>CM038702.1:62272997-62415497 GCA_021613375.1 Megaleporinus macrocephalus | reverse complement strand
TTTGAATAAATTGTTGGAAATGAAATGTAGATTATTAGGGTTGGGACTGGGAATAGAATTTGGATAATTAATTGGACATTGAGTTTGGATTATTAGCGTTGGGTCTGGGAATGAAGATTGGATAAATTGTTGGAAATGGAGTGTAGATTATTAGGGTTGGGACTGGGAATATAGTTTGGATAATTAATTGGACATTGAGTTTGGATTATTAGTGTTAGGCCTGGGAATGAGGTTTGGATAATCTATTGGAAATGAAGTGTAGATTGTTAGGGTTGGGACTGGGAATATAGTTTGGATAATTAATTGGACATTGAGTTTGGATTATTAGTGTTAGGCCTGGGAATGAGGTTTGGATAATCTATTGGAAATGAAGTGTAGATTATTAGGGTTGGGACTGGGAATACAGTTTGGATAATTAATTGGACATTGAGTTTGGATTATTAGTGTTAGGCCTGGGAATGAGGTTTGGATAATCTATTGGAAATGAAGTGTAGATTATTAGGGTTGGGACTGGGAATATAGTTTGGATAATTAATTGGACATTGAGTTTGGATTATTAGTGTTAGGCCTGGGAATGAAGTTTGGATAAATAGTTGGAAATGAAGTGTAGATTATTAGGGCTGGGACTGGGAATACAGTTTGGATAATTAATTGGACATTGAGTTTGGATTATTAGTGTTAGGCCTGGGAATGAAGTTTGGATAAATTGTTGGAAATGAAGTGTAGATTATTAGGGCTGGGACTGGGAATACAGTTTGGATAATTAATTGGACATTGAGTTTGGATTATTAGTGTTAGGCCTGGGAATGAAGTTTGGATAAATTGTTGGAAATGGAGTGTAGATTATTAGGGCTGGGACTGGGAATACAGTTTGGATAATTAATTGGACATTGAGTTTGGATTATTAGTGTTGGGTCTGGGAATGAAGTTTGGATAAATTGTTGGAAATGAAGTGTAGATTATTAGGGTTGGGACTGGGAATAAAATCTGGATAATTAATTGGGCATTGAGTTTGGATTATTAGTGTTAGGCCTGGGAATGAAGTTTGGATAAATTGTTGGAAATGGAGTGTAGATTATTAGGGCTGGGACTGGGAATACAGTTTGGATAATTAATTGGACATTGAGTTTGGATTATTAGTGTTGGGTCTGGGAATGAAGTTTTGAATAAGTTGTTGGAAATGGAGTGTAGATTATTAGGGTTAGGACTGGGAATACAGTTGGGATATTTAATTGGACATTGAGTTTAGATTATAAGTGCTGGGATTGGGAATAAAATCTGGATAATTTGTTGTAAATGGAGTTTAGATTATAAGTGCTGGGACTGGGAATGAGGTTCAGATAGTTAGCTGCAAATGAAGTATGGATTATTTGTGCTAGGGTTGGGAATACATTCTGGATTCTTAGTGTTGAGATTGGGAATGAGGTGTGGATAATGTATTGGAAATGGGTTTGGGCTGGGCAGGAAACTGTGATTAGTAACTGGACTAAGTGCCCCTCCACTGTACATTAACCTTTCAGGAAGGGACAGGAACTTCCTCCTCCAGCAGAAAGAGAGGGAGACAGGAAGAGAGACAACTTGGAAAGAGGAGAGAGTGCAGAAAGACTGAGGGCAAAAGTTCAGAGAGAGAGAAGGACAGAGTGGAGTGAGCGGAGAGAAAGAGAGACAGAGGGATCTTTAGCCCTTGGCAGTCTCCTGTAGTTTGTGATGTATAGATCCTCAGAGAGGGCAGAGGGAAGAGTATCCCTTTAAAAGTGGAGGGTTCTGACCTCGGCCGGCCCCTGGGCTGCATATCAGAGGTCAAATCACCATATCGGATGTTGTCGTTCATCAGGGAACAAGATAAAACCACACACCCCCACTGGGCTCTACGTACATGTGTGTGTGTGTGTGTGTGTGTGTGTGTGTGTGTGTGTGTGTGTGTGTATGAGGACAGTAAAAATGTGATTCGGGACTTTTCCCAGGTTAGTATGTACAAATACAGAAGGATCAGACGGGGAATGTACTGATTAACTGAGAAAGAAAAACGAGTATCTCTAAAATGATAACTTTACAGGAAAGCCCAAAAACTTTCTTTATTTTTAATGTAAGTCAATGGAACCAGACTTTTGTCCGAGCTGTTTTGGAGCATTTCTATTGGTCCATTTATCATAAAACCTTCACACAATGTAAACGTCAGCTGTTGCGTTCAAATGATGGACAAAAATGGAAATACCTTTAACTACCAGTAAATCATGGTTTCTACCTGAATAGGCATCAGTCAACATTCACTCAAGTACATCCATCCATTATCTTCTGATTTATTCCACTAGTCAGAGTAATGGGGGGACAGGAGCTAACCCCAGCGCCATCAGGCAAAGGCGGGGTACACCATGGACAAGTCGCAAGTCCATCACATGACCAACACACCCTCACACCTACGGGCAGTTTAGAGAGACTGATCAACCTAACATACATGTGTTTGGACTGTGGGAGGAAACCAGAGTACCCGGAGAAACCCACTCAAACACAGAGAGAACATACACACTCCACACAGAACCACCCAGACCGGGAATCCAACCCAGATCATCTTACTGTGAGGAGACAGTGCTGACCACTACACCACCATACTAACCACTACACCACCATACTAACCACTACACCACCATACTAACCACTACACCACCATATTAACCACTACACCACCATACTAACCACTACACCACCATACTAACCACTACACCACCATACTAACCACTACACCACCATACAAACCTCTACACCACCATACTAACCTCTACACCACCGTACTAACCACTACACCACTATACTAACCACTACACCACCATACTAACCACTACACCACCATACTAACCACTACACCACCATACTAACCACTACACCACCATACAAACCTCTACACCACCATACTAACCTCTACACCACCATACTAACCACTACACCACCGTACTGACCACTACACCACCATACTAACCACTACACCACCGTACTGACCACTACACCACCATACTAACCACTACACCACCATACTAACCACTACACCACCATACTGACCACTACACCACCGTACTAACCACTACACCACCATACTAACCACTACACCACCATACTGACCACTACACCACCGTACTAACCACTACACCACCATACTAACCACTACACCACCATACTAACCACTACACCACCATACTAACCACTACACCACCATACTGACCACTACACCACCGTACTAACCACTACACCACCATACTAACCACTACACCACCATACTAACCACTACACCACCATACTAACCTCTACACCACCGTACTAACCACTACACCACTATACTAACCACTACACCACCGTACTGACCACTACACCACCTTACTAACCACTACACCACCATACTAACCACTACACCACCATACTAACCACTGCACCACCATACTAACCACTACACCACCATACTGACCACTACACCACCATACTGACCACTACACCACCATACTGACCACTACACCACTATACTAACTACTACACCACCATACTAACCACTACACCACCTTACTAACCACTACACCACCATACTGACCACTACACCACCATACTAACCACTGCACCACCATACTAACCACTACACCACCATACTGACCACTACACCACCATACTAACCACTACACCACCATACTGACCACTACACCACCATACTAACCACTACACCACCATACTGACCACTACACCACCATACTAACACTACACCACCATACTAACTACTGCACCACCATACTAACCACTGCACCACCATACTAACCACTACACCACCATACTGACCACTACACCACCATACTAACCACTACACCACCATACTGACCACTACACCACCATACTAACCACTACACCACCATACTAACTACTGCACCACCATACTAACCACTGCACCACCATACTAACCACTACACCACCATACTGACCACTACACCACCATACTAACCACTACACCACCATACTGACCACTACACCACCATACTAACCACTACACCACCATACTAACCACTACACCACCATACTGACCACTACACCACCATACTAACCACTACACCACCATACTAACCACTACACCACCATACTGACCACTACACCACCATACTAACCACTACACCACCATACTGACCACTACACCACCATACTAACCACTACACCACCATACTGACCACTACACCACCGTACCAAGTACATGTATTTAGTACAATATTAGTGGATTTGTGTTGTTCAGCTTCTTATGTAATTTTACCTTATATACACGTCATCAGTGCTACACACACATTTCCAAAAATGCTGGGACACGGTGAAAACAAAAACATAAACAATGTGCAAAAATGTGATAAAAACAAAACCTGGTGGAACATTAATTAACATGAACGACTAATTAGATTCATTAGCAGCAGGTCGGTAACATGACTGGACATTTGAGACATGACGTTCAATAGACATTCAAGAAGAACGTTTCTCAACATCAAAGAACTTGGAGATTATCATCATCTACACTAGATTCAAGAGATTCAAGAGTTTTATTGTCATGTGTACAGCAGAACAGACAGTTACACTGTACAATCAAATTCTTACTTTGCTGCTCCTCCATTCACCAATAGATAAAGATAACAAATAAAAGAAATAAAATATATATATATACAAAATATACAAAGTATAACAATATAAGTTTAAGTAAGAAGTATTTTTATAGTTAAAGAATAAAAAATAGTAAGTTATTTGTGCTTTTATGTGCAAGTATGAAGAGCAGCAGCCATAATGTGCAAGTTACAGTAACAAATGTAAACAATAATGTTTGTGTGAGTAGTGAATGTAAACAGTATTGTATGTAAACAGCAGTACAGTGAATGTAAACAGTATTCTGACAGTACAGTGAGTGTAAGGTGCAGTTTAAATCAGACCAGTTAAAACCAGTTCAGATAGGAGAGGTTGGAGAGGTAGTGCGTGAGGTGTTCACAAGCCTGATGGCCTGTGAGTAGAAACTGTTTGTCAGTCTTGTGGTTCTGGACTTCACACTCCTGTAACGTCTGCCTGAAGGTAAACCTGTGAAGAGTGTGTGCTGGGGGTGTGTACTGTCCCTGATTATGTTGTGGGCCCTCCTGGTGACCCTGGTGTGGTAGATGTTCTGTAGTGAGGGGAAGGCTGCTCCTGAGATGGACTGTGCAGTTTTGATCACACGCTGGAGAGCCTTTCTGTCCTGAGCAGTAGAGTTTCCATACCAGACGATGATGGAGCTGGTAAGAACACTCTCAATCATACTCCTGTAGAAGGTGCTGAGAATTTTGGTTGGCATACCAAATTTTCTCAGCCTTCTCAGGAAGTACAGTCGCTGCTGGGACCTGATGATGATCTGAGTGTTGTGGGACCAGCTGAGATCCTCACTGATGTGAATGCCAAGGAATTTGAAGGTTTTCACCCTCTCTACCTCAGTCTCCCCTATGTACAGGGGTGTGTGTAGCTCTCGCTTCCTCCTTGGATCAACAATCATTTCCTTGGTCTTGTCTGCATTCAAGGAAAGATTGTTGTCATGACACCAGGCCACCAGCTCAGCCACCTCCTTCCTGTACGCTGTCTCTTCCCCACCAGTGATCAGTCCAATGACTGTAGTATCATCAGCAAATTTGATGATGCTGGTGTTGTTCTGGGAGGCCACGCAGTCGTGTGTGAAGAGCGTGTACAGAAGGGGGCTCAGCACACAGCCTTGAGGGACCCCTGTGCTCACTGTTCTTGTGCTGGATGTGCAGCTGCCGACTCTGACTGACTGGGGTCTGTCTGTTAGAAAGTTCAGCACCCAGTTGCAGAGGGCTGGTGTCAGTCCGAGGGTGAGGAGCTTTTCTGAGAGTCTGTGTGGGATGACCGTGTTGAATGCTGAACTGTAATCAATAAAGAGTATTCTGACATATGTGTCCTTGCCCTCCAGGTGTGTGAGGGCTCCTGGTGTGTGAGGGCTCCAGGTGTGTGAGGGCTCCTGGTGTGTGAGGGTTCCAGGTGTGTGAGGGCTCCAGGTGTGTGAGGGCTCCTGGTGTGTGAGGGCTCCAGGTGTGTGAGGGCTCCTGGTGTGTGAGGGCTCCAGGTGTGTGAGGGCTCCAGGTGTGTGAGGGCTTTGTGAAGAGCAGCGTTGATTGTGTCGTGGACCGGTTCCGGCGGTACGTGAACTGTAATGGATCTATAGTGTTGGGAATGGTCTTCTGGATGTGAGTCATGACTATCCTCTCGAAGCTCTTCATCACGATTGAAGTGAGTGCAACAGGGCGATAGTCACTTAGGCATCTCACATTACTTTTCTTTGGGAGGGGCACGATGGTGGTGGTCTTGAAACAGGATGGCACAAAAGCTTGTGTGAGTGACAGATTGAATATGTCTACAAACACATCAGCCAGTTCTGATGAGCAAACCCTGAGCGCACGCCCGGGGATGTTGTCTGGGCCTGCTGCTCTGCGTGGGTTGATTCTCATCAGGTTCCTGCGCACATCCACCGGTGTTACAATGAGTGATGGGTTCTGTATGCTCTCCTTGGCCGCAATGTCCTTCAGTTGGTCAAGGTTGAGGACATCGAAGCGAGTATAGAACTCATTCAGCTCATCAGGCAATGCAGAATGGCTGGTTGTGAGTGCTCTGCTTGTTTGTTGATGGTTGGTGATACGGTGCAGTCCTTGCCACATGCGCCGGGAGTCTGCTGTGGTGTAGTAGCCCTCCAGCTTCAGCCTGTACTGTCTCTTAGCTTCTTTGATAGATCTACGCAGGTCGTATCTAGACCTTTTGTAGTCCTCAGTGTTGCCAAAGAGAAATGCAGTCTGGCGAGCACGTGGCATGGACCGAACTTCACCATTTATCCATTATCATTAAATAAATCTAAATCATTAATTGATTTAGAGAATAGTGTGTGTTGGACTAGCGGCCTGTCCATGGTGTACCCCACCTTCGCCCAGTGAAACTGGAATTGGCTCCAGCCCCCCTGTGACCCCAACTAGCAGGATAAAGCAGAAGATAATGGATAGTTGGACGGATTCAGAGAATCTAGGGAAATCGCTTATTAATACAGTTTATTGAACCCTTTCCAAGCTTCTCCTTCTCTAAACAACCCAGTATTATTTACAGTTCTCATCTAATACCTGCTTTGACTGCTCAGTACTTCATTAAGCTAAATCAAGATTACTGCTGAAGGACCTGAACACATTCATACAATGTCTGGGGCATCCAGGAGAAATCTGGAACTACACTTTGTTCTACAAACTGGAGTCAAGATCTGATCTACTTCTCTCACAATAACATATTCATGTTACTTTGTATTGTATGTATGATTATTTACATCTGTTCTAATCAGATCTGCTGCTCCTACTGGTTAATATTCTCAATCAGATTTCAGAATTATTTTATAGCTGGTATTTTCTTTGATTTTTACAGTTGCCAGTTAACCACCACAGACAACAATCAGTTATCAACCAGTAGTATTTCCCACATCCCGAATACAGACAAGACTTCATATAACATGACTTTTCCAAAAGATGCAGCTATGAAACAGACCGAGTTCTATCTACAGCGTTCAGGGTTTTTCCCCCCTCACTTCTCAGATTCTGGATATGAAAACAGATGCTGTTCCACTCATGTGGAATTTGACTCTTAATTAGGAACATGTTAGGTTAAAAGCACATTTGCTTGGATCCAGCTGCCAGGTCGGGTTGGTTTCGCCTGCGAATGCAAAGTCCAGAGCTAGGAGAGGTTCCCCAAACCAAGAAACCACACGGAGGCCAAAAGCCAACATTCAGCACTGGTTAATGCGTTTACAGTCTGGTGGCTGATGTCAGAAGTAAAGGTTAACACAGGAGATGCCAGTGAGAGCATAACACGTCTCCACGCTGCAGTGCTGTGCACATATACGACCACCTTTTCAAGTCAAGTCAAGTCAAGTGGGTTTTATTGTCATTTCAACTACATACAGAGTACACAGTGAAACGAAACAACGTTCCTCCAGGACCATGTTGCAACATAGACAGTGCATACAAGACACAAGTGCAACACAAACAAACAAGTGTGGACAGACAACACAACACAACACAGTACAGACAGAGAATAATAAATAATTGCCGGTAGTGTGCAAATTGTGCAATGTGTAATAAATAGAGTCCAGTAAGGTAGTAGAGTTATTAGTGCAATGCTTTGTTTACAGGGGGTTCAATCATTCAACGCTTCAATCACTTGTTCATAATTGGATTTCGAGGGTCTAGAGTCTAAATCTACATGCTTCCCAAAACATAATATTGCTCTCATACTGTACATCTGTATTCTGTCTGAAACACTCTGTTAGAGCTCCTGTGGCTTTAAGCCCCGCCTCCCGTTGAACCCAGTGTGTTCTTATTGGTCAGCTCACCCTCACTGTTCTGATTCGCCAACCACCAGAGCGACATCCGGCTACAAGTCCTAGCCTCCTCATTATGCTTCAATCATTTTCAATGTTCATACTTTCATTTTGGGGGTCTACAACAGATTTACAGGCTTCAGTTTCCCCTAAATATTTAACTCAAGCCCCACCTCCCGATGAGCCCAGTGTGTTCTGATTGGTCAACCACCAGAGCGGCATTTGGCTACAAGTTCCACATTGTAGTTCTACATTATACTCGAGCATTTATGCTAGCGGATTTTTAAGCCTCTGGCTATTGTTTTGGACGCTGGCTGGTAGCTTAGCAACCAGCTAAACCACCGGTGGTGTGCTGCAGTGGGCGGAAACAAGCCGCGACGCAGTCTCTCTCTAACTAGAGTCTCAGTAATCTGTTTATGAGGAGAGATGAGGAGAGACTGCTGCTACTAAAGCAAATATCTTTCAAATATATATATTTATTAGATAAATAAAGTACAGCATCATTTCTAACATCTTCTGGTGTTTAATCCTCTGATGTCAGAGAGAGGTCCTTGGCCAGTAAAGTCCCTCTAACCTAGGCCTTAGGTCCACTGTTTTTATATACTGGTGGTTCTGGATATTCCAGAAGGGGAATGCATAGTTCTCCCTTATTTGACTGAGGTGAACAGTCAAATAAGTCTAAGATAGAAGACCTTTTCCATAGAATAAGCACGTGCTACTGTTCTAAAGATAATATCTCCTGCCATACCAGTTTGTTTTGAACACAGTATACTGTGGTGTCAAATGGAGATGTGACATATATGTGGCAAATGAATAAACAAGGGAGGAAAATAGCATTTCTTCCTCTAAAACATTAATCCAAAATACACTTCACTACTTAAACAGCTGCCTACCTAGACAGCCTACTTAGACACTCACTAGGTTTTGAGACACAGCCTTGATTTGCTTTGAATAGTGATGAGATTTCTGACATAGACATGCTCTAAAGCTTGACAATAATTCTGGTTCCATTGACTCACATTGAAAGTAAGCCAATTTGCATATTTTGGAGATATACACTACCAGCCAAACGTTTTACAGTTCTAAAACTTTTGATGGGAACTGTATATATACAGAGAGAGAGAGAGAGAGAGAGAAAGAGAGAGAGAGAGAGAGAGAGAGAGACAGAGATAGGACGAGAGAAGCAGGCAGACGCCGTGTCCATCACTCCAGTTGGTCAATGGTTTTCTACTTTGCTTCTCCCTGGAAACTGTCTGGGACCAATATAACACAATGAAGCAATAACTGCCTTTCTATTTTCTTTCTGTCCTTCTCTTTTCCTCCCTCGCTCTTTTTACACTCCTCAAGCGCGTCACGTCACACTCTTCCCAAAGCTGAAACAACTCCACAGTGGCCTATAGAAATGAACAATTACGACTTGACGCTGTCTGAAACGCGCACTCTGAACTTGGAGCCGCTTGTAAAGTCTTTCCCATCCGAGGGAAAAACCGAAAGCACTCACGCAGGAGTGCGAAATGCCTCCCACCAGCCGAGGGCGAGCGGTCATCTGTGTTTCTGATTGCAAATTCCTTCCAGCTAACTCTTCTTGCACATTATGGTCAGTGGGTCTGAGGTTGAGGCACTGCGAGGCCTATTACTGCATTACAGAGAAAAATCAGGGCTGTAACCAGAAGGAAGCAGATGTTGTGCTTAATGTTTATCGTCTAACAGGCTTTAAAGCTTGACCAGCGAGGGTGGGGTGATCTGCCTGTGTCTTGTGGTCAAACTCAGTGATTCTTACTCCTGATGATGACATATGCAGACGTAAGTATCTATACAAGGTCAGATATTGACCCACCTCATACTACACCAAGATGCATTCAGCCTCTAAGCTATTCTCCACCATATGATTCCAACACAGTTAAATTTTACGGCTGCCGTTGCATGGTGAAAATTGCACGCAACTTTAGTTGCTTGAAACTTACATGAAACCTGATTTCACTTGAGTTGCTCAACAGCTGCAACCCCCTTAATCTGGTGAAACAAGTTTCATGAAACTTGCCAATCAAAACAGTGATAACAGGCGATGATCTCATTGTATTTGTAAAAGCCAGACCAATAAGTGGACAACAGACTATGAAAAAGAAGCTGGTTACTGGACATCCTATTGGTTTGTCCTGGCTCAGGTAGTCTCAGCCTCAGATGTCCCACCCACATAGAAACAGCACATCTGAGGCCGAGAATTCCCAACCTAGGACAACAAACACATGCATTCAGCCTCTAAACCATTGGGTCAGTGTTCTACACCATATGATTCCCCACAGTTTAATTTTACAGCTGGCGTTGCATGGTGAAAGTTGCACGCAACTTTAGTTGCTTGAAATTTACAAGAAACCTGATTTCACTTAAGTTGCTCAACAGCTGTAACCCCCTTAATCTGGCGAAACAAGTTTCATGAAACTTGCCAATCAAAACAGTGATAACAGGTGATGATCTCAATGTATTTTTAAAAGCTAGACCAATCAGTGGACAACAGACTATGAAAGAGAAGCTGGTTACTGGACATCCCCTTTGTTTGTCCTGGCTCAGGTAGTCTCAGCCTCCGATGTCCCTTCCACATGGAAACAGCACATCTGAGGCTGAGACTTCCCAACTTAGGACAACAAATAGATCTGTATTGCTAGATTCCTGTGGGATCCAAAGGATGAAAACGATTTTCTTAATATAGTCCTCAAAGCAGTGCTACGTTTATAGTAGACAGTAAAAAAAATAAATACACAGCAAAGAACTGTAGATGACACAGATAGACACAGTCTAGATAGATACAGTTGTGTAAAAGTCTGCACACCTCTGGACAAATGATTTGTTATGTTGATTGAAGGAATGTAGTGACCTGTAATGCACTAATATTTCAAATGATCTGCTCAGTCTAACATACTGGAAGAAAATAATACACCTAAAATAAACTGTGCCATCACAGAACACATTTCATGTTTTTCTCCAGTATGTTCAATTTAGCAAATAAACAGTTAATGTGCATTAGAATGCGCAGCAGGTGGTTTCTGTAGAAGACACATTCACATATTTATACTTTGAAAATCAACTAAACATTCTCATTCGACTGTATAAGACAAGAAACAAACATTAGTGACAAAATGTGCTGCATGCAACTTTAAACAAGCTTGTGAATTGCATCACATAACTGGCAAGTTGTGCAAAAATGATGTTGCATGCAACACAATTGCTCACTAATGTTTTTGTGTTATAGAAGTCATCTGCAAGGTGTTGACATGTAAAGCGTTTGGCAATGTTTCATTGACTTTCTAAGTATATATCAGTAAACACATCAAAGATATAACAATTTGTGTTTTTGTGAAATCAGTGAACACATCAACCATGACAAACACATTAAAAAAAGCATCAGTGGCCAAATGTATTGTATGAAGTTGCGCAAACATTAAGTTGCATGCAACTCACAACACCACATCCTAACAGCAAAGGATACAAGTTGCATGCAACACATTTTATCAGTAATGTTGTTTTTTAACATTGTTGTGGTACATATACAGCTGTATGTAGACATTTGCTCAATTTTCAAAGCGTAAATCAGTGAACACATAAACCATGACTAATATGACAACGCACTGTTAAAACACATAAGTGGCCAAATGTGTTGCATGCAACTTTTCTTTTGAGTTGTTTTATGTAAGTGTGAAGTTGCTTAAACACTGAGTTACATGCAACTCACAAAACCACATCCTATCAGCAAGGAATACAAGCGAAGTTGCACAAAAATTAAGTTGTATGCAACACATTTTATCACTAATGTTGTTTTTTAACATTGTTGTGGTTCTATGTGTAAATCAGTGAACACATCAACCATGACTTATATAATAAAGCACTGTTAAAAAGCATAAGTGGCCAAATGTGTTGCATGCAACTTTTCTTCTGAATTGGTTCATTTAAGTATGAAGTTGCGCAAACACTGAGTTACATGCAACTCACAACACCACATGCTAACAGCAAGGAATGCAAGCGAGTGACAACAACCAAACCCAGATGCTCACAGGGTTATCAGTGAATCTGTCTACACCAGCTGCGAATGCGATGCAACATGCCATTGTTTTGATGGACACTGGTTTACTTAACTGGAGTGGACCCATAAAGTGGAGCTCTATTGAAACATTCCAGTAAACAGACTATTATAAGGATTAGAAGAGTAAGTTGACTTATTTAGAGGGAAGTTGGAGGTATATGAGAGCTGCCCAACACAACAGTGTAGATACTTGTCCATGATAATAGTCGTTTCAAGATGTTCTCTGGTAGTTTTGGGGTTTGTTTACATTTTGAGGCCTGAACTTAACATTTCCAGTGTAGCCATCCTGAAGTTTCTGCGAAACTGCCTACAGTGTCCCAGTAAGCGTGTCCTGGAGACACCGAGTTCTTCACATTCGGGTGTTTTCCCACATCAAGTAGCTAATTAGCTGAGTCATGTTGGCTAGAACATGGAAACCAGCAGAACGTGCAGGCCAGATCATTTTTAGTCTACGTTGTAAACGAGACGTGAGAGTAAACACTTACTTGTTTTGCGTCCTGGGCTGTTGGTGCTGGAGGTCACGGCTGGCTTCATTTTGACCCAACTGTGCTTTTCTTTCTCCTTCTCCCAGCCATGAGGGCTAGTCCCGTTCCCGCTTTCCACACAGGAGATCACCGCTTTCTCCATCAGGGTCGTGCCTCCAGGCCCAGACCAGCTGACCCCTCTGCTGATGGGGTCGTGTGCCCTCTCCATCCCTTCCTCCTGGCCTGGGGGGGCTGCAGGGGACTGTTGTGAGTGTTTCTAAAGAACAGGGAGAGTCGAGTCTCCTGGTCTGCGGAGACTGTGCGGCCCCGTTCTCCTGCTTGCCTGGGCTTGATGGAAGCTTTTGCGCTTGAGTTTGATTGGAGGCGGCCCAGCAGGGAGGAGGTTTGTAGCTCTTCAGTCTTTCTGCGCTGCCCTCAAGACCCACAAGCAGGATCAAAAGATACGTCTTGGACTCTCCATCCGCCTGCAGGTTTCTCTCCGGAGCAATCCGTCTGAGGAGAAGTGTCGAAACGGCTCGCTTTCGCCTTGCCGTCTACTCCCCGCGATATTACTCAAGCTCTAACTGGACCGTCCTGCGAGACTCCCTCACTTTCTCTTTCTGATGCACCCTGGATCGGTTCCCGTGGACGAGAGCCAAGATTATTTCACAACCTGCGATCAGATCCGCCCCAGGCTGAAACACCATCCACTGTTCTGCTCGGCTCTGCTTTCCTTCACTGATCCAGACATTTGTCTCTCCTCTCTCTCGTTTTTGTTTTTTTTTTCAGACCACCCCCCTTCAGTTCAGCGCGACGACCGGGAGGCTGGCTGCGGCTCTCGAAAGACACGTGCACGCCCCTCGCTCTTGAAGCCTTTCAACAATGTCTGAAATGAAGGCCAACGTTTGGAAGCTTCCTGCAATTTTCTTTCCCGAGCGTGAAACCACTGTTCGCCTGAAAGGTCGACCCTGACTTCTCTGAACGTCCCTGTTCGAGAGAGCCTTGTTTCATCAAGGGTTTATCTTCCTCATGGGTTCTGTTAATATTGCAAACAGATTCCTGACGGCGTAATCCCTCCGTATCCTCGCGGTGCCGACAGATTCGCCCTGGGTGGCTCTGCCGTCTCGCAATCAGTGCCAAAGTCGATGGGGGGGTTTATTTGTCCTGTTCAGATTAGGTTAGGTCCAATGAGACGAAGCCGCTCAGGAGGAGCCGGTGGCTTATCCAGGCTGGGTATGACCTCTTCTTCCTGATGGTCCTGGAAGTCCCACTGCAGCGGGGGCACCAGGGGCTGCTGAGATGACTTCCTCTCATCCACTCCCACCTGAAACAGAAAATCATGAATCAGAATTCGGGATGTGCTACAAAGAGTCGCAACCATGCGGGAAGGCAAGCCTTTGTACCCTGGTTGGCTTTGTGCTCAGCTGAAGGAGGGGCATTTCCTCTGGTTTTATTAATATTATATCTGTGGAAACGTCACCCCTCCCAGTGAGTTAGTGTCGGAAAGAATGAGTTGAATTTCCTACTCGTGTAACACAACAACGCCAAAGTCGTTTTTCTTCCGAATGAGGAGAAGGAAGGGGTGGCAAAGGCCGACTAGGTGTTGCCTAATTAGGGGGCTGAAATGTGATAAAGCCCTGTTCCTCATCATGAAAGCAGGGAGGCCCTCGAATGCTTTCGGGGTGTCGGCAAACTGGAAACATCCCAAGAATGTGCTCTCGCGCTCTGTTCTGCTGCATAAGCTTTTGTGCAATGAAAAGCCACAAAGTGAACCAGGTCCAGACAGAGTTTCAAGGTGAAAAAACAGAAAGAGAGAAAGAAAGAAAAAAAACAATCTGCAGGGCGTAAATCACCTCTAACCTACGCCGGCCTGGGTCTCTTGTGTTTCGTGGGATGACAGCCTGAAGGCATGTGAGGTGGAGAGACACTATTTGTCACCATCACCTCTTTTCACGCTAGTGGAGAACCTCGGGACCCTTCAGAGAAGATGTAATGAATTATGAGAAGTATTGTAAGACTACTCTTCATCGTAAATGGCTTAAATACTAAATTATCCAATCAGGATGTTTTCTTTTCTGTATCCAGACAGATTCAGCCAGGTGAGCTCTCCCAGTGGTTAGGCCTTTAGGAGATGGAACGAAGACCTAACATGTGAGATGTGGACACTTCAATTACTCACATTCATAACTATATAACTTTTATTAATTTCAGTTTCAGTAGTTTTTAAATAATACACTCAAATGTTCCTACATGATTCTCGGCTTGTCAATCAATCAGAGACCTTTGTTCCTGACTTGTCAACCAATCAGAGGCTGTGTTCCTGACTTGTCAACAAATCAGAGGCTGTGTTCCTTACTTGTCAACAAATCAGAGGCTGTGTTCCTGACTTGTCAACAAATCAGAGACCTTTGTTCCTGACTTGTTGACCAATTAGAGGCTGTGTTACTGACTTGTCAATCAATCAGAGACCTTTGTTCCTGACTTGTCAATCAATCAGAGACCTTTGTTCCTGACTTGTCAACAAATCAGAGGCTGTGTTCCTGACTTGTTGACCAATCAGAGGCTGTGTTCCGGTCTTGGCGACCAATCAGAGGCTGTGTTCCTGACTTGTTGACCAGTCAGGGGCTGTGTTCCTATCTCGCCAACCAATCAGAGGCTCAGAGTGTTCTTGACATGTTGACCAATCAGAGGCTTTGACCCTGACTTGTCAACATGGCAACAAAATAGAATTAAGTTTCTAGCAGTATTTTTGAGATATTTTTTGATGCTGCATACAGCGTTGTTGAGCTGAGGGAGTTAAACTTTAAAAAAGTCTTGCAATCGAGATCTTAGAGATGAAACTTGCAATAAAGCAAAAATGTCTTTCTGGCAGAACTGGTATTATAATGGTTTGGCCCTGCCCAGTTATTGATGGGTTGGCTACCTGCCATCACAATCCAATGGAATATGTGGAGTTTCTGATGCTACAGTACCTGGACCAAGGACAGGGCCTACGCCAAAGACTCCTTACATTCCAAAGTATGGCCCAGATGTCAAGGTGGTGGGTGCTGCCCCTACTCTCTCGATCCAGCAGGATAAGTGGAGCTCTTGACGCTCCAAGACCTGCACCAAGGATGGGATCTACGCCAAAGACTCCTTACGTTCTAAAGTAATTGTATCCTTCAAATTCTTTAATCAAATCCAGGATCAAAATGACCCCCCTTCACTCCTGAATCTTTCTGGCAGAACTGGTATTATAATGGAGTTTGGTCCTGCCCAGTTATTGATATGTGGAGGTTCTGATACTACAGTACCTGGACCAAGGACAGGACCTACGCCAAAGACTCCTTACGTTCTAAAGTAATTGTTTCCTCATTTTTTAATCATATCCAGGATCAACATGATATTCCTTCACTCCTGACTCCTGAATCTTTCTGTTGGAGTGGTATTATAATAGGGTTTGGCTCTACCCATTTGCCGAGGGGGTGGGCTCTGCCCCTACTGTCCCGATCCCGCAGGATAAGTGGAGGTCTTGACGCTCCAAGACCTGCACCAAGGATGTGACCTACGCCAAAGACTCCTTACGTGCCAAAGTAATTGTATCCTTCATATTCTTTAATCAAATCCAGGATCAACATGATATTCCTTCACTCCTGACTCCTGAATCTTCCTGTTGGAGCGGTATTACAATAGAGCTTGGCTCTGCCCAGTCATCGAGGGGGTTTTCTCTGTCCCCTACTGTCCCAATCTGGCAGGATAAGTGGAGGTCTTGTTGAACCTATGCCAAAGACTCCTTATGTTCCAAAATAATTGTATCCCTCATATTCTTTAATCACATCCAGGATCAAAATGACCCCCTTCACTCCTGAGTCTTTTTGACATAACTGTAATTATAATAGACATTTTTTTCTTTGTCTCTTGACTTTTGAGTTTGACATTTGTGGCCTGAACTGAAAGCCCAGCTCTAATAGTCACAGCTTGCCACTGTTTCACATGCAGTTAAAGCCTATTACAGCCTACACAGAGACAAATTCCCTCTTTAGCTCCTGAAGGCTCTTGCTCTTGCTGAGAACAGACACATTGCCCGCCCTACGCCTCTGTGCCCTGCTTTGTGATGTCAGCCCTAAATTAAAGACAATTGACTCAAACAAAGCCGCTTGTCTACAATGGCCCTCAGATCTGGGCTCTGTGTCACGATACCAGAGTGAAAAACAGCTGCATTGTTTAGATTTGCTATCAGGAGATGGCTCCTTTGATGGGAGCCATTACCATTTATCACTTCCAGGCGCGTTCAAGAGCTGCCGCTGCGTTTAATCCAGCCAGCACGGACCACCGTACTCATCAAAAACAGCATATTTGGGGTTACGGGGTTCGGGATGCAGCCATGCAAATACCCAAGGAGTCTCCTTTGTCTTTTAAATGATTCCATTTGGTTCTTCACACTTTGAAGGACCATGCCAAGATACTATGACTGTAATAGTACATAAAGTGAACTTCAGTGCAACCACAAGCACAATGCACTACAACCATAACCACGAGGTCACAGGTTCAGATATCGTCAGCATCAAAGACCCAGGATTAGGTATCAAAGGCCTGCAGGTTCTAAAGTAGCTTCCGCAGAGCTCCTGTCATTATAGCCTGAATTAGGCTTGCTGTAAGGAAATGATGATACAGCACGGTGGACCCCAGCCCTGCTCAATATCAGAGCCAGGTGTGTTGGATCCGAACTCTCAAGGTTGGTAGAGCTCCAGGACCAGGATCGGACACCTCCGCTGTAGAGTTTAGTTCCAACCACATCCGCTCTAATAAAATGTGGTCTTCAGAAGCTCTTGGTTAGCTAGATCAGGTGCATTAGTGCCAGTCGAGAATGGCCTGCAGGAAAGTAAATCTTTAGGGGGAGGACTGACTGCCATGGATATAACATCAGACCTCAGACTTGTGAGTTAATGTTGAAAGCGTTTCAGTTGAGTTTTATTTATAGGCCGCTTTTTGCACCAGACGTGTCCCAAAGTGGATTTCCAGAAATGTGGTTGCAGACCCATAATGAGTGTCAGAGGAGGAGACGGTGGCGGAAAAACTAACTAAGAACAGGAAGAAGAACCACTGACAGAAACAAACACTCTAAAGAGGAAACTCTCCAAGAGCATGAGGAACCCTAGGAGATGAGAAATAATGCTTAAGTGGAACCAGTAGTTAAAAAGAGAAATTCTCTAAAGGACTAAAAAGAAGAGAAACCAAGACTCAAAAAGAGAAACTCTCCAAAATCACAAAGCCACACTGAGAGGAACCAAAAACCCTTCAAGAACATTGGAAACAATGTTAAGTGGAACAAAAAAAATTCAAAGGAAGAAACTCTCTAAAAGCCTGAAGACCCACAGAGAAGAACCAAGGCTCAAAAGAAGAAACTCTCCAAGAACATGAGGAACCAAGAACATGAGAAACAATGCTAAGTGGAACCAAGACTCAAAAGGAAAAACTCTCCAGAGGCATAAAGACCCACTGAGAAGAACCAAGACTCAAAAGAAGAAACATGAACATGAGGAACCAAAAACCCTTCAAGAATATGAGAAACAACACTAAGTGGAACCAAGACTCAAAAGGAGAAACTCTCCAAAAGTATGAAGACCCACTGAGAGGAACAAAGCTTCAAAAGGAGAAACTCTCCAAAAGCATGAAGACCTCCTGAGAGGAACCAAGACTTAAAAGGAGAAACTCTCCAAAAGCCTAAAGAGGAGAGGAACCAGGACTAAGGCCAAATAAAGAAACTCTACACAAACACGAGGGAGAAACACTGTGACCAACCAAGACTCACAAAAAGAAACTCTGTAAGAACATGGTGAACACCTAGAACAGGGGTGGGGAGCTGATTTTCGTGCTCTAGCTCACCAACTAAACCTGCTATAATTTACTAATGAGTTGATTCAGGTGTGCTTGACAAGGAAAATCACCAAACCTTGGAATCCAGCAATCCAGGACTGGTGTTCCACACCCCAGACCCTTCAGAACATGAGAAAATAACAGTTCTCCAAACTCGGAAGTCTCCAAAAGTGTGAAGAAGACCCAACTGAGAAGAACCAAGACTTAAAATCAAATACTTTTTGAGAGCAAGAAAGGGAGAGGAACCAAGAACGTTCAAGAACATGAACAAGAACCACTGAGTGAATTTCTACTTGTGAGTATGTTGTCCTCACTTCTTTACAGTGCATCATTTGAAGAAGGTTCTCCTGTGAGAGAACCATTTCCTACCAGGAGGAAACGGTTAGGGTTCTTTATACACACGGTTCCACTCAAACAATGACCAAATATGGTTCCGTGCTGCCAAAGTTCTACCTGTAGGTTTACTCTGTCGGTGTATGCGCCAAAGTACCCGTATCAGCTCACAGCAGACCGATTAGGGAAACAGCAGATGGTGATCACTCATCCTGAAGTATTCAGTGAGTGTGTGACTGTTATCAGTCGTGTGTAAAACACACACACACACGTCTTCTCAGTGAGGTAAGCTGTTTGCTCTCCTCCGCTGCTCTCCAGCTATTTGTTTTTCCTTTGCTCTCATTAGTTGACGCTGAACGCTGCCAAACTGCTCCAGGCCTGCACCGGTACGAGAACATTTACTGCAGCTAATGAGCTGGTCCTGCCTGATTTATAGGTCTTACGCTGTGATTCCAGGGCTCTCTCGCTCTCTCTCTCTCTCTCTCTCTCTCTCTCTCTCTCTCTATCAGTCTCTCTCTCTCTATCTCTCTCTGTCTCTCTCTCTCTCTCTCTCTATCAGTCTCTCTCTCCCTTTCTCTCTCTCTCTCTATCAGTCTATCTCTCTCTCTCTCTCTCTCTATCAGTCTCTCTCTCTCTCTCTCTCTCTCTCTCTCTCTCTCTCTCTCTCTCTCTCTCTCTCTCTCTCTCTCTCTCAGGATGTTGGACAGTGATCTGCTGTATGTATCTGTGAGTTGGAGGTTGACCTGTCTGTGTGACAGTGAGTGACGCTGCTTCCAGGATTCTCTTTAATCTCCCTGATCTATTACAGCCTGCAGGGCCTGGAGCCCCCCCCTCTCACCACCCTCCCTCTCTCTCTCTCTCTCTCTCTCATTTTGTCTATCTCTCTCTCTCACCTTCTCTCTCTCTCTCACCCTCTCTGTCTCTCTCTCTCTCATCCACCATCCCTTATTCTCTCTCACCCTCATAGCCTCTCTCTCACCCTCTCTGTCTTTCTCTCTCTCTCTCTCCCTCTCTGTCTAACCTTCTCTTTCTCTCACCCTCATACTCTCTCTTTCTCACCCCCGCTCTCTCATTCTGTCAATCTCTCTTTCACCTTCTCTCTCTCTCTCTCTCTCACCCACCCTCTCTCTTTCTCTCTCTCCCTCTCTCTCTCTCTCTCTTTTACTCTTTCTCTCATTCTGCCTATCTCTCTAACTCTCCCTCTGACTCGCCCTCTCACTCTCTCATTCTCTCTTTCTCCCTCTCTCAGATTCACTTACTAACGTATCCTTTCTCTCTCTCTCTCTCTCTCTCTCTCTCACTCATTCACTCACGCACTCACTCAGTCTTCCATTCACTTTCCATTTTGTGTCTCACTCATTCACTTATTCCCCCCCTCTGATTTACTCAGTAACTCTCTCACTCAATTACTTATTCACTCACTCACTCGCATTCACTCTCTGAGCCGTGTCTCTTTGTCTCTTTCTTTCGCACTCATGCAGTCACACTCCCTCATTTTGTCTCTCACTCTCACTAACTTCCCTACTCCCTCTCTCTCTCTCTCTCTCTCTCTTTCTCTCTTACTCACTAACTCTTCCTTTCACTCTCTCATTGTCTCACACACTCTCTTCCTCTCTCTCACCCTCACACCTTCTCTCTCTCACCCTCCCTCTTTTTTTTAAATTTATTTCAAGTTGTTTTATTAACAGATGACACTACATCGCCAAACTCTGAGTTTCAGAGAACTGTTTAAGATCTGAACATGTTGGAGTCAAGTGTTAACTGTTAAGCCCAAAATGTTCTCTCTCTCTCTACCGCTCTCTCTCTCTCTCTCTCTCTCTCTCTCTCTCTCTCTCTCTCTCTCTCTCTCTCTTTCATACAAAGGCTCTTTCAAGCACCTGTAAGTGCCTCGGAAAATAATTTGGGGCTTGTTCTCTGTGATCGGCATTCCTTGAGTGTAATGTTCAGGGAGCTCACCATAACCGACGTGCCTCAGCTTGTACATGCCAGTGACAGACAACCCAAACACCATCAACAGCTCAGCGCCTCTAAGAAGCTCACAGACCATGGAGCGTCCTTCAGGGGGAAAGACAAATATATATACGGACCCCCGTTGAAACATTGTTAACTCAGTGATGCACTTACTGAAGAACAAGAGCTTTCTTTGGATTTCATTGTGGTCTTACAACACCCTGCACGTACCTCTGTGCCATGACTGTAGACCAACATCTGCCCTCAAAACCATCACCATACGATGTCTCAGACATCATGTAGTGACCTTCTATGAAGGAGCTGTCAGAGGCATTGAACCCCTCAGACGTCTGGTTCCAATAACCACCACTGTTGGTGGACACTGCTTCTCTAGAACGGAGCGCCAAACCACTCTCAATGACTTTGGTTACATCTTAAGGGAGTAAGAACTTTGGTGGTTGATGGGAACAGTTCTGAAGGTATATCAAAGACTTGTTGCAGAGATATCTACTGATAGCAGGAGGCGATAGTCAGTCACTGTAGCATCAAGTCCAATCAGTCCAACATTTGAGGATGAAGAAGTAGCATCAACAGCGTATTTTAAGCTCTTACCAAACATCGAGGGTTGAAGGTGCTGCTCCTGGTTAGATCATGTAAGAACAGGTGGCCAGTAAAAGGAAGAGTAAACATAACAATGGATGAAGCTCTTGGCAAACAACCACTGTCGTCGGCCACTCTCAACAAGAAACCACATTCAGCAGCTAAACAAACGCATTGATATAAAAAGCTAACACTGGTGCTGGAGATGCTCTTGGAGAGTCTTCTAGACTGAATGAGGAGTAGTATTAGTTACCAAATAGCATATAGGTGTACTGAATCATATCTTTGGATTAACTAATTAATAGTTGAATAATTTCGTACTTGTGCAATGCTGCCACCTGGTCCAGTTCACTTGCTGGACAGCTGGTAGATGCTGATTCTTAATAGTACTTACTGAATAATACAATGTCCAGGAACAGCCCAGACAGCCAATCTAATTAGTGAGTTCAGCTTTAAGGCGCCGATACCCACCCACCCAATGTTGCTTGTATAAGCTCTACAGAAAGACACAGATCAATATAATGGCGACAGGTCACAATGGCCAGGGCCAAGTCTAGGCTAGAGGACTGTGGGGCAGTGGAACTGTTCTCCAGAGTGCTGGAGCTCTTCAGTACCTTTGGGATGAGCTGCAGTGATCCAGAACTGATCAACCAACCAACGTCAATACCTGACCTCATTGATGTTTTTGTGAATGCTGAATGCAATCAAACCTGCAAAGCAATGTTCCAACATCTAGTGTAAAGGCAGTCCCAGAAGACTGCCACTGTTGGTAAAGGGTGAAGAAACTCTGCACACTGTTCTATACAGAACAAGGTATTAGAATAATAATAAACCTGTAGTTTGCAGAAGGGTTAACAGTCCCTGGTTTAATCCCGCAGGTAAAGGAGCGGTGAGGCGGAGCAAAGCCAGATGCCTAGCAGCCCGCTGCCATCTGCAGCTCAGCGGCTGATGTATAAGTCATTACTCATGACCGTCGCTTAGATACCGCTGCACCGGATACATACACTATTGACTCTCCTGTTACTGCACACCGCCGTTCAGCTCCAGCACGGCAACCACACAAAGCCCAGACCTGCAGCTTT
Organism: Megaleporinus macrocephalus; assembly: GCA_021613375.1. Taxonomy (NCBI): domain Eukaryota; kingdom Metazoa; phylum Chordata; class Actinopteri; order Characiformes; family Anostomidae; genus Megaleporinus; species Megaleporinus macrocephalus. The sequence continues at coordinate 62,392,751 of CM038702.1, read as the reverse complement.
CACTGATCTGAGAGCAGACGCTATCTCCTTCCCTAATGTGGAAAGAAGTGAACGCGACCGAATCTGTAAATAATAAGGCACAGCTACTTTCTATCTGATGAGCTTACAAAGTAAAAACAAACAACCCACTGAGTCAGTGGAGTGACGCCCACTTTGCCAGACACGGCTTGCACTCTTTCTATTCCTGTTTAGGAATTTTCTCCCACTCTTCCTTGCAGAGAGCTTCCAGTTCTGTGATTTTCTTGGGCAGTCTTACATGACCAGTATGTTTGGGCTCTACCCACAGGCTTCGAGTGCTGTTCAGTGACTCTGGGAAAGCTTCAGCTTGCGTTTCCTAAAGTACTTCATGGTAGATTTGGGATTCCTGTCCTGTCATGGAAGCTATTTTCCAGCTTCGGCTTCCTGACTGGTTGTGTCATGTTTGTTTCCAGGATCTGCTGATATTTAAAGGAATCCGTTCTTCCAGCTAGCCCTGAAGTATTTCCTATGCCAGTGGCTGCCAAACAACTCCATAATAGCATGATAGCTCCAGCTCAGCACGGTGTTCCTATCATCAAATGCTGCCCTGTCATTGTAGCCATTGCATTTGTACGTCATGAGCCCACAGAACTTGTTTCCAGGTTGCTTCTGGCTTATCTAGATGTCGTTGTGCATGCTTCGGGTGGTGACCTTTGCCAGGAGGTCGCAGGTGATGTTTCCTTGCGGTGGTGGCTTTTACAAGCAGATCATGTTTGTGCAAGCAATGCCTCCCAAACAGAGGGACAGTAACTTTAGCCCCCACACTTTTAGACTAGGGCTGAATCTGAAACAGCTCCCTGCTCCCTATGTAGTGCACTTAAATAGGTCTTAAATAATAATGACTCCAAAACAGTACATACTGGGTGTGTCTCAAAACCTAGTGAGTGTCTAAGTAGGCTGTCTAGGTACCAATGGTTTAGCTAGTTGCTAAGTTACCAACAATAGCCCGAGGCTTAAAAATCTGCTAGCATAAATGCTAATGGCTCGAGTATAAAACTGTAAAATGGTGAAGGACTCGTAACAGAGTTGATAATAAAATACTGTTTTGTGTGATTATATGACCAGAAACACATTAAAACACCAGAGAGAATCAAAATATCTCACATTTTAAAACCACTTCACTGATCAGAGATTAGCCTGTGTTGCATCATGGGATTGTCTTAGCGGCTGAGGAAGCGTTCATGCTTCCTTAAAATCAGGTCTAAATAAGGTTCCTCAGTAGACAGCATGTTTAAGGTATGTAAGAATTGGGACAGTCTACATGTCGGGAGCGCATACTATGATGTAAAATGCTGCCTATGTAGGAGTATTTGGGATTGAGCCACACTACAGGCTATATACTGCACTCATTTTGCGTAGACTTTCAACTTTCATAACTGACATAGTGCACTATGTAGGGAGTAAGGCACCAATTGGGACTAGAGTGTTTAAGGGCTTCTAACTATGGCATATGGTTACTGACCTCTTGACCACCGAGTAACGTCATAGCCAGAGAGTTGAGAGTGCGGCTCTCAGAGGCTCTGCAGGTCTTTCTCCGTCAGCTAACCCTCCCTACAGGTCTTTGGCTGACATGTGGGGGTTTTGCTTTGCAGTTCTATCTGGGAGTTTTTTGGCATTCCAGGTTTTGCCTCAACAGTTTCCTTTAAATGCCATTTCTAACATTGGAAATTATGAGCTGGCAGCACTTTGATATCTTTTCATAGCCTTCTCCTGCTTTGTGGACATCGATTAGCTTTACTCTCAGATCCTTGAGATGCTTAGAGGAGCATATCGTCGCTGTCCTGTGTTGCCATATTTGCGATTTTGAGTTTTCTACATCATTTGCAGAGGTGTCAAGTAATAAAGTACAAATACTTTGTTACCTTACTTTAGTAGAAATGGTTATTTATACTTTACTGGAGTAATTATTATTCTTTTTACTTCTACTCCTTACATTTACACTCCATTATCTGTACTTTCTACTCCTTACATTTACACTCCATTATCAGTACTTTCTACTCCTTACATTTACATTCCATTATCAGTACTTTCTACTCCTTACATTTACACTCCATTATCTGTACTTTCTACTCCTTACATTTACACTCCATTATCTGTACTTTCTACTCCTTACATTTACACTCCATTATCAGTACTTTCTACTCCTTACATTTACACTCCATTATCTGTACTTTCTACTCCTTACATTTACACTCCATTATCTGTACTTTCTACTCCTTACATTTACACTCCATTATCAGTACTTTCTACTCCTTACATTTACACTCCATTATCTGTACTTTCTACTCCTTACATTTACACTCCATTATCAGTACTTTCTACTCCTTACATTTACACTCCATTATCAGTACTTTCTACTCCTTACATTTACACTCCATTATCAGTACTTTCTACTCCTTACATTTACACTCCATTATCAGTACTTTCTACTCCTTACATTTACACTCCATTATCTGTACTTTCTACTCCTTACATTTACACTCCATTATCTGTACTTTCTACTCCTTACATTTACACTCCATTATCAGTACTTTCTACTCCTTACATTTACACTTCATTATCAGTACTTTCTGCTCCTTACATTTACACTCCATTATCTGTACCTTCTACTCCTTACATTTACACTCCATTATCAGTACTTTCTACTCCTTACATTTACACTCCATTATCAGTACTTTCTACTCCTTACATTTTAAACATAGTCTCGTTACTCCTATTACATTTACAGCTCGTTTTCATTCAGGTACATTTACATTCCAGTAAAGATTATTGATAACATGTTTTTGAAGTTTGACTTTATTACAATACTTATAGACGACTAGTCATCATATCTTCTGCTCCATGAAACACATGTTAATGTTTAGTAGTAACAGATATGTTTCTTTAATATATTTACATTGTACTAAACTACATTCATGTTCAATGGGCGTATATGCGTCTGAAACAGGAAGCCTAGCGCATCCCAAATTTATCAACATTAACATTTTAATATAACATTGTAGTCATTATGGCTTTTAGAAGAATGGGATTATTGGGGAGGTGGGCTAGTGCACTATAGACCCCTGCGGTGTGGCCTAAGCTTTTGTCCTTAATTGCTTTTTTTCCTTACATTACTTTTACTTTTATACTTTAAGTAGTTCTGAAAGCAGTACTTTTATACTTTTACTGGAGTAAAATTTTTGACCTTTGATTATTTAAACACACCATTGGCCGTTTACATACTGTTACAATTTTATGATGAATGGACCAATAGAAGTGCTCCGAAACCGCTTGGACAAAATTCTGGTTCCAGTGACTTCCATTGAAAGTAAAGTATGTTTTTGGTCTCTCCTTTAAAGCCGCTTTTTTTGAGGTACTTGTTTTTAATTGGACAGCGACGATATGGTTGTTGAGTTTTAGTACAAGGTTTGAAGAGTCTGAGAATATATTAGTACACACCCCTGGAATTTTTATGAGTCGCCTGTTCATGATGACCCGCCTCACTGGTCCTAACGAGACAATTAAAGGCCAAACTTTGGACAAGTTGATCAAATTTAAAGTAACTTTTACATTAACTTTAAAACAAATTCAAAAATTAATTACAATATGTGATTTGGCCTGAGGTGCCTAAACCTTTGCATCTAACCGTGAATGCATTGAATGATGCTATTATAAAAGTTTTCAGCATTACAAGTAATAAGTAAGGTGAGGATGAGGTTCAGGAATATAGCTTTAGATCATTATATAATGACTACATCACTTTTTTAATTCAACCTATATACCAAATGCCACAGATACCATAGCAATAAATGAATAGACTTATTATAAACAGGTAATAACTTTCCGTTGGTGCCCCCTAAAGTGTAATAAACAATCTAAAAGTGTAGTTTATTGTCTAATCTAGTTGAGCTATTGCAATAGAATGGCCCAAATTAGTAATACAGTGAGTGACTCCAAGCTTTTGAAGGTAAGGAGCTCGCACAGCAAACAAAGAGACAAGTCCCGAGTCCTTCTTTAGCTGACCTCAGAACAGATGCATAGCACAAGCAAGATAAAGAAGCTGCCCAGTCACAACCTGACCTCAGATCAGCAGAGTTTATACACATAGGGCTAGACGGTCATGACTGATAACGTTACTGTCGCATTCCTCAGACACGGCTCAAGAAGAGGAGTTCAGCTTCCCCAGGTGAGTCAGGGCTGCTCAGAGCACAGCTACCCAATAACAGTAAGACAGAGAGAACAGCCTCTATCGGCTCCAGCAGATACACTTAAACCCAGCAAGCGCTCACAGACTCACCTGTGCTCTCCTGCGGCTCGGTGTGTGGAAGTGTGTGCGCGTGACAGCCCGTATGCACGGCCCCTTTTCAGACCCTCCTTCTGTTCTCCTCCTCTTCCTCTCTCTCCCTCTCTCTCTCTCTCACTCTCTCTTTTGCAGCTTCTCTCTCTCTCGGCTTCTCTCTCTCTTTTGTTCTCTATGCTTCTCCTCCTTGCGTTCTGTCATTCTTTTTCGTTCTCTCTGCCATTCTGTCCTTCCCTCTTCCATTCTCTCTCGTTCTCGCTCTCATTCTCTCTCTCTCTGTCCCTCTCTCTGTCTGCTGAGAGAAAGGGGGGAAAAGGGGGTGTGGACGAGTTGGAAAGCACAGAAGGTTCTTTGTCTGGCCCCCTTTTCATATGGTTTCCTTCAAGTATGCATACTGAACACATTATGCCATTATATATTTTCATATTTAACTCATAGAGTCACCCCACACCCCCCCTCACACACACCCCCCCAACACACACACCGCTCCCTTCCCCAGGAATCCATTCCACTTCTCATATACACACGCCAGACCCTCTAAAAACATACATAAATAAATGAATGAAGCTTTAGTGCTAACAGTGCTGCGTTCTCTACAGTTATGCCTGACAGAGCCATAAATGTCTAAATAAGAACAAAGCCCCTCTATAGTAATGTTCGTTTCTGCTGTGGGGTCTCTATGGGGTTCCCAATACTATGTGACCGCAAAGCTACCACTTTGGAGTTTTCAAGCTTGCATAAGATCAAAGGGATCTGCCCTGTGATGGATTGGCGGCCTGTCCAGCGATGTATCCAGTCGATGTATCTAGTGAGCACTGGGGCCGGCTCCAGAACCCCCAATACACACAACCCAGGGGGATAAGCAGCTTAGACAATGGGTGAATGAATAAATAAGACCATTACTTGAGCAGAAGTATAGATAGTTCTGGTCAAATATTATTCTAATACACATGAAAGAGCCTCAGTTTAGTTATATATAATTTAATATCCTCGCTGTCCAATGAAAACCTATATCTGTGGACCAATTGACGCGCTCCAAAATAGCTTGGAAAGGATTCAGGTTGCATTGACTTACATTGAAAGTAAAGTATGTTTTTGATCTTTCTTGTAAAGTTACAATTTTGAGTGTGTGTGTGTGTGTGTGTGTGTGTGTGTGTGTGTGTTTCTGGTTTCTAGACTAGTCTGCAACATTGCCTAACTATTAGCATAATCTCTGAATACTCACAGGACCCAGTGTTACAAACCAACTGGTTTCCAAGCTTAGTGGTTATTTATATATATATATATATATATATATATATATATATATATATATATATATATATATATATATATATATATATATATAAACACTCTTGCTCAAAAGTTTGGGATCACAGTGAAATGTTCTTGTTTTAATGGAGTATCTTCTTCTTTAACACAACAATGGACTGACGGGTCTCTAAAGAAAGTTGTTTCTTTCTGGTCATTGTGAGTCGGTCAGCAAGCCATCAACTGCTGATCTTCAGATACTAAACTAACCTAGAATGTTGTTCCCTTTTATACTCACTTATTAGTAGAATGTTTTTCAGCTGTGCATCACAATTGAGCAAGAGTGTCCTAACAACCAATTAGTCCAATAACATCCTTAACTTGGATTGGTGGTCGTACCAGGAGATTTAGACAGAGGACTGAAATTTACTGATAATAGGACTATATGCAAAATAAGCCTCTATACAAAAATAGACTTTAATACAAACATTTTTATTCTTTAAAAATCATCTGATACACTTATATTAATTGTGAAATGGACAGTATTGTTTGTGAATTGCATGAAAAATGCATGAAATGAAATTCTAAAGTGATCCTAAACTTTTGAGTGATATATATATATATATATATATATATATATATATATATATATATATATATATATATATATATATATATATATATATATATATATATATACCGCTCAAAAGCATATATATATATATATATATATATATATATATATATATATATATATATATATATATATATATATATATGTGTGTGTGTGTGTGTGTGTTTGTGTGTGTGTGTGTGTGTGTGTGTATTTCTGGTTTCTGGACTAGTCTGCAACACTGCCTAACTATTAGCATTAGCTCTGAATACTCACAGGACCCAGTGTTATAATCCAACTGATTTCCAAGCTTACTGGTTCCTGTACGTGTTCACATGGTGTGTTGGCAACACTTGTGGTTGGACTTCTTCACCAGTTTCATCTCACATTCACATGTTACTCACCATGTTCAAGTCTCATCTCAGCCACCTACAGAAAAAAATTAGAAAAACAGAGCAGGAACCAGTTAGCCTGAAAACCAGTCGAGACACAACTTGGGAGGCGACTAGACGTAGGTATGTACTCAGGCTGAAAGAGGTGATAGACTTACATATCATCGCTGTCCAAAGAAAAACAAGTGTCTCCAAAATGGTGATTTTACAGGAGAGGACAAAACTGTCTGTACTTTCAATGTAAATCAGTGGAACGAGTGATTTGTCCAAGTGATTTTGGAGCATTTCTATTGGTCCATTCATTATGAAACTCTCACAGGATATAAAGAGCTGGTAATGAAAATCAATAAAAATGGAGATTCCTGTGTTTCTCTGGACAGCGACAATATTTTAGACATGTGTTTCCCTGAAAGCATTGGGCCGCTCTGAAGATCTCTACGTTTCTAAGGGTCTAAAGAGTTTAGAAGTTTTTATATGTCTTTCATATACATCCATCCATCCATCCATTATCTTTCATTTTATCCCGCTAGTTGGGGTCTCGGGGGGGCTGGAACCAAACCCAGTGTCACCGGGCAAATGTGGGGTACGCCATGGACAGGTCACCAGTCCATCTCATGGTCAACACACATTCACACCTATGGGCAATTAAGAGTGAGCCATCAACCTAACATGCATGTGCTTGGACTGTGGGAAGAAACCAGAGCACCCGGAGATTCACTACTAACCACTGTACCACTATACTAACCACTACACCACCGTACTAACCACTACACCACCATACTAACCACTACACCACCGTACTAACCACTACACCACCTTACTAACCACTACACCACTATACTAACCACTACACCACCGTACTAACCACTACACCACCGTACTAACCACTACACCACTATACTAACCACTACACCACCGTACTAACCACTACACCACCATACTAACCACTACACCACCGTACTAACCACTACACCACCATACTAACCACTACACCACCATACTGACCACTACACCACCATACTAACCACTACACCACCATACTAACCACTACACCACCATACTAACCACTACACCACCATACTAACCACTACACCACCATACTGACCACTACACCACCATACTAACCACTACACCACCGTACTAACCACTACACCACCATACTAACCACTACACCACCGTACTAACCACTACACCACCATACTAACCACTACACCACCATACTAACCACTACAACACCGTACTAACCACTACACCACCATCCTAACCACTACACCACCATACTAACCACTACACCACCATACTAACCACTACACCACCGTACTAACCACTTCACCACCATACTAACCACTACACCACCATCCTAACCACTACACCACCATACTAACCACTACACCACCATACTAACCACTACACCACCGTACTAACCACTTCACCACCGTACTAACCACTACACCACCATAAGAACCACTACACCACCGTACTAACCATTACACCACCAAACTAACCACTACACCACCCTACTAACCACTACACCACCGTGCTAACCATTACACCACCAAACTAACCACTACACCACCCTACTAACCACTACACCACCATACTAACCACTACACCACCATACTGACCACTACACCACCGTACTGACCACTACACCACCATACTAACCACTACACCACCATACTAACCACTACACCATCGTACTGACCACTACACCACCATACTAACCACTACACCACCATACTAACCACTACACCACCATACTAACCACTACACCAACATACTGACCACTAAACCACTGTACTAACCACTACTCCACCATACTAACCACTACACCACCGTACTAACCTCTACACCACCATACTAACTACTACACCACCATACTGACCACTACACCACCATACTAACCACTACACCACCATACTAACCACTACACCATCGTACTGACCACTAAACTACTGTACTAACCACTACTCCACCGTACTAACCACTACACCACCGTACTAACCACTACACCACCGTACTAACTACTACACCACCATACTGACCACTACACCACCATACTAACCACTACACCACCATACTGACCACTACACCACCTTACTAACCACTACACCACCATACTAACCACTACACCTCTGTACTGACCACTACACCACCATACTAATCACTACACCACCGTACTAACTACTACACCATCGTACTGACCACTACACCACCGTACTGACCACTACACCACCATACTAACCACTACACCACCGTACTAACCACTACACCACCGTACTAACCACTACACCACCAAACTAACCACTACACCACCATACTAACCACTACACCATCGTACTGACCACTACACCACCGTACTAACCACTACACCACCATACTAACCACTACACCATCGTACTGACCACTACACCACCATACTAACCACTACACCATCGTACTGACCACTAAACCACTGTACTAACCACTACTCCACCGTACTAACCACTACACCACCGTACTAACCACTACACCACCATACTAACTACTACACCACCATACTGACCACTACACCACCATACTAACCACTACACCTCTGTACTGACCACTACACCACCTTACTAACCACTACACCACCATACTAACCACTACACCTCTGTACTGACCACTACACCACCATACTAATCACTACACCACCGTACTAACTACTACACCATCGTACTGACCACTACACCACCGTACTGACCACTACACCACCATACTAACCACTACACCACCATACTAACCACTACACCACCATACTAACCACTACACCACCGTACTAACCACTACACCACCGTACTAACCACTACATCACCGTACTAACCACTACACCACCATACTAACCACTACATCACCGTACTAACCACTACATCACCATACTAACCACTACATCACCATACTAACCACTACATCACCATACTAACCACTACACCACCATACTAACCACTACATCACCATACTAACCACTACATCACCATACTAACCACTACACCACCTTACTAACCACTACACCACCATACTAACCACTACACCACCGTACTAACCACTACACCACCATACTGACCACTACATCACCATACTAACCACTACACCACCATACTAACCACTACACCACCGTACTAACCACTACACCTCCATACTGACCACTACATCACCATACTAACCACTACACCACCATACTAACCACTACACCACCGTACTAACCACTACACCACCAAACTAACCACTACACCACCATACTAACCACTACACCATCGTACTGACCACTACACCACCGTACTAACCACTACACCACCATACTAACCACTACACCATCGTACTGACCACTACACCACCATACTAACCACTACACCATCGTACTGACCACTAAACCACTGTACTAACCACTACTCCACCGTACTAACCACTACACCACCGTACTAACCACTACACCACCATACTAACTACTACACTTCTGTACTGACCACTACACCACCTTACTAACCACTACACCACCATACTAACCACTACACCTCTGTACTGACCACTACACCACCATACTAATCACTACACCACCGTACTAACTACTACACCATCGTACTGACCACTACACCACCGTACTGACCACTACACCACCATACTAACCACTACACCACCATACTAACCACTACACCACCGTACTAACCACTATACCACCATACTAACCACTACATCACCATACTAACCACTACATCACCATACTAACCACTACACCACCGTACTAACCACTATACCACCATACTAACCACTACACCGCCATACTAACCACTACACCACCGTACTAACCACTACACCACCGTACTAACCACTACATCACCGTACTAACCACTACACCACCGTACTAACCACTACACCACCATAATAACCACTACATCACCGTACTAACCACTACATCACCATACTAACCACTACATCACCATACTAATCACTACACCACCATACTAACCACTACATCACCATACTAACCACTACATCACCATACTAACCACTACACCACCTTACTAACCACTACACCACCATACTAACCACTACACCACCGTACTAACCACTACACCACCATACTGACCACTACATCACCATACTAACCACTACACCACCATACTAACCACTACACCACCGTACTAACCACTACACCTCCATACTGACCACTACATCACCATACTAACCACTACACCACCATACTAACCACTACACCACCGTACTAACCACTATACCACCATACAGACCACTACACCACCATACTAACCACTACACCACCGTACTAACCACTATACCACCATACAGACCACTACACCACCGTACTAACCACTACACCACCACACTAACCACTACACCACCATACTGACCACTACACCACCTTACTAACCACTACACCACCATACTAACCACTATACCACCGTCCTGACCACTACACTACTGTTATATTCAGCAAATACAATAGGCATTAGTTTGTTCTCTGAAGAGGAGGTGTTCACTTATTTACACATAGAAAATCAACAAACCGTATCATTTTAAGGTCATTTTGTGAGTTTTGGTCTTCTGTCTTATGTTTTCTGTACCTGCCCGATGTCTGCAGTTAGTAAAGTAAAGGAAAGAGAATAAACAGTATGGGGCATTGATATATATGTGAGGAAACGTGCCCCAGCGAGGCCCTGGAGTGCAGAGGGCTGTGTTTAGACTCAGTCTGATTGTTATGAATTATAAGAGTAGCCAGCGAAGGCTCTGATTACTCCCTCCTGTGAGTTTCACATGGAGGCAAAGAGGCAGAGGGCAGAGAGGCTGTGCAGATGGCTTTCATATACAGTTAGAGTCTGATGAGGAGCTCCAAGTGTGCTTACACTAACTGTTCACTTTATTACAAACACCCACCTTCCATTTCCACGCACTGGCCACTTTATTAGAAACTCCTACCTTGTGCTTCCACTAACTGTTCACTTTATTAGAAACACCCACCCTGCACTTCCACACACTGGCCACTTTATTAGAAACACCTACCTTGTGCTTCCACTAACTGGTCACTTTATTAGAAACACCCACCCTGCACTTCCACACACTGGCCACTTTATTAGAAACACCTACCTTGTGCTTCCACTAACTGGTCACTTTATTAGAAACACCTACATTGTATTTCCATTTACTGGCCACTTTATTAGAAACACCTACCTTGTGCTTCCACTAACTGGTCACTTTATTAGAAACACCCACCTTGTATTTCCACACACTGGTCACTTTATTAGAAACACCCACCTTGTATTTCCACACACTGGCCACTTTATTAGAAACACCTACCTTGTGCTTCCACTAACTGGTCACTTTATTAGAAACACCTGCCTTGTGCTTCCACTCACTGGCCACTTTATCAGAAACAACACCTTGTATTTCCACTCACTGGCCACTTTATTAGAAACACCTAGCTTTAACTTTTACTCGCTGGCCACTTTATTAGAAACACCACCTTGTAGTTCCACTCATTGGCCACTTTATTAGAAACGCCTACCTTGTATTTCTACTAAAAAGGCCACTTTAATAGAAACAACTACCTTTTGTTTAAGCTCACTGGTCACTTTATTGGAAACACCTAACCTTGTGTTTAAACTCACTGGCCACTTTATCAGAAACACCACCTTCTATTTTCACTAACTGGCCACTTTATTAGAAACACCTACCTTGTGTTTAAGCTCACTGGCCACTTTATTGGAAACACCTAACCTTGTGTTTAAACTCACTGGCCACTTTATCAGAAACACCACCTTCTATTTCCACTAACTGGCCACTTTATTAGAAACACCTACCTTGTGTTTAAGCTCACTGGCCACTTTATTGGAAACACCTAATCTTGTGTTTAAACTCACTGGCCACTTTATCAGAAACACCACCTTCTATTTCCACTAACTGGCCACTTTAATAGAAACAACTACCTTTTGTTTAAACTCACTGGCCACTTTACTGGAAACACCTAACCTTGGGTTTAAACTCACTGGCCACTTTATCAGAAACACCACCTTCTATTTCCACTAACTGGCCACTTTATTAGAAACACCTACCTTGTGTTTAAACTCACTGGCCACTTTATTAGAAACGCTTACTTTGTCCTTGTTCTACCTCGTGATTGGTCAGTTAATGAGCTCTGTCTATCTTATAGTTTAACTGCTCAGGTGTGTAATTAGTCGGTTGGTAGGTTTGTCTGGATACGTGTTGTTTTTCTTCTGACCCGAGATCAGCGCGTCTGCTCTGTCTTCCCCACAAATACTTGCGTCTGCTTGAGATTCATACCGGGTGATACTGGAGGCCTCGCACACTCAGCCATAGTCATCTGGCTTTGCTCGAATCGGAGTGCGTGTCTGCAAACTTTGATCTTTGACCACAGACATACACTGTATAGAAAACATAGCACTGCAAAGCTATAAATTATCAGGGCTGGTTTTCCAGACACAGATTAGGCCTAATCGTGGACTAAATTACATGTCTAGGTCTATGAGCATATTTAAACTACAAAAAACAACAACGGCCTTTTAGGTTTGAGATTAGACTTCGTACGCATGTAGAGAACCAGTGTATTAGGTTCTAGCTTTCAGTGTTAGTCATATACAGCATCGTGTAAAACCAGAGACCAGCCTTCATGTAATGTAATGTTCATGTAATTCCCAGAGAAAACAGCCAAGTACACATATATATATATATATATATATATATATTAGAAACACCTACTTTATGCTTCCACTGACTGGCCACTTTATTAGAAACACCTACTTTATGCTTCCACTGACTGGCCACTTTATTAGAAACACCTACTTTATGCTTTCACTAACTGGCCACTTTATTAGAAACACCTACATTGTACTTCTTCTGACTGGTCACTTTATTAGAAACACCTACTTTATGCTACCACTAACTGGCCACTTTATTAGAAACACCTACTTTATGCTTTCACTAACTGGCCACTTTATTAGAAACACCTACATTGTACTTCCACTGACTGGCCACTTTATTAGAAACACCTACTTTATGCTACCACTAACTGGCCACTTTATTAGAAACACTTACTTTATGCTTTCACTAACTAGTTATATATATACTCTGTATATTCCCACTTCTTTTCTTTTCTACACCTCTAGTTCAGTTGCTTCAGCGTTTACTGCTTTTCACCGTCCAAATGATCCCAACACAAGCAGTCATGTTGAGGTTCTGGACTCCGGGGTGGTCAGTCCACTGTTCTGAGAGCAGCTTCTGTGTTTGATATGTCTGTATCCCCTTTTCTCACACTTTCAGACCCAAAGCACTGAGGTGTCTTCACACAGTGGAAGGATGGACAGGTTTTAGAGGGGTGGCTGAAGTGTCCAGCACACCCTGCTCGCCATCCCCCCAACCCCACTGCCCCCCTTCATATCACACATTCTCTCACCTGTGAATGTTCTTGAAGCAAGAGTGGAGCTTGATGTTCTCTTCTCTCTCGAAGATGAAAGCTTTGAGTGGTGTTTATCTGATGTGGTCAGGTTTGGTGGTCTACCAGGTCTTAAAAAGGGGGTGGTAGGAGTTACATTTCCATTGTAGCTCTTAATCTACTCTAGTTTTGAAAATGCATATTGCTGGCCAAATTATTATAAACACCTACCTTATACTTTCACTCACTGGCCACTTTATTAGAAACACCTACCTTGTGCCTTTACTAACTGGCCAATTTATTAGAAACACCTACCTTGTGCTTTTACTAACTGGCCACTTTATTAGAAACACCAACCTTGTGCTTCCACTAACTGGCCACTTTATTAGAAACACTTACATTGTACTTCCACTAATTGGCCACTTTATTAGAAACACCTAACTTGTGCTTTCACTCCCTGGCCACTTTATTAGAAACACCGATCTTGTACTTCCACTCACCGGCCACTTTATTAGAAACACCTACATTGTACTTCCACTGACTGGCCACTTTATTAGAAACACCAACCTTGTGTTTCCATTCACTGACCACTTTATTAAAAACACCAACTTTGTGCTTTCACTAACTGGCCACTTTATTAGCAACACCTACATTGTACTTCCACTCACTGGCCACTTTATTAGAAACACCTACTTTGTGCTTCCACTCACTGGCCACTTTTTTAGAAACACCTACTTTGTGCTTCCACTAACTGGCCACTTTATTAGAAACACCAACCTTGTGCTTCCACTAACTGGCCACTTTATTAGAAACACCTGCATTGTACTTCCACTATCTGGCCACTTTATTAAGAAAGCTTCCACTAACTGGCCACTTTATTAGAAACACCTGCTTGTACTTCCACTATCTGGCCACTTTATTAAGAAAGTTTCCACTAACTGGCCACTTTATTAGAAACACCAACCTTGCACTTCCACTGACTGGCCATTTTATTAGGAACATCTACCATGTATTTCCAGTACCTGGCCACTTTATTAGAAACACCTACCCTGTACTTCCACACATTGTACTCAAACTTTATTTATTTGCCACTTTTGCCCTGGATCATATCCATATCATATACGTGCCTTAAACCATGATGTTATCAATATTCAGGATGTATATGATATAAATATGATTCAGAGCATGAGTGACATGAACAGATCCACAGTCAGAACAGATCCACAGTAAGAACAGATCCACAGTAAGAACAGATCCACAGTCAGAACAGATAAACAGTAAGAACAGATCCACAGTAAGAACAGATCCACAGTAAGAACAGATCCACAGTAAGAACAGATCCACAGTAAGAACAGATCCACAATAAGAACAGATAAACAGTAAGAACAGATCCACAGTAAGAACAGATCCACAGTCAGAACAGATCCACAGTAAGAACAGATCCACAGTAAGAACAGATCCACAGTAAGAACAGATAAACAGTAAGAACAGATCCACAGTCAGAACAGATCCACAGTAAGAACAGATCCACAGTAAGAACAGATCCACAGTCAGAACAGATTCACAGTAAGAACAGATCCACAGTCAGAACAGATCCACAGTAAGAACAGATCCACAGTAAGAACAGATAAACAGTAAGAACAGATCCACAGTCAGAACAGATCCACAGTAAGAACAGATAAACAGTAAGAACAGATCCACAGTAAGAACAGATCCACAGTAAGAACAGATAAACAGTAAGAACACATCCACAGTCAGAACAGATCCACAGTAAGAACACATCCACAGTAAAAACAGATCCACAGTAAAAACAGATCCACAGTAAGAACAGATAAACAGTAAGAACAGGTAAACAGTAAGAACAGATCCACAGTAAGAACACGTCCACAGTAAGAACAGATACACAGTAAGAACAGATCCACAGTAAGAACACATCCACAGTAAAAACAGATCCACAGTAAGAACAGATCCACTGTAAGAACAGATCCACAGTAAGAACAGATAAACAGTAAGAACAGATCCACAGTAAGAACAGATAAACAGTAAGAACAGATCCACTGTAAGAACAGATCCACAGTAAGAACAGATAAACAGTAAGAACAGATCCACAGTAAGAACAGATAAACAGTAAGAACAGATCCACAGTAAGAACAGATCCACAGTAAGAACAGATAAACAGTAAAAACAGATCCACAGTAAAAACAGATCCACAGTAAGAACAGATAAACAGTAAGAACAGATCCACAGTAAGAACAGATCCACAGTCAGAACAGATCCACAGTAAGAACAGATAAACAGTAAGAACAGATCCACAGTAAGAACAGATCCACAGTAAGAACAGATAAACAGTAAGAACAGATAAACAGTAAGAACAGATCCATAGTAAGAAAAGATCCACAGTCAGAACAGATCCACAGTAAGAACAGATCCACAATAAGAACAGATCCACAGTAAAAACAGATAAACAGTAAGAACAGATCCATAGTAAGAAAAGATCCACAGTCAGAACAGATAAACAGAAAGAACAGATCCACAGTAAGAACAGATCCACAGTCAGAACAGATCCACAGTAAGAACAGATCCACAGTAAGAACAGATCTACAGTAGGAACAGATCCACAGTAAGAACAGATAAACAGTAAGAACAGATCCACAGTAAGAACAGATCCACAGTAAGAACAGATCCACAGTAAGAACAGATAAACAGTAAGAACAGATCCACAGTAAGAACAGATCCACAGTAAGAACAGATCCACAGTCAGAACAGATAAACAGTAAGAACAGATCCACAATAAGAACAGATCCACAGTAAGAACAGATAAACAGTAAGAACAGATCCACAGTAAGAACAGATAAACAGTAAGAACAGATCCACAGTCAGAACAGATCCACAGTCAGAACAGATCCACAGTCAGAACAGATAAACAGTAAGAACAGATCCACAGTAAAAACAGATCCACAGTAAGAACAGATAAACAGTAAGAACAGATCCACAGTAAGAACAGATAAACAGTAAGAACAGATCCACAGTAAGAACAGATCCACAGTCAGAACAGATCCACAGTAAGAACAGATCCACAGTAGGAACAGATCCACAGTCAGAACAGATAAACAGTAAGAACAGATCCACAGTAAGAACAGATCCACTGTAAGAACAGATCCACAGTAAGAACAGATCCACTGTAAGAACAGATCCACAGTCAGAACAGATCCACAGTAAGAACAGATCCACAGTCAGAACAGATCCACAGTAAGAACAGATCCACAGTAAGAACAGAAAAACAGTAAGAACAGATAAACAGTAAGAACAGATCCACAGTAAGAATAGATCCACAGTAAGAACAGATAAACAGTAAGAACAGATCCACAGTAAAAACAGATCCACAGTAAGAACAGATCCACAGTAAGAACAGATCCACAGTCAGAACAGATCCACAGTAAGAACAGATAAACAGTAAGAACAGATCCACAGTAAGAACAGATCCACAGTAAGAACAGATAAACAGTAAGAACAGATCCACAGTAAGAACAGATCCACAGTCAGAACAGATAAACAGTAAGAACAGATCCACAGTAAGAACAGATCCACAGTAAGAACAGATAAACAGTAAGAACAGATCCACAGTAAGAACAGATCCACAGTCAGAACAGATCCACAGTCAGAACAGATCCACAGTAAGAACAGATCCACAGTCAGAACAGATCCACAGTCAGAACAGATCCACAGTAAGAACTTATCCACAATAAGAACAGATCCACAGTAAGAACAGATAAACAGTAAGAACAGATCCATAGTAAGAACAGATCCACAGTCAGAACAGATAAACAGTAAGAACAGATCCACAGTAAGAACAGATCCACAGTCAGAACAGATCCACAGTAGGAACAGATCTACAGTAGGAACAGATCCACAGTAAAAACAGATCCACAGTCAGAACAGATCCACAGTAAGAACAGATCCACAGTAGGAACAGATCTACAGTAGGAACAGATCCACAGTAAAAACAGATCCACAGTCAGAACAGATCCACAGTAAGAACAGATCCACAGTCAGAACAGATCCACAGTAAGAACAGATCCACAGTAAGAACAGATCCACAGTCAGAACAGATAAACAGTAAGAACAGATCCACAGTAAGAACAGATAAACAGTAAGAACAGATAAACAGTAAGAACAGATCCACAGTCAGAACAGATCCACAGTCAGAACAGATCCACAGTCAGAACAGATCCACAGTAAAAACAGATCCACAGTAAGAACAGATCCACAGTAAGAACAGATCCACAGTAAGAACAGATAAACAGTAAGAACAGATCCACAGTAAAAACAGATCCACAGTAAGAACAGATCCACAGTAAGAACAGATCCACAGTAAGAACAGATAAACAGTAAGAACAGATCCACAGTAAGAACAGATCCACAGTCAGAACAGATCCACAGTAAGAACAGATCCACAGTAGGAACAGATCCACAGTCAGAACAGATAAACAGTAAGAACAGATCCACAGTAAGAACAGATCCACAGTAAGAACAGATAAACAGTAAGAACAGATCCACAGTAAGAACAGATCCACAGTAAGAACAGATAAACAGTAAGAACAGATCCACAGTAAGAACAGAAAAACAGTAAGAACAGATAAACAGTAAGAACAGATCCACAGTAAGAACAGATCCACAGTAAGAACAGATAAACAGTAAGAACAGATCCACAGTAAGAACAGATCCACAGTCAGAACAGATCCACAGTCAGAACAGATCCACAGTAAGAACAGATCCACAGTCAGAACAGATCCACAGTCAGAACAGATCCACAGTAAAAACAGATCCACAGTAAGAACAGATCCACAGTAAGAACAGATAAACAGTAAGAACAGATCCATAGTAAGAACAGATCCACAGTCAGAACAGATAAACAGTAAGAACAGATCCACAGTCAGAACAGATCCACAGTCAGAACAGATCCACAGTAAGAACAGATCCACAGTAAGAACAGATCTACAGTAGGAACAGATCCACAGTAAAAACAGATCCACAGTCAGAGCAGATCCACAGTAAGAACAGATCCACAGTCAGAACAGATAAACAGTAAGAACAGATCCACAGTAAGAACAGATCCACAGTAAGAACAGATAAACAGTAAGAACAGATCCACAGTAAGAACAGATCCACAGTAAGAACAGATCCACAGTCAGAACAGATAAACAGTAAGAACAGATCCACAGTAAGAACAGATAAACAGTAAGAACAGATAAACAGTAAGAACAGATCCACAGTCAGAACAGATCCACAGTCAGAACAGATCCACAGTAAAAACAGATCCACAGTAAGAACAGATCCACAGTAAGAACAGATCCACAGTCAGAACAGATCCACAGTCAGAACAGATCCACAGTAAGAACAGATCCACAGTAAGAACAGATCCACAGTCAGAACAGATCCACAGTAAGAACAGATCCACAGTAAGAACAGATCCACAGTAAGAACAGATAAACAGTAAGAACAGATCCACAGTAAAAACAGATCCACAGTAAGAACAGATCCACAGTAAGAACAGATCCACAGTAAGAACAGATAAACAGTAAGAACAGATCCACAGTAAGAACAGATCCACAGTCAGAACAGATCCACAGTGAGAACAGATCCACAGTAGGAACAGATCCACAGTCAGAACAGATCCACAGTAAGAACAGATCCACACTAAGAACAGATCCACTGTAAGAACAGATCCACAGTAAGAACAGATCCACTGTAAGAACAGATCCACAGTAAGAACAGATCCACAGTAAGAACAGATAAACAGTAAGAACAGATCCACAGTAAGAACAGATCCACAGTAAGAACAGATCCACAGTAAGAACAGAAAAACAGTAAGAACAGATAAACAGTAAGAACAGATCCACAGTCAGAACAGATCCACAGTCAGAACAGATCCTCAGTAAGAACAGATCCACAGTCAGAACAGATCCACAGTAAGAACAGATAAACAGTAAGAACAGATCCACAGTAAGAACAGATCCACAGTCAGAACAGATCCACAGTCAGAACAGATAAACAGTAAGAACAGATAAACAGTAAGAACAGATCCACAGTAAGAACAGATAAACAGTAAGAACAGATAAACAGTAAGAACAGATCCACAGTAAGAACAGATAAACAGTAAGAACAGATCCACAGTAAGAACAGATCCACAGTAAGAACAGATCCACAGTAAGAACAGATCCACAGTCAGAACAGATCCACAGTCAGAACAGATCCACAGTCAGAACAGATCCACAGTAAGAACAGATAAACAGTAAGAACAGATTCACAGTAAGAACAGATAAACAGTAAGAACAGATCCACAGTAAGAACAGAAAAACAGTAAGAACAGATAAACAGTAAGAACAGATCCACAGTAAGAACAGATAAACAGTAAGAACAGATCCACAGTAAGAACAGATAAACAGTAAGAACAGATAAACAGTAAGAACAGATCCACAGTAAGAACAGATAAACAGTAAGAACAGATCCACAGTAAGAACAGATAAACAGTAAGAACAGATAAACAGTAAGAACAGATCCACAGTAAGAACAGATAAACAGTAAGAACAGATCCACAGTAAGAACAGATCCACAGTAAGAACAGATAAACAGTAAGAACAGATCCACAGTAAGAACAGATAAACAGTAAGAACAGATAAACAGTAAGAACAGATCCACAGTCAGAACAGATCCACAGTCAGAACAGATAAACAGTAAGAACAGATAAACAGTAAGAACAGATCCACAGTAAGAACAGATAAACAGTAAGAACAGATAAACAGTAAGAACAGATCCACAGTAAGAACAGATAAACAGTAAGAACAGATAAACAGTAAGAACAGATCCACAGTCAGAACAGATCCACAGTCAGAACAGATAAACAGTAAGAACAGATCCACTGTAAGAACAGATAAACAGTAAGAACAGATAAACAGTAAGAACAGATCCACAGTAAGAACAGATAAACAGTAAGAACAGATAAACAGTAAGAACAGATCCACAGTCAGAACAGATAAACAGTAAGAACAGATCCACTGTAAGAACAGATCCATAGTAAGAACAGATAAACAGTAAGAACAGATAAACAGTAAGAACAGATCCACAGTCAGAACAGATAAACAGTCAGAACAGATCCACAGTCAGAACAGATAAACAGTAAGAACAGATCCACAGTAAGAACAGATAAACAGTAAGAACAGATCCACAGTAAGAACAGATAAACAGTAAGAACAGATAAACAGTAAGAACAGATCCACAGAAAGACTTGCTGACCAACGACAACGTCCAAGCACACGTAAAGCAAACAGCTTATCAATTGACAAACGGTCCTAAACATGCTCAGTGGGGAAAAACCTCCAGTGGAAATGTCCTACATTCAATCTGGGCCATAGATCACTTTGATTCATCCCACTCTTGCTCTCTCTCTTTCTCAATGCGTGTTTATTTTCTTTTTTTTCCCGACGCCCCCTCTGCAGCTGGTCGGCCTGCCGTTGCTGCTCTGCGTCCTGTGGGCTAGCTTGACTTTCCAAAGGGCAGCTGTGTGCATGTGTGTGTGCGTTAAGAGACCCGCTATGGATGTGTGTGTGTGTGTGTGTGTGTGTGTGTGTGTGTGTGTGTGTGTGTGTGTGTGTGTGCAGCGTCTGTGTGTGGGTGAATGGGAAATGTTAAAACACATTCCATCAGATCGGGGCTTTTCTTCCTTCTCTGGCCTGCAGGAATTTCCTAAGTGTTCTGGTCTGCCTTCTTCATGCCTTTGTCCCGTACACAGAGAGTTATTAAAGACGGCTCTGACTGAGCTCCGACATGATTAGAATCATACGCGGCCTGCAAACGAACCCCTGTACCCCTCAGCCAGACCACCAGCATCCTATCCCTGCACTCCTGCAGATTCACGAGCCTGAGCCCAGTGGGAGCGAGGATCAGTAAGTGGATAAGACTGAAAGCAATGGGAGCTAGAGTTCATAAATGAGTCATACCAGTAACTGGTTAAGACTGAAAGCAGTCTGAGAGTCAGAGCTGAGCTATAAGTGGTTGTATTGGTCACTGACTGAAGCTAAAACCGGTGTGAATTTGTGTCAGGAACAGGTTAATTCACTGAAGTGAGTCCAGACATGAGCTAAAAGAGGTGAATTAGTGGCCAAAATCAGTTCATATGAGTTTGAGTTCAGAAGTGAGGTCTGTCAGTTACTGGCTGCACTGGAAACCAGTATGAGTTCAGACCTTAGTTGTGTCAGTGAAATCGAAATTCAGTATGAGTTTGAGTTCAGGAGCAAGGTTTGTCAGTTACTGACAGAAGCTAAAACCAGTATGGGATCAGGAGTGAGATCTGCCAGTTATTAGATAAACACCAAAACCAGTATGAGTTTAAGTTCAGGAGTGAGATCTGCCAGTTATTAGATAAACACTAAAACCAGTATGAATTTGAGTTCAGGAGTGAGATCTGCCAGCTACTAGATAAACACTAAAACCAGTATGAATTTGAGTTCAGGAGTGAGATCTGCCAGCTACTAGATAAACACTAAAACCAGTATGAGTTTGAGCTCAGGAGTGAGATCTGCCAGCTCCTAGAGAAAAGCTAAAACCAGTATGAGTTTGAGTTCAGGAGTGAGGTTTGTCAGTTACTGACAGAAGCTAAAACTAGTATGAGTTCGAGTTCAAGAGCGTGGACTGACAGTTACTGGCAGAAGCTAAAACCAGTATGAGTTTGTGTTCAGAAGTGAAGTCTGGCATTTACAGGCTAAAGCTAAAACCAGTATGAGTTTGAGTTCAGGAATGAGGACTGTCAGTTACTGGCTGAAGCTAAAACAAACCAGTATGAGTTCCAGTTTAGAAATCAGTTCTGACAGATACTGGTTAAAGCTAAAACCTGTATGAGTTTGAGTTCAGAAGTAAGATCTGCTGGTTACTAGACAAAATTTAAATCCAGTATGAGTTTCAGGTCAGAAGTCAGAGCTGCCAGTTGCTAGATAAACACTAAAACCAGTATGAGTTTAAGTTTAGGACTGAGATCAGTCAGATACTGGCTAAAGCTAACACCAGGATGAGTTTGAGTTCAGGAGTGAGATCTGCCAGTTACTAGATAAACACTAAAACCAGTATGAGTTTGAGTTCAGAAGAGAGATCAGAAATGAGTCAGTTCAGTCTGTCTGAGGCTAAATGTTGGTATCAGTTAAGATCAGTTACTCACTGCAGATGAAACCAGTTCTGAACTGTTTATGATTAAGTAATTAATATTGAATCCAGTATAAGTTAGAATTAAGAAATGAGTTGTATCAGAAACTGGGTGGAACCCAGAAACTCTCATATCTGTAGTTTGAAGCTGAACTGGTGTAAATTAACCCTTTGATTCTTCTATATATTGTCTATATATCTTCGCAATAAATTAATTTCACTCCATGAATTCCTCAATTTACTTGTTTTTGATCATCACACATGGGACAGAATTACGAACCCCTGTACCCCTCAGCCAGACCACCAGCATCCTATCCCTGCACTCCTGCAGATTCACGAGCCTGGGCCCAGTGGAAGCGAGGATCAGTAAGTGGATAAGACTGAAAGCAATGGGAGCTAGAGTTCATAAATGAGTCATACCAGTAACTGGTTAAGACTGAAAGCAGTCTGAGAGTCAGAGCTGAGGAATGAGCTGAACGAGGTGAATTAGTGGCCAAAATCAGTTCATATGAGTTTCAGTTCAGAAGTGAGATCTGCCAGTTACTAGACAAAAGTTAAAACCAGTATGAGTTTGAGTTCAGAATTGAGATCTGCCAGTTACTAGACAAAAGTTAAAACCAGTATGAGTTTGAGTTCAGAATTGAGATCTGCCAGTTACTAGACAAAAATTAAAACCAGTATGAGTTTGAGTTCAGAATTGAGATCTGCCAGTTACTAGACAAAAGTTAAAACCAGTATGAGTTTGAGTTCAGAATTGAGATCTGCCAGTTACTAGACAAAAATTAAAACCAGTATGAGTTTCAGTTCAGGAATAAGATCTGCCAGTTACTAGACAAAAATTAAAACCAGTATGAGTTTAAGTTCAGGAGTAAGATCTGCCGGTTACTAGATAAAAGTTAAAACCAGTATGAGTTTGAGTTCAGCAGTAAGATCTGCCAGTTACTAGACAAAAGCTAAAACCAGTATGAGTTTGAGTTCAGGAGTAAGATCTGCCAGTTACTAGACAAAAATTAAAACCAGTATGAGTTTGAGTTCAGCAGTAAGAACTGCCAGTTACTAGATAAAAGTTAAAACCAGTATGAGTTTAAGTTCAGCAGTAAGATCTGCCAGTTACTAGACAAAAGCTAAAACCAGTATGAGTTTGAGTTCAGGAGTAAGATCTGCCAGTTACTAGATAAAAGTTAAAACCAGTATGAGTTTGAGTTCAGCAGTAAGATCTGCCAGTTACTAGACAAAAGCTAAAACCAGTATGAGTTTGAGTTCAGGAGTAAGATCTGCCAGTTACTAGATAAAAGTTAAAACCAGTGTGAGTTTGAGTTCAGGATTGAGATCTGCCAGTTACTAGACAAAAATTAAAGCCAGTATGAGTTTCAGTTCAGGAGTAAGATCTGCCAGTTACTAGAGAAAAGCTAAAACCAGTATGAGTTCGAGTTCAAGTTAGATCTGCCAGTTACTAGAGAAAAGCTAAAACCAGTATGAGTCTGAGTTCAGAAGTAAGATCTGCTGGTTACCAGACAAAAGTTAAAATCAGTATATTTTAAAAACCGAATTGAGGACTGTCAAGTTGCTGGCTGAAGTAAAAACCAGTATAAGTCTGAGTTCAGACATAAGATCTGTCTATTACTAGATAGAAGCTGAAACCAGTATGATTTTGAGTTCCGAACTGAGGACTGTCCTGTTGCTGGCTGAAGTAAAAACCAGTATAAGTCTGAGTTCAGACATAAGATCTGTCTATTACTAGATAGAAGCTGAAACCTGTATGATTTTGAGTTCCGAACTGAGGACTGTCCTGTTGCTGGCTGAAGTAAAAACCAGTATGGACCTGAAACCCGTGTGAGTCGGCGTTACGAGGTGAGCTCAGCTCCTCACTGCCGGACAGCTCGGAGGATGTTTATGTTGTTGTTATGAATGTTTTGTAACTGAACACTAACAATGGAAAAAAACACTAACAAGGATGAACATCCACGGTTTTCATTGGCAACCCCTCAAATAAGCATCTGCACGCACTGGAGCTCCTATCATCTCAAATGGTTTGCACTTGGTCATCCTTTGAAGCGAGGTCTTCCACAGTCAGGAGTTCAGGACATCCTTACTGGCCTCACTGTCTCTGGATGGTTAGGACAGTCGTCCATCTTCCCTCCCAGTAAGGATTAATATGACTGGATTAGACACATAGAGAAGTGAGAGTCAGTATGACTTTGGTTAAACACTTAGAAGAGTGAGGGTCCATATGATTGTAGATTAGACACAAAGAGAAGTGAGAGTCAGTATGACTTTGGTTAAACACTTAGAAGAGTGAGGGTCTATATGATTGTAGATTAGACACAAAGAGAAGTGAGAGTCAGTATGACTTTGGTTAAACACTTAGAAGAGTGAGGGTCTATATGATTGTAGATTAGACACAAAGAGAAGTGAGAGTCAGTATGACTTTGGTTAAACACTTAGAAGAGTGAGGGTCCATATGATTGTAGATTAGACACAAAGAGAAGTGAGAGTCAGTATGACTTTGGTTAAACAGAAGAGTGAGGGTCCATATGATTGTAGATTAGACACAAAGAGGAGTGAGGGTCAGTATGACTTTGGTCTAGACCCATAGAAGAGTGTGGATCAGTATGACTGTTGATTAGACACATAGAGGAGTGAGGGTCTGTATGACTGTGGATTAGACACATAAAGTAGTATGGGCCAGTATGACTATGTATTAGACACAGAGAGGAGTGAGAGTCAGTATGACTTTGGTTAGACACTTAAAAGAGTGAGGGTCCATATGATTGTAGATTAGATACATAGAGGAGTGAGGGTCAGTATGACTGTTGATTAGACACAGAGGAGTGAGGGTCAGTATGACTGTTGATTAGACACATAGAGGAGTGAGGGTCAGTATGACTTTGGTTTAGACCCATAGAAGAGTGTGGATCAGTATGACTGTTGATTAGACACATAGTGGAGTGAGGGACAGTATGACTTGATTAGACACACAGAGGAGTGAGGGTCAGTATGACTTGATTAGACACATAGAGGAGTGAGGGTCAGTATGACTTGATTAGACATAGAGGAGTGAGGGTCAGTATGACTGTGGATTAGACACACAGAGGAGTGAGGGTCAGTATGACTGTGGATTAGACATAGAGGAGTGAGGGTCAGTATGACTGTGGATTAGACATAGAGGAGTGAGGGTCAGTATGACTGTGGATTAGACACATAGAGGAGTGAGGGTCAGTATGACTGTGGATTAGACATAGAGGAGTGAGGGTCAGTATGACTGTGGATTAGACATAGAGGAGTGAGGGTCAGTATGACTGTTGATTAGACACAGAAGAGTGCAGGTCGGTCTGAGTGTGCGGAGAGGATTCCTACAGTAGGCAGTGTGTCTGAAGTATTGAAATGTTTGCTGTCAGAGCAGCTCCAGATGCGGAGACAGGCTCTTTCACACAGATAAGCTGAGGCTCGGGGTTGGCTGAGGTTTGGTTAGGCGCTCACGCCCTGCTGCTCTCTGTCACGCGGCCCAGACTTCACGACAGAGTCTGAAAGACCTCACGTCATCGCACACACACACACACACGCTCACTCACTCCCTGTACCACGTCTGGACATGCCGAATGATCCACACTTGGATCCAGACCACAGGCGGCCCTGCCGCAGCTGCAGTGCCGGGCGCTGTCGGGGAAATTTCCAGCCAAATCATTCTAAATGAAGACACACCGGAAAGCACGCACAGGGACCCGGCCGTCTGCTTCAAACAGGCTCTGCAGAACGATTTCAATTTTGTTTATATTTAATTACAACTGTTCTACAGAGCTGTTCACTCCAGGAACTGTCTCGTCCACTAAAACAAAAACTGGACTACAACAAAATAAAGGCCACTCAAGCAAACATTCAGACTCAGCTTGAAATCTCCGGTCAGTGTGTGTGTATATATATATGCTCTGTGTCTAATCCAGTCATACTGACCCTCACTCCTCTATGTGTCCAATCCACAGTCATACTGACCCTCACTCTTCTGTGTCCAATCCACAGTCATACTGACCCTCACTCCTCTATGTGTCTAATCCACAGTCATACTGACCCTCACTCCTCTATGTGTCTAATCCACAGTCATACTGACCCTCACTCCTCTATGTGTCAAATCCACAGTCATACTGACCCTCACTCCTCTATGTGTCTAATCCACAGTCATACTGACCCTCACTCCTCTATGTGTCTAATCAACAGTCATTATGACCCTCACTCCTCTGTGTGTCTAATCAACAGTCATACTGACCCTCACTCCTCTATGTGTCTAATCCACAGTCATACTGACCCTCACTCCTCTATGTGTCTAATCAACAGTCATACTGACACTCACTCTTCTATGTGTCCAATCAACAGTCATACTGACCCTCACTCCTCTATGTGTCTAATCAACAGTCATTATGACCCTCACTCCTCTATGTGTCAAATCCACAGTCATACTGACCCTCACTCCTCTATGTGTCTAATCCACAGTCATACTGACCCTCACTCCTCTATGTGTCTAATCAACAGTCATACTGACACTCACTCTTCTATGTGTCCAATCCACAGTCATACTGTCCCTTACTCCTCTGTGTCTAATCAACAGTCACACTGACCCTCACTCCTCTATGTGTCTAATCCACAGTCATACTAACCCTCACTCCTCTATCTGTCTAATCAACAGTCACACTGAACCTCACTCCTCTATGTGTCCAATCCACAGTCATACTGACCCTCACTCCTCTGTGTCTAATCCACAGTCATACTAACCCTTACTCCTCTATGTGTCTAATCCACAGTCATACTGACCCTCACTTCTCTATGTGTCTAATCCACAATAATACTGACCCTCACTCCTCTATGTGTCTAATCAACAGTCACACTGACCCTCACTCCTCTATGTATCTAATTAACAGTCACACTGACCCTCACTCCTCTATGTGTCCAATCCACAGTCATACTGACCCTCACTCCTCTGTGTCTAATCCACAGTCATACTGACCCTCACTTCTCTATGTGTCTAATCCACAATAATACTGACCCTCACTCCTCTATGTATCTAATCAACAGTCACACTGACCCTCACTCCTCTATGTATCTAATTAACAGTCACACTGACCCTCACTCCTCTATGTGTCTAATCCACAATAATACTGACCCTCACTCCTCTATGTGTCTAATTCACAGTCATACTGACCCTCACTCCTCTATGTATCTAATCAACAGTCACACTGACCCTCACTCCTCTATGTGTCTAATCCACAATAATACTGACCCTCACTCCTCTATGTATCTAATCAACAGTCACACTGACCCTCACTCCTCTATGTGTCTAATTCACAGTCATACTGACCCTCACTCCTCTATGTGTCTAATCAACAGTCATACTGACCCTCACTCGTCTATGTGTCTAATCCACAGTCATACTGACCCTCACTTCTCTATGTGTCTAATCTACAGTCAATTGCTAATAAGTCTTAATGAGTTCATTAGGGCCCTATGTGTTAATTTAGTACTAAGTCTTTCAGTCTGAACTTTAATTATAAATAAAAATTATATATTTTATCTGTTATATATTTTAAGTTAATTAAAAACTGTGCATGAAAATATAGTCTTTGATGTATAAAGTGTTTGCAAACCAAACACATGCAATGTTTGTGTGAATGTTTGAAGTCCCCAGACTTTTAACATACCATGGATATTTAAAAGTTGCATTGTTTCAGGAGGTACGTACCAAGTCAGGCCCAGTCACTCTCCAGTTCTCACACGTTGGTGAGAAGCCGCCCCAAGCGCAAACAAAAACCTGGACGTGAAACTGGCGAGCTGTGGTTTGGCAGATATGAATCAGCATTAAGAAACCAGATTAATCACAGAAATCACAGTCACTGCTGTCTATTCTGGCTCACTCCTGTTTTCATAGAAGTGTTAACCCTCAGCGTAGCTGTTGAAGTGGGAAAGTTACGGCTCTGCATGCAGTCCAATTCCACAGAAGGCAAAAGCGTCCTATGGGTATAAATAATCTAATGTGCCTGATCTGGTTCAACAAGTATGTGTGTAATTAATAATACAATCAAACTCAAGTTTAGTTGCATTGACCACTGCAATAGCGTCTTCTATGGCACGTCTAACAGAATCCTAAACCAACTTTAGCATGTTCAGAGCTCCAGAGCTGCACACAGGATCCTCACTCACATGATCATATAACACCTGTTCTTCTACTACTCCATTAGCTTCCTGTTGCTCAATGCATTCAGTACAACATTCTTCTATTCACTCACAAAGCCCTCCATAATCAGGCCCTGCTCCATCGTCACACTCCTTCTCATAGCCTTCGCTCCTCTGAGGCCAACCTAGTGTCCGTTCCCATTAGGACTAAGCACCAGACCTGGGGCGATAGAGCCTTCTCCATAGCTGTACCCTCCCTATGGAGCTCTCTTCCTACCTCCATAAGAGACTGCTCTGATCTGTCCAATTTCAAGTCACTTCTCAAAACCCACCTCCTTCAGACCTGCTTTTATTTTCTAATGTTATAATTTGTTTATATTTTTACTTTTATTTTTCATATTTTATTTTTTCTGTATGTCTTGCTGCTGTTGGTTTTCCACTGTCCCCCACTTTTATTCCCTAATATGCTTACCATGTATTTTATGAAGTGATTGTATCTTGTATTACTTTGTGGTTTCAGTGAGGTCTCAGTCTCCAGAGTACTAGGTGACCCACCAGGGCCCACTCACACACACACACACCCTCACCAGTAGCTCATTAGCCAGTCCTTATAATGGCTCCCCGCACTGCAAACAGTGAAATCAATTAACGTAGCATTCAGTTACCATTTCCATGCCAGTGTCTGAGCTGAAGCCAGCTCCCTGCCAGTCTTCACCTCAACTCCTATTCTCCACACAGCCAGAGCATGGCCCTGAAGCTAGCACCTTGCTAGGCTTCTACCTCTCAGCTTAAGTTCCTCCATGCTGCCAGAGCGTGGCTCCGAAGCCGACACTCCGCCAGGCTTCTCTCTCTCATTCCAAGCTCCTCCAGGCCGCAAGAGTGTGGCCTCGAAGCCAGCCTTCCGCTGGCCTTCATCCTCAAGTCCAAGTTCAAGCTAACCAAGTTCAAGCTTCTGTTTGGCCACAGTTAGCCCCAGCATTCAGTCTGAGCACGAAGGAGTCCCCGGAGTGCGTCCCGTCAACAGTGGAGCTCGCAGCACCACGCGGCTGAACTGGTATGGCTTTCACCAGGCTGGCCACGAGCACCTAAAACTAATTAAAGACTTTGTGTTCTCCTAGGAATCCTCCCCCCAGGATCCATAGAGAGTATTCTGAGTGTATCTCGATTAACTGTACAGACAGGACGTAGATGCTGGATATCTGAGGGCTGCTCTGCACTTCACTTCATTGGAAAAGCTGATAACTGGTGTCTCCGAGGTTCTCCACAGGGCTCCATCTACAGGTTGTGTTCCATCTTCCGAAGGTTACCTGCTCCAGTGGCCTCCCATAGAGCCACCTGGAAGCCTGGGTTTCCAGATCCAGCTTCCATGTTTCTGTTTTGTCCATTTTCTCAACTCCTGTATTGTGTTGCAATAAAAAGCCAGCACATCTAACATTTCCTGGTAGTGATTCGTTACACATGGTTTGTAAAGCACTACATAAATAAAAGGTATAATTATTATTATTATTATTATTATTATTATTATTATTACACAATATAAGCTAAATATACAGCAAAATGACATTAATTCTGGGTATCCAAGGGTTAATTTGACACTAGCTCATAACTCATCTCGGCACAAAGGGAAACAAAAAATTATGAAATGCTGCCAAACCCAACAAACGGCGGATATAACTGTGACACTGGGAGATAAATAAACAGAGCGTGCTGGGACGCTGCGACTGTTCCAGTCTGGTTTTTAAATGGAGGCGCAGTGCGATGCTATCTGCTCTGCTCTACCAGCTCTGTCTGATTTGGAAGCGGCTTTCATCTCGGTATGCGCGCTTCCATGATAGATGAACGTGAGGAGGAAGGGTGAATGATCCAGGTGGGGATTTTTCTGTCTCTCTCTGACCAAACTTAGTGGCCCAGCTGCTGGAAACTCTGACCCATCTCTGCACCCCCCACCCCCCACCCCCCCGCGATCAATAAATCTCCGTCCTCGTATTCGTCTCTCTGTAGCCGCTCCAGCGGTCGACTTGTACACCTACCCGTGAAGAAATTCCTTCGAGATGAGGTGCATGGCTTTGAAACTTTATCTCCTAAAAAGGTTGAGCTCGGTATATCAATGAACCTCAGTCTCTCTGCACATCCCCGGCGTGTGCTGTTCATGAGGTTCTGGTTAAAGCTTGTGTCTGGTGACGATGTCTCGCTGCCTGGACGTGGCTCACACACTGCAACATGGTTTAGGGGCAACAAATTCGGGTCCACTGACGCTCACTATTCTGTGCTTCCAGTCCACTAATGTAATACAAGTAGAAGAAAAGCAGCTGGCTTGAGAAGAGGTGACGGTTTTAATAACTTTATTCAGTTTATATTGTTGCTACACCACTACTATGTTATTCTGGATGATTGCTAGGGTGTGGCTGTGTTTGGATAGTGTAGCTGATTACACTGCTGCTCTCCAAGCTGTAAACTGGG
The DNA here is from genome assembly GCA_021613375.1 of Megaleporinus macrocephalus. NCBI lineage: Eukaryota > Metazoa > Chordata > Actinopteri > Characiformes > Anostomidae > Megaleporinus > Megaleporinus macrocephalus. The sequence continues at coordinate 62,360,967 of CM038702.1, read as the reverse complement.
GTTTGGTTCTCCGCATAGGTTACCACCTTACACTATACCAATAGTCAATAGTCCTTGGGTAAGACTCCTAACACTACCTTCACCTACCTGTGTACAGGTAAACAGTAACACTACCTTCACCTACCTGTGTACAGGTAAACAGTAACACTACCTTCACCTACCTGTGTACAGGTAAACAGTAACACTACCTTCACCTACCTGTGTACAGGTAAACTGTAACACTACCTTCACCTACCTGTGTACAGGTAAACTGTAACACTACCTTCACCTACTTGTGTACAGGTAAACTGTAACACCACCTTCACCTACCTGTGTACAGATAAACTGTAACACTACCTTCACCTACCTGTGTACAGGTAAACTGTAACACTACCTTCACCTACTTGTGTACAGATAAACTGTAACACTACCTTCACCTACCTGTGTACAGGTAAACTGTAACACTACCTTCACCTACCTGTGTACAGATAAACTGTAACACCACCTTCACCTACCTGTGTACAGATAAACTGTAACACTACCTTCACCTACCTGTGTACAGGTAAACTGTAACACTACCTTCACCTACCTGTGTACATGTAAACTGTAACACTACCTTCACCTACCTGTGTACAGGTAAACTGTAACACTACCTTCACCTACCTGTGTACAGGTAAACTGTAGAAGTACCGTCACCTACCTGTGTACAGATAAACAGCAAATATACTGAAGGGTATGTGTGGTGTGTTGGTGTTTCAGTAGCTGATGGTATGAGATGCTGATACTAGACTACTTCAGTAAACAGGATACACCACTGAATCAGAACACATGTTAGAAATGATGATGGTCCAGACCAGCCTGAGGAGATCTCCTCTAACTGGACCTTACTGACTCTAATTAAACACCCCTGCTCTATAGACTAAAAATGAACTGAAGAAACTAAAACATCATCATTAGGCCCTCCCTGAAGGCCTAGAAGACCCCGAGGGTTCCCCTCCGCATGCATGTTTCCAGATATCATTTTTTACACCTCTGGAAAAGCCATTTGGAAGTAAGTCCTGAACCGTAACGACACGAGCACAGCATTTACTCTCACATCTTGTTGACTGACCAAGAGACGAAGCCAGCAGTGTTATATACGGTGCAGAAACGTGCTGCAAGCGTGAGCTACTGCGACTCAGCAGGATTCAAACGCGTCAAGCGGCTGCACATGAATACAATGTGTTACATCAACACAGTCCCTGCCAAAGGAAGCAAACTGTACGGCTGCGTTTGTGCAGCACATTTTATTCACGTGCAATCGTTCAACACCTGGGCGTAGGAACCAGGGGGGAAACAGGTATCAATATCAGAAACAGGTAGATTTGTCCCACCCAAAAATTAAACCACAAAAAAACAACTGGCTCTAGTTGTTAGGTGGTCTTTCACTGTGTTAAGGTTTGTGTTGAGATGCCTGTTCAGAAACATCCTGCAGTCAGCAGCTTCACTGACCCGAGCTCTCGCCTCGCTGGAGCGCCGGGTAGCTCACGCCAGCTTTAGACGCGAGGTCAGTGATGAGAGCAGTGAATAACAACGATGACCATATATACTGTAATAAACCAGCTTTAGTATAATGTGTTGTTATGGTAACAGGCCAGGAGGGTTTGGGTTAGCTAACGTTTATATTAACTTTAGTCAGAAATCACTCTGAAACGTAAAGTTATATTACTCTCTGGCCACTCCCCAAACTGCAGACTGCTACACTAAATACATAAAAAAATATAGGAAATAAAATAAATGAATTAATAAATAAATAAAAGGACACCATCGTTATCAGTGCTGTCAGTAGTGCAGTAGGTAATGCTTCAGAGTTTGATGTTTGGGACACAGCCTTACTAGTCTAACATAAATGTTAGTCTAGTCTAGTCAGAAAATCTTAACATACATTTATTTATCATTTCATTTCACCATTATACTCCAAAGAAAATTATATATTTTTAGTTATATATGTATATAATCCAGACACTGCTTGTACAATTTAAAAGTTTTCTAACAGCAGTATTATGTGATGTGGAGTATCTTGTTTAGTTTGTAAAGTGAGCTTTGATTGGATTTATCTAATAATAAACAGATAATTTTATATTTTGTATATTTATTTATAATTTACTGTAATTACACAATTACACAATTAACTATTTTAACAAGCAAACTGGCCTTCACGTTGTATAAAAACAATTTTATTAAAATAGAAATAGCATTTCACTTGCTTACATACATACATTGAAAGTTAGCAATGTTTTTGTTGTTGTTTTGTGCCAGTACTGACAATATGTGATTGCCTATATGTGATAACATTATATTTTATATCGTCAACAACTTTTCATCTCTTTGGCCGTTTGCATAGCATAAAACCAAAATGCTCCAAAATAAAAATAAAAAAAATATTAAATTGAGAATGTCACTATAGACACACACCAGTGTCAAACCCGCTCCGACGCCTTTGGTTTAACACATTCATTGGGACCAACTGGAGACCCCCTTTTGATCTGCCTTTGTCTTTGAGTCTAATCAAAATCATCCCATCACACGAGTAAACAGAGCGACCGGTCTGACGTCAAAACCAAAAGACTTAATGTGTGTCACACAGTCTGGATTCACTTTCCTCCTATATTTGCTCTCTCCACGCTGCAAATGACATTAGGCCGGGAAGCTCGGCAGTACTGGCACCCTCCGTACTCCATCCCCCCCCACCCCCCCACCCGTACGTACAGTCTCTATCGCTCTCTCTTCCTCTGGATGCGTAATGCAGCATTCCTGGAACTCAGTGGTCCCCGATGTGATTGTGCAGCTCTGTGAGTTTCATTATTCTGGCCCTCGAGGCTGTAATGGGCATGTACTCACGTCCTTTTGTGCCAAGGCCCGCTTGGTCAGTGGAGCCACACAGCAATTAGAACCTCAGTTATTCACTGCCCAGCTCCTGACCACACCGGCAGGCAGACTGCTGGAATTAGGACGTTCTAAAGTAAATGCAATGGGAGCTTTAGGAGGAGGACGTCTGGTTCCTATCACCACTACAGCCCAGACAGGTTGAAGTTATAGTGCTATATAGCTATATACAGTGCTTTAGTTACTAATGCAGCATGTAGGCATCTACCCATGAATTGGTATCTTGCAAACTGTCTAACTGTCTCAAACCATATGAAGTGCAATTCCACCCAAAAATCTCTGCATAGTTAACTTATTTAATTAATGAATTATAATGTAAACCAAGTAATTCAGAGTGGTTTAACAGTGGCAGTCATAGGAACCAGACGTCTGGAGAGTTTATTGGCGCACAGAAAGTGATTATGAATGCACTGTCTGATATCCAAAATAATATTTGAGAAGCTTTTGGCCTTAATTTTTTTTTTCATTTACAACCATTTTATCAGCATCAGCCTTAGAATTCAACACTTTAGGTTCACTGGTGGTTTTGGATAGTAAACAAAATGGCTATATTTTAGTGACCCCTGGTTCCTATCAACACCATTGTAAAGAAACCAGGGTCAATAGGTTTCAAATGAAGAACCAATGAAATTCCTCATTAAGAAACATCAGGCCGGCTTATGAGTTTTTGACTCAGGCATGAGCGAATTTGCTGTCATTTCTAAAAATAAACGAGAGCGCAGATAAAACCAAAAGCTCCGTCTAGTATTGTTTTCAGCACTTGTGTCTGTTTATTGTTCCTCTAGCATGAAGCAAGCTTTGGAGGACTTAGACTGTCCAAATATGGCATTTCAGTCTCCAGCCTAACAGGAAAACAGCACTGCCCCATGATTCATGGCCGTGTTTGTACAGCTACCTATTCTCCCTCTCTCCCTCCCTCCCTCCCTCCCTCCCTCCCTCCCTCTCTCGCTCCGCCGGGCCTGGGAGCAATTACAGCCCGTGACTTCTGCCATATGGGCCCCGGCTTCTCGGATTTTTACTCCCCTGACTTAACAAGCCCTCCTCATATCTTTTCCATTCAGCAACTCGAGCTATTTTTGTTTTGTGGATATTGAAAGGTACTTTTGTGCACCCCCCGCCTCCACCCCCCACTCCTTTTATTCCTGCCATTGGCCTGTCTGTCTTTCAACAGTCATTTCGTCTGACGGGCCAGGTTTATTTATGCAGTGGCTTTCATGTTTGGGAATTGAGCGGGAAATATATATATATATATATAAATATATATATGATACGGGCACACAGGTTTAATGGTGGGAGTTAATATGACTCCTGCTCTGGCTTCCCCTGTGTTTATGTAGCGAGTGCTTTTAGGCAGTTGTGATGGTGGCACCGCTCCAATGCGGCTCCCGCCGTACTCTGTGGAAACTGCCCCTTACTGCTCGGCCCTGTGGTTTGGTTTTTATAGGATTGGGATTGAGATTTAGGGACAGGAAATTGATCAAACCTCAGCATTCACCCTCCTCATTGCTGCCACACTTACAGTGTACGTGAAATTTATAGGCTAGTTCACCAAGCCAGCAGACCTCATGGTGAAAACCATGATTTTTCAATTAGAGCAAAAAAAAAAAAACAACAATTCCAATGGACACAATGCAGTGTCTGTCACTGGACTGCAGGGGCTTTTCCTCTCGTTTGACCCCATGGCAAGCCTCCAGAGGCCAGGTCGTGAGCAGCAGCGTGAGCATAAATAAGGGCACCGGCACGACCAAACATATAACAGCAAGGGCATGGGCACTGAAATCAGCACTAGCACTTGTATAGACACTAGTATGGCCATAACCCTAAGCATCTATGGGAGTGTACACTAGTGCAAACTATGGTGCAAGATTGGGCGCTGAAATGGGCAGTAGTGCAAGCCTGGGCATTAGCATGTACACTAGAATGAGCACTTGCACTAGCACTGGTGTGAGCGTTTGCAGTAGTGCCCTGCACAACAATGAACACATGCATGTACACTGTAATGAGCTCTTGCACAAGTGCAAGCATAGGTGCTAGCATAGCTCTGGATATCATTACAAGCATGAATGTGTACAGCAGTGCACACTAAGCTGCACTGGAATGAGCCGTAGTGCAAGCCTGGGCATTAGTATGTACACTAGAATGAGCACTAGCACTGGTGTGAGCGTTTGCAGTAGTGCAAGCTTGAAGTATAGCTGTAGACATGAGAATGTACGCTAGTGCCCTGCACAACAGTGAACACACGCATGTACACTGTAATGAGCTCTTGCACAAGTGCAAGCATAGGTGCTAGCATAGCTCTGGATACCATTACAAGCATGAGTGTGTACAGCAGTGCACACTAAGCTGCACTGGAATGAGCAGTAGTGCAAGCCTAGGCATGAGCATGTGGATTAGAATGAGCACTTGCACTAGCACTGGGACGAGCGTTTGCAGTAGTGCAAGCTTGAAGTGTAGCTGTAGACATGAGCATGTACGCTAGTGCCCAGCACAACAGTGAACACATGCATGTATACTTTAATGAGCTCTTGCACAAGTGCAAGCATAGGTGCTAGCATAGCTCTGGATACCATTACAAGCATGAGTGTGTACAGCAGTGCACACTAAGCTGCACTGGAATGAGCAGTAGTGCAAGCCTGGGCGCAAGCCTGTGCATTAGAATGAGCACTTGCACTAGCACTGGGACGAGCGTTTGCAGTAGTGCAAGCTTGAAGTGTAGCTATAGACATGAGCATGTTTACAACAATGAACACATGCATGTACACTGTAATGAGTTCTTGCACAAGTGCAAGCATAGGTGCTAGCATAGCTCTGGATAGCATTAAAGCATGAGTGTGTACAGTAGTGCACACTAAGGTGCACTGGAACGAGCAGTAGTACAAACCTGGGCGCAAGCATGTGTAGTAGAATGAGCACTTGCACTAGTGGAAACATGGACACAAGCATGGCCATAACCATGTACACTAGTGCTCGGCACAAGAATGAACACATGCGTGACTGTAAACACACACACAAAGGCACTGTAATGAGAACCAGCAGAAGTGCAAGCACTGGTGCAAGCATAGGCATGAACAGTAGTACAAGCATAAGTATGTACAATGAGCAGTAGTGCAAGCTTGGGCACAAGCATGTGTAGTGGAATGAGCACTTGCAGTAGCACAAGCATAAGGACATGCATGGGCACTGTCATGAGCTCTTGCACAAGTGCAAACGCTGGTACAAGCCTGAGCACGGACAGTAGTACAAGTAGAAGCATGCACACTAGTGCAAACCGGGGTAGAAGATAAGGCACTAGAATAAGCATTTGCACTAGCACAAGCATGGAGACATACATGGGCACTGAAATGAGCATTTGCACTAGTGAAAGCTTGGACACAAATGTGGCTATAACCATGTGCATGTGCACCAGTGCCTGTCACAACAACAAGCACAGGCACATACCCGTGTGTAACGAGTACTTGCAGGAGTGCAAGCACTGATGCAAGCATAGCCATTGACTGTTACAAGTATGAGTGTGTACACTAGTGCAAACTGAGGTACCAGAATGGCCACCATAATGGAATGAGCAGTAGTGTAGGCCTGGGCACAAACATGTGCATTAGAATTAGGACTTGCACTAGCACAAACAAGGAGATAAGCATGGGCACTGGAATTAACATTTGCACTAGTTCAGGCATGGACACTGGATTATGCACTAGAATTAGCACAAGTGATGGCACAATCACGGCACTGAAATGAGCATTTGCACTAGCGTGAACCTGGGCTCATGCATGGGTAGAAGCATAAGCACTAGTGCACTATGGACACTCATGCAAGCATGGGCACTTGAATGTGCACTCGAGCCAGTGCAAGCATGGGTAACGGAATGTACACTATGTGTAGTGCATGCACGTGTACAAGCCTGGACACTGGAACGAGTACTTGCACTAGTGTGAACCGGGACTCATGCAGGGGTAGAAGCATCCGCACTAGTGCACTATGGACACTCATGCAAGCATGGGCACTTGAATGTGCACTTGAACTAGTGCACGCATGGGTAACGGAATGCACGCTATGTGTAGTGCATGCACGTGTACAAGCCTGGACACTGGAACGAGTACTTGCACTAGTGTGAACCTGGGCTCATGCATGGGTAGAAGCATAAGCACTAGTGCACTATGGAAACTCATGCAAGCATGGGCACTTGAATGTGCACTCGAACTAGTGCACGCATGGGTAACGGAATGCACGCTATGTGTAGTGCATGCACGTGTACAAGCCTGGACACTGGAACGAGTACTTGCACTAGTGTGAACCTGGACTCATGCATGGGTAGAAGCATAAGCACTAGTGCACTATGGACACTCATGCAAGCATGGGCACTCGAGCCAGTGCAAGCATGGGTAAAGGAATGTACACTATATGTAGTGCATGCACTTGTACAAACCTGGACACTGGAGTAAATGCACTAGTGCAAGCAAGAGTATGTACACAAGTAGGTACAGTAGTGCAAGGCAGTGCCTGAGAATGAACCCATGCCTGAGTGCAATACAAAGAGCAGCATGAGGTCAAGTGGCTGTGTGTATCTAGGCCAGGGGCACAAGCATCTCTACGCTGAATCTGCTGGGCAGATGTTCTGGGACTCCGACCTGGGCCTGACACTGACCCACACTGCCCTCGCTTCCTTCCCATCCCGTCCTGCCCCCGCGTCATCCTGAGCCAGAGGAAACCAGAGGCTCGCTGCCTCAGGTGCACAGTAAAGCACAGAGAGATGAAAGCACGATGTCCGTTCCCTGATGTTCCTCCCGAGGGCTGTAGATCAGCGATGGGTATTAATATACAGACCAGGCTTTCCCATAATACCCCGACTGCTCTACGGGACGGGAGAACCCCTGAAGCTCCAAAACAAGAGCCAGACGGCAGACTGCACCTTGGCCTCATCCTAAAGCTCTCTGATTAATCACAGCGAAACGTGAGCGTCCCAGCAAACTCCAAGGGATCGCTGGTGCAAGCGTTGCGCCACAGGTGGGTTTCAGGGTCAGCAGACACAGGCCTTGATAGATATCTCCAAGCTTCTGCTTCTGCTGCTTTTCAACACCTGGGCTGGTGGGTTTAATTGCTTTCACCTCTGCTGCGGCATTCCGGCACTATTAAAAGCAGCACCCGGCGCTCCGGCAGGATCTTTTTTGGGGTTTTCCAGCTGGAAATTTCACCACCAAGTTCACAGCTTAATAACGGTCCCGCTTCTCTTGTCAGTAAACAGAGGTCCCGGCGCAAGCAGAGATAAGTGGAAGCAGACTAAACACTGATTTGGGGGGTTTACATTAGCACTTTCTCCCTCGCGCTCTCTCTCCCCACCACTGTGCTCCTTCACCTCCTGTTTCTGAACACCACTTATCTGGGCCACTGACTTCAGAGGCCTTCGCAGAGCTCTGCGGTTTTATAGGCCCATCCTGCCATTCAGAATAGGGCCAAAGGTCAGCGGTTGGGGTTCACCACAGCCATCCAGCCCTGAGGTTCTGACATTTTAATGGATCTTTAGATCAGTTCAAAGATCCTCAGCACATTCTTTAAAGCCAGAGCTTGAAAGCACAGCGAACGTGGCTGAGAATAAACAAAGTAAATAAGACCGCAAAGGCAATTAGAACCCAATTCTTAGATTAGAATAAAACAGAACAGAATTATGCTATTATAAATATACAAATTATACTCATACTATTATCAGTATACTATTTAGTGTAACGCTCTCCAGGAAGAAAATATAAGAAGTATAGGGCTTAATAACAACTACACTGCAGTATATATTTAAATTATTAAAAATGTATTGTTATAAATGTATAGGATGATAGAAAAACAGTCTGAACAGCAATCATGATGTTGAGTAAACTGACCTGTAGTAGGTTTTTTCAAGCAGTAACACTATTTTCTATCAAATATAGTATCATAGTATGCGCTCCTGACATGTAGACTGTCCCAATTCTTACATACCTTAAACATGCTGCCTACTGAGAAACCTTATTTAGACCTGATTTTAAGGAAGCATGAATGCTTCCTCAGCCGCTAAGACAATCCCATGATGCAACACAGGCTAATCTACGAGCAGTGAAGTGGTTTTAAAATGTGAGTTATTTTGATTCTCTCTGGAGTTTTAATGTGTTTCTGGTCATATAATCACACAAAACAGTTTTTTATTATCAACTCTGTAACGAGTCCTTCACCATTTAGCAGATTTATACTCGAGACATTAGCATTTATGCTAGCGGATTTTTAAGCCTCGGGCTATTGTTTTGGATAGCTGGCTGGTAGCTTAGCAACCAGCTAAACCACCGGTGGTGTGCTGCAGTGGGCGGGAACGAGCCGTGACGCAGTCTCTCTCTAACTAGAGTCTCAGTAATCTGCTTTATGAGGAGAGATGAGGAGAGAACGCTGATACTTACACAGCTTCTACCTAGACAGCCTACTTACACACTCACTAGGTTTTGAGACAGACCCACACCAACATGTTAAACTGATACTCCAAGCAAACAGGGGGCGACAAATCACCAGAAAGCTGTGGTAATATATAAGAGAATGCGCAGTCCATCCTCCTCAATGTTAGCATTAGCAGCTGTTTACCTACCAGTCTACAAGTATCGTCATCAGTTCCAGAAGCGTCTCCAGTGGAAAGCAGTGCCAGTGTTAACTCTTGTTCTGCTTTTATTTATATCACTTCTTTTGTTTGCTGCTGAATGTGGTTTCTTACCAAGAGCTTCAGCCATCGTTGCATTTACTCCTCCTTTCATTGGCTGCCTGGTCTTAAATGATATAACTATGCAGCACCTTCAACAAAGTGGTATTACAGTGACTCACGATCACCTCTTCAGGTACAAAGTGGTATTACAGTGACTCACGATCACCTCTTCAGGTACAAAGTGGTACTACAGTGACTCACTATCACCTCTTCAGGTACAAAGTGGTACTACAGTGACTCACGATCAACTCTTCAGGTACAAAGTGGTACTACAGTGACTCACTATCACCTCTTCAGGTACAAAGTGGTATTACAGTGACTCACGATCACCTCTTCAGGTACAAAGTGGTACTACAGTGACTCACTATCACCTCTTCAGGTACAAAGTGGTATTACAGTGACTCACTATCACCTCTTCAAGTACAAAGTGGTACTACAGTGACTCACTATCACCTCTTCAGGTACAATGTGGTACTACAGTGACTCACTATCACCTCTTCAAGTACAAAGTGGTACTACAGTGACTCACTATCACCTCTTCAAGTATAAAGTGGTACTACAGTGATTCACTATCACCTCTTCAAGTACAAAGTGGTACTACAGTGACTCACTATCACCTCTTCAAGTACAAAGTGGTATTACAGTGACTCACTATCACCTCTTCAGGTACAATGTGGTACTACAGTGACTCACTATCACCTCTTCAAGTACAAAGTGGTACTACAGTGACTCACTATCACCTCTTCAAGTATAAAGTGGTACTACAGTGATTCACTATCACCTCTTCAAGTACAAAGTGGTACTACAGTGACTCACTATCACCTCTTCAGGTACAAAGTGGTACTACAGTGACTCACTATCACCTCTTCAGGTACAATGTGGTACTACAGTGACTCACTATCACCTCTTCAAGTACAAAGTGGTACTACAGTGACTCACTATCACCTCTTCAAGTATAAAGTGGTACTACAGTGATTCACTATCACCTCTTCAAGTACAAAGTGGTACTACAGTGACTCACTATCACCTCTTCAGGTACAAAGTGGTATTACAGTGACTCACTATCACCTCTTCAAGTACAAAGTCGTACTACGGTGACTCACTATCACCTCTTCAGGTACAAAGTGGTGCTACTGTAACTCACTATCACCTCTTCAGGTACAAAGTGGTGCTACAGTAACTCACTATCACCTCTTCAGGTACAAAGTGGTATTACAAGACAGGACAGTCCAGGGCTAGCTTGTTACAAAGACATCTTTGATGTTCTGTTGATCACTTAATTTCATTTTGGATAAACTAAATAGAAATGCTCCAACATCATTTCTAATAAAACCTTTTTACACTGAAAGTGTAAGACATTCCCTGGAAAGCTGAGAAGATACTAGTATTTCTTTGGGTAGCTCCAATATATTAATAAATGTCATATAACTGCAAGCCACACCATATATCTGATTTATGAGTTGGTCTTTTATCAATTTTTTCATCTTTTTCATTGTATCAGATTCTTTTTCTGTGATTCTTTTCTGTGTTTTCTTTCTAATATTGTTCTATTTATTCCTTATTGTTCTTTTTCCCTTTCCGTTTAGTTTATCTGTTTCTTTACATGATTTTAAACGTGCTCTACGAATAAAACTAACTAAGTTTGATCAATATAAAAAAGTGGCTTGGAGTAAACAAGCCAATAGTGAGAGTTAACACAGTGAAGTTGGCCTCTGGCTTCCATGCCTGGTTGGACACATTAGCAGCTCCGGCTGACCTGTGACCTGTGTCTGTTTACTGCGCGGTGTTGGGTCCCGTCAGCTGCGTTAACAGCTTCAGGTGCAGGAATCCAGGCGTTTTAATGGTAGGAAGTGGAGGGTGCCACAGGGCGAGACTCGGCGTGAGCGCTCAGCATTACTCTTGGGTTTGGAACGCGCACCGGCTACGGTCTGGGAAAGAATTTCCTTTGTTTTAGAGGGAAAGGCCTGGCGGGCGGGCGGGCGGGAGCCGGGGTGGTCGGGACAATTTAACATTAATTAGAGTTCGACAGCTTTTCTTTTCCAATAGCGTCTCAGCGCAGATGATTCATGTAAGTGCACGAACAATAAAAAACAGGGTTGTCACAGTGTGCCGTTGTAACAACACAGTTTTCATGTCTGTTGTGGGATTGTAATTGTTTTATTGTGGCAATCGGCTGAAAAGCCAAATGATTGATTTCAGAGCCCAGTTTTCATGGGTTTTATGACAGCGTTCCCATAAAGTCGTCTGAGAAACAGTAAGAAAATAATCACTCCCCCTCTCTCTCTCTCTCTCTCTCTCTGATTGGATGTGGACGTTGTCTGTGCCAGTACTGTTTTTTTCTTTTTGTTGTTGTTAATATTTATTTTAAAAGAAGGCCCGACTCCGAGGCCGAGGACTGTAAAAGCACCGACCGCAGCAGACGTGTTAAATTTGATGCAAATCTGATGCAACACAGATTTACTATTGGTAGTGCAGTGCAGTATAATAAGGCTCCTACTTTTCCAGCTCCTTAATAAAAAACCTACAGTGCATAAAAGGCCTCGCTGAAGCAAAACATCACACGACTCGTAGAAAGTCGTATACCAGGGTCTGAAAAAACGGACATGAATGGCTTCTCAATATTAGCGTGGAAAGAGTTGCTCAGACTCATTAAATACCAGCAATAAGGGGGGAAAAGTAGTAGTAGCGTCCCATGGGAATACCCCTCTCTCTCTCTCTCTCTCTCGCTGGCTCATACTGCTCGCTATGATTCAACCTCACCTCTCCGGCAGATGTGCAGCGCGGCATCAAGGTGCGACCACAGACGTGTCCTCACCCCGGATGTCTGGACCAGACTTGCCTTTGGTGACTCCAGTTACATCATCGCTTCCCAAAAGGCCATGTTACTGATCTTTCCAATCAGGCCCTCCCTCTTGAGTTTCACACACACCTGACGACACCCAGATACCACACAGAGACAGCGAGACATGATCCACTCCTGCAGTGAGAATCCAACAATGACGACAAAGACCAAAACACAGAAATACTTGTTTTTTTATAAGAGTGTCAAATGTGTTATACATACAATTGAATACATCCCAGTACAGTTATACCTGTTATTAAAAGTTCTCATGAAATTTTTAGACAATGTAAACGACCATTGGCATGTTCAAATGATTTAGAAAACTCAAAATCGACAAAAGTGGAGATAGATGCATATTTTTCATTGGACAGCGATGATGAAGTTTAATAATGAATGGACCAATAGAAATTAGAAATGCTTCAAAATCACTTGGAAACATTTCTGGTTCCATTAACTTACATTAAAAGTTGTTTTCTCTTGTAAAGTTTCAATTTAGGTGAATCACTGTTTTTCCTTGAACAGCAACCATATATATAGGAGTGTGGAGAAGCTGAAGTGAAGGCAGGCTGGACAGGAAGGCGGACAAACTCGCTAGCCTTTAACAAACTTTAATGAAAACGAAACAAAATCTAAACACAAAGCGCATGAAGAAAACAAGATCCTCAACATCAATGAACACCAAAGAACGGAAGAAAACTGAAGATATATATAGACATCCCCCATCCATCCATCCACCAATCAATTCACCGCTTTGTCCGACTAGTCGAGGTCACGCACACACACTTACACCTTTGGGCTATTTAGAGTGACTAATATATATAAAAACTGTTTTGTTGAAGGATGAGACCCAATTGACCAAGTTTTAAATGAGAAATGTGAAGTCTTATGCTTTAAAAGGAAAATACTGCATTCCAGCGTAAAAACCATATCCCATCTGTGAAACATGGTGGTGGCAGTATCATGACTTTCCCAGGACAGCCTGCCGTCACTGATAAACCAATGAATTTTGGATTATACCAATAAATTCTTAAGGTAAATATATATCTGTGAACTAAATCTCAAGAGAACGTGGGTCATGCAGCTTGGCCAGGACCCTAAGCACACAAGTCTCTACCAAAGATGGATAAAGAAGAAGTTGGAGTCTTGACCTTAAATCGTATAGAAATATGGTGGAAGGACATAAAGTAAGAAATCCCACCAACGTCTCAAGTTGAAGCTGTTCTATACAGAGGAACTGATTAAAAGTCTGATGTGCAGGAACAGTTATTACTGCAGAAGGGGGTCAAACCAGATACTGAAAGCAAAGGTTAACATACATTTACCCTCATAGATATGAAACAGTGGATCATTTTCCTTCCCACACTGTTATGCAGTGGAGATAACGTTCCCAGTGATACGGACTGGACCACCTAACAGTGATTAATGCAGTGCGATGCTGTGTGTTCGCTGTGTTCGTGTTGCTCGTGAAGAAATGAGCCAGTAATGTAGTGGGAGAGTGAGCATGTGAAATGTCGGAGTGATGTAGTGTTCTTATCTGCAGGGATTTGTTTTTCTGGCCCAGATGAGGTGGACAGCCTGATGTTTGAGGGGGAGGCAGAATGCTTCGATCAACAATGACCCTAAAAGGCGAAAGCTATTTTTGTATTGGGTAAATATCAAAACCACTTCTTTCGGTACGAAACTCTCATAAGCAGCCCTACCGCTTCGCTTCGGATTCCTAAGCTTAAAGTCTGCAGACGGCTTCTCTTCGATCTTCTTAACATTCCTGGTTTATGACCGAGGCTTTATCTCCAAAACTGAACCTGCACACATGATTTGCTTTAAAAAATCTTGCATGTTTATTAAATGTGGTATTGAATACATTTTGGGTGGTTTTGAGCTGTAAGATTAATTTCTGATCTGAGTTGTAGCGTTTCCACGACCCAGCTCTCTGCAGGGGTCAGAAGGCCATTTGGCAATGGGCACTATGAACCTTGCAGAGGTCCCGGAGATCATGACCATGCTGAGTGCATGGTCAAAACCTGATTCCAATAAAGCGGGTCATGGATTGCATGGACTTTGAGGTGAATCCATCCATTCATCCATCATCTTCTGCTTTATTCTGCTAGTTGGGGTCACTGGAGCTCAGTCCATCGCATGGCCAACACACACTCACACCTACAGCAGTTTAGAGAGAGTGATCAACCTAACATACATGTGTTTGGACTGTGGGAGGAAACCAGAGTACCCGGAGAAACCCACTCAAACACAGAGAGAACATACACACTCCACACAGGACCACCCAGACCGGGAATCCAACCCAGATCATCTTACTGTGAGGAGACAGTGCTGACCACTACACCACCATACTAACCACTACACCACCATACTAACCACTACACCACCATACTGACCACTACACCACTGTACTAACCACTACACCACCGTACTAACCACTACACCACCATACTAACCACTACACCACCATACTGACCACTACACCACCATACTAACCACTACACCACCATACTAACCACTACACCACCATACTAACCACTACACCACCATACTAACCACTACACCACCTTACTAACCACTACACCACCATAATAACCACTACACCACCATACTAACCACTACACCACCATACTAACCACTACACCACCATACTAACCACTACATCACCATACTAACCACTACACCACCGTACTAACCACTACACCACCATACTAACCACTACACCACCATACTAACCACTACACCACCGTACTAACCACTACACCACCATACTAACCACTACACCACCATACTAATCACTACACCACCATACTAACCACTACACCACCGTACTAACCACTCCATTGTGCCACCTTGTGAGGGGGATTGTCATTGATTAACCAAGAGTGAGCTGATACGCGTTTTCTAGCTCTCGTGCCGGTGAGAAACTATGTTGATTAAAACATTAGAATATTCTTCGTTCCTGAGGCATTTGGTTTGGTTCTTCTGGGCAAAGAAGTGTGTCGGTTCACTAGTGTTACAGATGGGAAAAATTTGGTAGTGATTTGGGCCATAATTTGCTCTCTGTGATGTGTTTTCTTCAAGGTGAAGGTTAAGCTTTTACAACAGGTGCTGCCACAAAGCAACTTTACAGAATAATCCAGGTTCAACGCCACCCCCCCCTTCCATCTCACCAGATGGAAGGCTATTGGAAAAATTGGAAGGCTCACCAGATGGAAGGCTATTGGAAAAATTGTTTTGTGGATGGAGGAGAACAAATTAGACCTTTTTGTTTTAAATAAGAAGTGTAATGAGTGGAGAAAGGAAAATACTGCTTTCCATTATAAAAACTGTATCCCATCTGTGAAACATGGTGGTGGCAGTATCATAACTTTTATTATAACAGCCTGCCATCATTGATAAAACCACGGATTCTAGAGTATACCAGGAAATTCTAAAGCAACATACCTGTCCCTGTACTGAATCTCAAGGAAATGTGGGTCATGCAGCAAGGCCCTAGCACTTTTAGTTTAGTTAAAATAAAAACAAATAGGGTTAGAAATGGTTTCCCTAAAGTTGTTTGCTGCCTACATAATAAAACTCTCAGGCTTGTATTTATTGATTGTTTTGTGTGTTTTTGTCTGGAGATGGAGCACGGGGGACGAGGAAGTCCACCTTATGTTCAGTCCCCACTCCAAGTCCAAGGGCCCCCACTCCAAGTCCAAGGGTCAGCTAACTCAGGCCTACCTAAAGCTGTAAGAGAGCCTCACTGTATTTCTTCACAGTAGTCACGGAGCTGCTTTCGGAAAACCAGGGCAGCTCTGGCTGTGGAAAAGAGACGGCGATGTCTCATAACAATAGCATGAGCAAGGTCCGTGGGTCCGAGTGCCGTGTGTGTTGGATAGACAAATGACATACTTTCCCAAGCATTGTTTTCCCAATTTCTCGTTCCCCCGCTCTCTCTTTCCCTCGCTCTCTCTATTCATGTGGTCTAGGCCTGCATGGTTTGTTGTGGTGCATAGACGTGTTTAGTCTGCCGGCGACGGGACGCTCTTGAGGTTTGGTGGAGATAAAAAGGCAGACCATAATACTATTACAAGGAACATTCCACACCATGCATCAGCCACATTACATCATCTTCCTACTTCTCTGCTCAGGGCCAGGCAGAGAGGGGGCTCAGCGGGCAGCTACAGGTCTGTAAAGTACTGTATGTGGACACTGCTTCTTCTCTTTCAGGATCTAGTGATAATGAGGCAGTATAACAGGTGGCGGGTTACCTAAGACGGTGTGCCTTTCTGCTTAAGTCCCTATGGGATAGTGTGTTAGTGCTAAGCTAATGTTAGTGATACTTTTTTGGCTGTACATTAAACACAGAAGTGTAACATTTGTAAAAGACATAGAGCTGCTGCTGTTATTTTATGCCTTACAACTAGCTGAAACCTGGTTAAACCATTACTCATATTCAGAACCTGTGATCTATCTAGACCTTCTGTGAAAGCAACATGCACTGCCTTCTAGACAACATCTTCTTCAGAGATGTCCATTCTTATATCAGGATTACAACACAAACTATAAAATATACTGCATGTGATACAGTCCAGCCTACAGTCCAGATCTGCCTACTGATCAGCCTACAGTCCAGATCTGTCTACAGGTCAGCCTACAGTCCAGATCTGCCTACTGATCAGCCCACAGTCCAGATCTGCCTACTGATCAGCCTACAGTCCAGATCTGCCTACTGATCAGCCTACAGTCCAGATCTGCCTACTGATCAGCCTACAGTCCATATCTGTCTACAGATCAGCCTACAGTCCAGATCTGCCTACTGATCAGCCTACAGTCCAGATCTGCCTACTGATCAGCCTACAGTCCATATCTGTCTACAGGTCAGCCTACAGTCCAGATCTGCCTACTGATCAGCCTACAGTCCAGATCTGCCTACTGATCAGCCTACAGTCCATATCTGCCTACTGATCAGCCTACAGTCCATATCTGTCTACAGATCAGCCTACAGTCCAGATCTGCCTACTGATCAGCCTACAGTTTAGATCTGTCTACAGATCAGCCTACAGTCCAGATCTGCCTACTGATCAGCCTACAGTCCAGATCTACCTACTGATCAGCCTACAGTTCAGATCTGTCTACAGATCTGCTTACTGACTAGCCTACAGTTCAGATCTGTCTACTGATCAGCCCACAGTCCAGATCTGTCTACAGATTAGCCGACAGTCCAGATCTGTCTACAGATCAGCCTACAGTCCAGATCTGCCTACTGATCAGCCTATAGTCCAGATGTGCCTACAACTTAGCCTACAGTCCAGATCTGCCTACTGATCAGCCTACAGTCCAGATCTGTCTACAGATCAGCCTACAGTCCAGATCTGTCTACAGATCAGCCTACAGTCCAGATCTGTCTACTGATCAGCCTACAGTCCAGATCTGCCTACTGATCAGCCTATAGTCCAGATCTGTCTACTGATCAGCCTACAGTCCAGATCTGCCTACAGTCCAGCATACAGTCCAGATTTGCCTACAGATTTTGTGTTTTATTGTATTATATGTGCAATGTGTTTTGGTTTGGCATGTAACAATAGTTTTTGTCCTAATAAGAAATAATAATAAAAACAGCAATAATAATAATAATAATAATAATAATAATAATAGTAATCATTTTCAAACTATTTGTGCCAAAATGTGTTTAGGAGCTCCCCTAAGCTTCAGTGCTGCCCCAGACTTCGTATATGTACTTTACAGGAACACTGTATGCACTGCTAATTCAGTTGTTTCTCAGGTTCAAATCATGCCTTTAACATATGCTGGTAGTTTGAGGGAAGACTGATTGAGGGATGGAGGGAGGGGGAGAACTCTGAGAGAACTTGGCCTGGAGTTCTGGGCACCCATCCTTATAACTGTGGTAGGACTGATACAGGGACTGAGCAATAGGGAAGAGATGGGATGGCGGGTAAATGGAAAAACAAAACAAAATAAAAAAAACATTGAATATTATTAAGGACATATGCCGTCACAGGGCCATCAGGCTTCCAGTGCAGAAGGCCCTGGAAGGCCCTGGAGGACCCTCGTAGTGACATGTGCAAAAATATCCCAATTCTTTTTACTCCACTCTTATTACATTTCCCCCCATCTTCCTTTGATTAGAAGCACAGCTGAGTCCCATTACACTCTCCCATATTATCCTCCCCGTCTGACTCATGATCGCATGGAAAACTTGATTTTTCCAGAGGCCAACTTTCACTTCGAATCTCTCTTTTTAGGCTGAGTGGTAGCGGTCTTCCAAGCAGAGGCAGAAAAGGGGGCGGTATCGTTTCCTCATTAACGCTTACCATGTTGATGATACTGATGATACCATGTCCAATCACATTCCCGCTGAAAACCCAAACACATGATGCGCTCCGGCTCTGTTCTCAGACGGAGGAGCTCGCGGCTACAGGTGCACTCCAGCAAAAACTCCCCTTTTAACTCCTCAATAAATCGTGGTATAAAATATGGAGTCTGACGCAGATTAGAGAGTGCACCCAAACGAGCTCAGGGACAAACACGAGTGGTTTACAAGCCCGAGTTCCGAGGGCGCTCCGCTAATTACAGAGTGGCGAGAGGCAGCTCTCACACAGCAACATCCGACAAGGATGATATCATCTTCAGTCTGTCGGGTATGTGCCTGGAGGTCTGATGACTCATCCGTTAAAATCCCATTAAAGCAGGTACTTTTCTCTCCAGCATAAACGCTGTGAGGTGCTGGAACTGGGAATGTAAGTGTTTTAAAAACCAGTACAAGCCTACAGATCAGCATACAGTCCAGATCTACCTACATATAAGTCTACAGTCCAGATCTACATACAGATTAGTCTACAGTCCAGATCAGCCTACAGATCAGCATACAGTCCAGATCTACCTACAGATTAGTCTACAGTCCAGATCTAACTACAGATTAGTCTACAGTCCAGATCTACCTACATATTAGTCTACAGTTCAGATCTACCTACAGATTAGTCTACAGTCCAGATCTACCTACATATTAGTCTACAGTTCAGATCTACCTACAGATTAGTCTACAGTCCAGATCTACCTACAGATTAGTCTACAGTCCAGATCTACCTACAGATCAGCATACAGTCCAGATCTACCTACATAATAGTCTACAGCCCAGCTCTACCTACATATTAGTCTACAGTCCAGATCTGCCTACATATTAGTCTACAGTCCAGATCTACCCACAGATTAGTCTACAGTCCAGATCTACCTACATATTAGTCTACAGTCCAGATCTACCTAGAGATTAGTCTACAGTTCAGATCCACCTACAGATTTGTCTACAGTCCAGATCTACATACAGATTAGTCTACAGTTCAGATCTACCTACAGATCAGCATACAGTCCAGATCTACCTACATATTAGTCTACAGTCCAGATCTACCTACAGATTAGTCTACAGTCCAGATCTACCTACATATTAGTCTACAGTCCAGATCTACCTACAGATTAGTCTACAGTCCAGATCTACCTACAGATTAGTCTACAGTGCAGATCTACCTACATATTAGTCTACAGTCCAGATCTACCTACAGATTAGTCTACAGTCCAGATCTACATACAGATTAGTCTACAGTTCAGATCTACCTACAGATCAGCATACAGTCCAGATCTACCTACATATTAGTCTACAGTCCAGATCTACCTACAGATTAGTCTACAGTCCAGATCTACCTACATATTAGTCTACAGTCCAGATCTACCTACATATTAGTCTACAGTCCAGATCTACCTACAGATTAGTCTACAGTCCAGATCTACATACAAATATCCCTACAGTCCAAATCTACCTACAGCTTAGTCTACAGTCCAGATATACTTACATATTAGTCTACAGTCCAGATCTACCTACATATTAGTCTACAGTCCAGATCTACCTACAGATTAGTCTACAGTTCAGATCCACCTACAGATTAGTCTACAGTCCAGATCCACATACAAATATACCTACAGTCCAAATCTACCTACAGATTAGTCTACAGTCCAGATCTACCTACATATTAGTCTACAGTCCAGATCAGCATACAGTCCAGATCTACCTACAGATTAGTCTACAGTCCAGATCTACCTACAGATCAGCATACAGTCCAGATCTACCTACAGATCAGCATACAGTCCAGATCAGCCTACAGATATCCATACAGTCCAGATTTGCCTACTAATCAGCATACAGACTGCTGTAGGTGGAATAGATGGATATATGTAAATGTGTTGGTTTTTATGACATCACAGAAACAGTCTGGGCATTTGTTGCTGCTTAGTTTCCATACTTAAACTAAACGGTTTAAACAGTATGTCTAAAAACGTCCCTGTTGAATTTAGAGGAAAGTGCACTGAGTTTCCCAGGATATGAGCCCTTTAATGTACATCAGCAGCCTTTTTATATCATATATGTTTCCGGGGTCAAATATAATGGCTTAACATTAAAATCCCATTCGACTGAGCTGAAGCCTTTACAGTTAAAGCTGGGAGGGCAAGCCGGGACACACACACACACATTATTTCTGGTTGGTATCTTTTATGGCGCAGCACAGGACAATAATCGGCGAGGGCCGGACAGAGCAGGGGCTGGGTGGTTGGCAGACCGGCTGGAAGTGACACGATTAATTTGGAGGAAACGACACGGTGGAAAGCGGCAGAGCAGCAGGGTCCCACAGACACGGCTCAGGACCGCTCTCTCTCTCTCTCTCTCCTCTTTGGCCACTCGAGAGACGGAGAGGCCTCCGCCAAAGCTTCCATGCGTAGGACGTGTCCAGGAAAAAGGATGATGATTTACAGCCTTTCACAGGATGCGATGAGCTAAGGAGCCTATTTCCTGTAGCTCGATGGCCTGATGAATTGTGACAAAGTGGCCTGTATCTGCAGTGTCCAGCGTCGTGAAGCTTTCGGCTGTACGTTATGACCACTTATCCCAAATCATCTCGGCCTTTTAGAGCGAAGCCTCTTGGCACGAGCATCCGGAACAGGCATTTTCACTCCATCAGAGCCTGATCAAAGCAGCTACAGCCATATGGCTTGCGTTACCCTGGGACACCCTGCTTCCACAGGGCTCCATATATCACGGAGCACCCCAGAGCAGAGACACTTCTTCTGTTTCAGCCTCCTTGAGCAGCCAGAGCAGGCGCACTGTGACTGCTGCCAGGCCTTAATTGTCTGGTTAGGCAGTGAGCATAAATCTGGGACTCCCGTCGTTCAGCGCGAGCTCTCACTGCAGACAGAAACATTTGTGTTGGTTAGTGAGAAAACAACTCACGCCCACCACCTCTTGACCGCAGTGTAGCGGCTAGGGCGGCGGGCAAATTCCGTTCTGCCTGGAAGTGATGGGGTCTTCGAGAGCGCACCCAAACACGGGGCAAGACAGCGGAGCCACTCGCATCCCTAAATCCCAAAACAGAGGCCTACGAACCTCAGCTGGTATCTTATAGTTGACCTGCTGGAAGGACCAGCACAGGACCAGCCATGCCATGCCAGGTGGTTGCTAGGTCATTGCTATGCCATCTCAAGTTGTTGCTAGGTTATTTGCTATGCTTTCCCAGGTGGTTGCTAGGTTATTTGCTATGCTATGCCAGATAGTTGCTAGGTCATTGCTATACTGTCCCAGGTGCTTACTAATCTATGTGTACATAAGTGTGTTAAAAGGGTCTTTATGTAGAGTCTATGAGGGGCTAAAAGAAAGATAGCCAGTTAGCTTTGGTTCTAACTGCTAACAGTTTAGTATCTGTAGCCAATTGTTGTTTTCATGGCATTCTATGGACCCACCATGTGGAAGACACTCTCAACTGATTTGGCTCTGAACCCATCCTTGCAGATCACGTACACCATACATGCTGATGGTCTTCTCTGGGGTGGATGGGATCTTCCAGCAAGACAATACAAGACATCACACGACTAGAAATGTCCCACATTGGTTGGAAGAGCTGAGCAAGACTTTCAAGTACTACCCTGGACCCCTAATTCCCTAGACTTGAACCCAATTGAGAATCTGTGGGACCACCTGGATGGTGGTGTTGGCTCTATGATGGGGTCTCCGAGAGCGCACCCAAACACGGAGCAAGACAGTGGAGCCACTCGCATCCCCAAATCCCAAAACAGAGGCCTACGAACCTCAGCTGGTTATGTCTTATGGTTAACCTGCTGGAATGACCAGCACAGGCCAGCATCGCTGGTCACCTGCAATGCTATGCTATGCCAAGTGGTTGCTAGGTCATTGCTATGCCATCTCAAGTTGTTGCTAGGTTATTTGCTATCCTTTCCCAGGTGGTTGCTAGGTTATTTGCTATGCTAACCCAGGTGGTTGCTAGGTCATTGCTACAATGGTCCAGGTGGTTTCTAGACCATTGCCATACTATTCCACATAGTAGCTAGGACATTACTGTACTGTCCCAGGTGGTTGCTAATCTATGTGTACATAAGTGTGTTAAAAGGGTCTTTATGTAGAGTCTATGAGGGGCTAACAGAAAGATAGCCAGTTAGCTTTGGTTCTAACTGTTAACAGTTTAGTATCTGTAGCCAATAGTTGTGGTCCAGAAAAAAATTCTAGAACCTTGCCACAGTGTGCTATAGTGCATTACACTATTTCTATCTACATTGTTCTTATGAATAGAGATTTATGTTGCGTTACGAAACCCAACATTATAAAGGTATATACTTTTGTAAGTAAGTATACAAGCTTATGACAGACATTGTAAGCTATTATTTATGGCATATCTTATAAATACTTTTATAATGTTTTATAAACACAGAATTTATAGGAGATGTTACCAAATATTCTTATTTTGATAAACTTCTATGAACACTAGGTATAAGATTCAAGAGTTTTATTGTCATACGCAGAGCAGAAACAGACAGTTACACTGTACAATCAAATTCTTACTTTGCTGTTCCTCCATTCACCAATAGATAAAGATAATAAAATAGATAAAGTAATAATAAAATAAAAATATATACAAAATATAAATATAAAATATAATAATGTTAAGTGAAGTAAATTAAATTTAAAGTCAATTATTTTTCTTTTTTTTATAATTAAAAATAAAAAAAATAAAATTTATTTTATTTGCTATGCTATGCCAGGTGGTTGCTAGGTCATTGCTTTACTGGTCCAGGTAGTTTCTACACCATTGCTATACCGTTCCACGTGGTTGCTAGGACATTGCTATGCTGTCCCAGGTGGTTGCTAATCTATGTGTACATAAGTGTGTTAAAAATGTCTTTATGTAGAGTCTATGAGGGGCTGACAGAAAGATGACCAGTTAGCTTTGGTTGTAACTGCTAACACTCTAGTATCTGTAGCTGACTAGTCATAGTTGTGGTCCAGAAATTCTTATGAATAGAGATTTATGTTGCGTTTTTACAGTTACACTGTGCAATGAAATTCTTACTTTGCTGTTCCTCCATTTACCAATAGATAAAGATAAAATAAATAAAAATATATTCAAAATATATAAAGTATAATAATATAAATTGAAGTAAATAAAATTAAAGTCATTTTTGTTTTCTTTTGTATAATTAAAAATAAAAAAAATAAAAGTTAAATATGCTTTTATGTGCAAGTATGAAGAGCAGCAGCCAGAATGATCCTGGAAGACAGCAGCAGCGTGATCAGAAAAAAGAGAGAGAATCTTTAATTGTACACTTAGGCTAGGGACATGTAAGATAGATGTTTCTAATAAAGTGACCACAGAGAGGAAGCAGAAGTGTGGGAGTGAAATCAGACTTTCATTGAAAAAGCAGCTGGCCCTCAGTGCTGACCAGCCCCGGAAAATCATCGTTTTACAAGCTGGTCAAATCCATCAGTGGTGATGAGAGGCAATCACAGAGGTCCCCGATAGGATGTCGTCACTCACTCGCATCGGCTCAGGAGAAGGCGGGTCAGCGCGATTTTCAGATACAACATTACTCCACCATTATCCGAGGAATTAATGCTAATAATGGTCGGTTGCTTTCCAGGCAGGATGCATGTTTTTACAAGTGCTCTCTTCCTGCTGTTCCGTCTGTGTCCTTGGATTAGCCGGGCACGCTCGCTGTGTCCAAATCAAACACAGGCCACGTCAGGCACCGTGGCCCTGCCCTGCCAGCGCCGGCGCAATCTAGCGCACCGATCTCCGCTGAGATCCTGTCCAGACAATGGCCCACTTCCCTTTACGCCAATCCAAACATACCGGCCGCGGAGCGCCCTGCAGTGAAAACAGACCGGCTGCGGGTGGAGGGGCCTACAGTCTGGGATTAGTTAGCGGGAGGCCTGACAGGGTCCCTGCAACATGGACATGAACTTCAAAGGGCCGGGCTCTCTCATCAGAGGCGCGCCGGGTGATATATGCGTAACCTGAGCCTTCTTGTCCTCAGTCTTGAGTTCCCGGCGTCCGTCCTGATCCCAGCATTTAGGTCAATGGACTTTTCACACCAGTACAGCTGGAAGGCAGCTAATGGATGCACAGGGCCAAAGCGATGAACACCAAGAACAGCCAACAAAATTCTAGTCTTAGAGGAGAAATGAGGCTGGTAGGTCTTTTACTTAGATCGTGGTGGGCAGCCAAAGCTTTAAGCATCATAGAACCTTATGCACAGTTGAGTCACATTATTATGACCACCTACTTTGGATGTTGGCAGTGTGTAGGTGGCAGCGTTATGGACTCAGAAATGTTTTTGTGGCATTCTCTGGACCCACCATGTAGAAGACACTCTCAACTAATTTGGGTCTGAATCCATCCTTGCAGATCATATACACCATACATGCTGATGGTCTTCTCTGGGGTGGATGGGATCTTCCAGCAAGACAATGCGACAAATCACACGACTAGAAATGTCCCACATTGGTTGGAAGAGCTGCATTCCAAGTACTACCCTGGACCCCTAATTCCCTAGACTTGAACCCAGTTGAGCATCGGTGGGACCACCTGGATGGTGGTGTTGGCTCTATCGATTCTCATCCATGCTCCCTCCAGCAGCTGTGGGATGCCCTGCAGTCAGCATGGCTTCAGATACCTGTGACAGCCTACCAGGACCTTGTTGAGTCTCCCAGTCCGTCTAGCAGCTGTCCGTGCTGCACACGGCACGTTACTCTGGGTATTAGCTGGTGGTCATAATAATGTGACTCAACTGGGTAGTTAATAACTTGCAGTCTTGCAGAACAACAGCAGCGAAAGTGGCACTGCTTGAAAACATTGGGTGTAATCATTAGTTAATGCTACTGTTGGTAGGCCACAGTTGTAGCTATGTTAAAGCAGAAGGAGGCTTTTTCACTAGCATCCCTGGAAGCGGATTATAATGGCAGTATTTATTAGACTATAAATTAAAGGCTTCGGCAGCAGTCAGGATTTCTTCATCACTGTAAGGAGGATTCCCAACGGCTGTATGACTTATTTATGTAAGTCATGCAGGGAATTAATGTAAAAGAACACTGAGAGATGTGATCCAGTCCTATTACATAACAAGAAAACACACTGAATGCTATTTTAGGCCAGAATGGTCCATTAGCCCCAGCCTGGCTAATGCTAACAACTGTTCAGTGTCTTTCCACGGTTCATCCATCCTTGATAACAATACTTTGGGTTGTTATTACACTTTTATCTGCCAATAATAATAAATAATAAAAGTAACACTTTAACAGTAGAGCAGTGGTTATATGGCTATATGGCACTAAAGTAAGCCGTTCATGACAACTGACATAAGCCTACATAAATGTTTCTGAAGGCTTATTCCAACAGATCTCAGTTGTTATAACACTTTTTGAGGTGAATTAAGGTCACAATGGACAAAAGCAACATAACTGACACTCGATAGAATAAACCATCATTAAAGGAGCAATATGTAAGATCTTCAGTTTAAAATCAACAAACTGTATGAAGGAATAACAGTTTCGCTCAAGAGTGAAAGACATCTGTGTATTGTGATAGTGAGTCACTGTAATACCACTTTGTACCTAAAGAGGTGATAGTGAGTCACTGTAATACCACATTGTACCTGTAGAGGTGATAGTGAGCCACTGTAGTAGCACATTGTACCTGTAGAGGTGATAGTGAGTCACTGTAATACCACTTTGTACCTGAAGAGGTGCCTTTAATGATAACGTATGTAAACAAGCCCCGTTCTGATTGGCTACACTGTATTATTCAAAAACATATAAAATCTGAAATACTCCGGGGACGGGGTCACGGGGGAACATGCACAATCCACAGAACAACCCGGACCGGAAGAGGCGACAGTGCTAACTACTAAACCACCATACTAACCACTACACCACCATACTAACCACTACACCACCATACTAACCACTACACCACCATACTGACCACTACACCACCGTACTAACCACTACACCACCGTACTAACCACTACACCACCATACTAACCACTACACCACCATACTAACCACTACACCACCATACTGACCACTACACCACCATACTAACTACTACACCACCATACTAACCACTACACCATCGTACTGACCTCTACACCACCATACTAACCACTACACCATCGTACTGACCTCTACACCACCATACTAACCACTACACCACCATACTAACCACTACACCACCATACTAACCACTGCACCACCATACTAACCACTGCACCACCATACCAACCACTACACCACCGTACTAACCACTACACCACCATACTAACCACTACACCACCATACTAACCACTACACCACCATACTAACCACTGCACCACCTTACTAACCTCTACACCACCGTACTAACTACTACACCACCATACTAACCACTACACCACCGTACTAACCTCTACACCACCATACTAACCACTACACCACCATACTAACCTCTACACCACCATACTAACCACTACACCACCATACTAACCACTACACCACTGTACTAACTACTACACCACCATACTAACCACTACACCACTGTACTAACCACTACACCACCATACTAACCACTAGACCACCGTACTAACCTCTACACCACCATACTAACCTCTACACCACCATACTAACCACTACACCACCATACTAACCTCTACACCACTGTACTAACTACTAAACCACCATACTAACCACTACACCACCGTACTAACCACTACACCACCATACTAACCACTACACCACCGTACTAACCTCTACACCACCATACTAACCACTACACCACCATACTGACCACTACACCACTGTACTAACTACTACACCACCATACTAACCACTACACCACTGTACTAACCACTACACCACCATACTAACCACTACACCACCGTACTAACCTCTACACCACCATACTAACCACTACACCACCATACTAACCTCTACACCACTGTACTAACTACTAAACCACCATACTAACCACTACACCACCGTACTAACCACTACACCACCATACTAACCACTACACCACCGTACTAACCACTACACCACCGTACTGACCACTACACCACCGTACTAACCACTACACCACCGTACTAACCACTACACCACCATACTAACCACTACACCACCGTACTAACCACTACACCACCAAACTAACCACTACACCACCATACTAACCACTACACCACCATACTAACTACTAAACCACCATACTAACCACTACACCACCGTACTAACCACTACACCACCATACTAACCACTACACCACGATACTAACCACTACACCACCATACTAACCACTACACCACCGTACTAACCACTACAGCACCATACTAACCACTACACCACGATACTAACCACTACACCACCATACTAACCACTACACCACCGTACTGACCACTACACCACCGTACTAACCACTACACCACCGTACTAACCACTACACCACCATACTAACCACTACACCACCATACTAACCACTACACCACTATACTAACCACTACACCACCATACTAACCACTACACCACCATACTAACCACTACACCACCATACTAACCACTACACTACCGTACTAACCACTACACCACCGTACTAACCACTACACCACCATACTAACCACTACACCACCATACTAACCACTACACCACCATACTAACCTCTACACCACCAAACTAACCACTACACCACCATACTAACCACTACACCACCGTACTAACCACTACACCACCAAACTAACCACTACACCACCATACTAACCACTACACCACCGTACTAACCACTACACCACCATACTAACCACTACACCACCATACTAACCCCTACACACTTTAATGGTTAAACACCTCAAAAATAACAGATAAGTCTCTGGATGGGAAGGTTGAGGCCTGGTCTGTATCTCCTCTTGTTTTGTCTCCGGTTTCTAGTTTAAGAGGCTTTAAGAGCAGAACACTGGAGCTTGATGGACCTGATTTCACACTGGCCAGTCAACAGGCTGCAGGAATGGAAGGAAGCTGTACAATAGTGCCGGACAGCATGAAGGCCGGAGCCTTAACTGTCCTGATGTGGCCCTCTGGACTCGTCCCTTCTCCTCTCCGTTGGACGCTAAACAGCCGCTAATCTTGTTTAAGCCGGTGCTGGCAGGTCCGGCAGAGACTGGACAAAGCCTCCCTCTGTTCGCCCGGCCTCAGCTCGCTGTCCTCGGGAGACTCCGCACATGTGCCCAGGCGCTGGACGGGGGGTTCGCTATGGCCCACTTAGTGGACGCTGGACACAAATATGCCCTTTCAGCAGTCTTCACACCCTGGATGGAAGGCGCCCCCCACACCTCTCCTCGACTCCAGCGAGGCGCAGCAGCCTGGCTGTTTTACACTGGCTATAAAAGTTAGACGAGCTAAAGTCGGCGCTCGTTAAGGCCGTCAGCGTCGATTAAGGCGTAAAGATGAGGCGGTGATTAGGAGCAGACAGCAGCAGAGAAATCTCTGCACGACAGCTGCCGGGCTGCACGAGCTCCACGGGGGATTCAACAGATCATTACTTGATGTTTAGTGTTTATTAATGCCAGAGACACAAGCAGGACTCTCTGGATCTATGGAGGCACCATCCTTCTAATGTTTATCTCAAAGTTTATTGGGACAACATGTCCTTTTTAAGTGGTTCACATGAAGAAAAAGATATTAAAGGCTGTATATCATGGAAAACGTGCAACATCCCTCATTTTCTAAAGTGTTAGGTGTGTCTCAAACCCTAGTGAGTGTCTAAGTAGGCTGTCTAGGTAAGTATCAGTGTTCTCTCCTCATCTCTCCTCATAAACAGATTACTGAGACTCTAGTTAGAGAGAGACTGCGTCACGGCTTATTCCCGCCCACTGCAGCACACGACTGGTGGTTTAGCTGGTTGCTAAGTTACCAGCCGGCATCCAAAACAATAGCCCGAGGCTTAAAAATTTGCTAGCATAAATGCTAATGTCTCGAGTATAAAACTGTTAAATGGTGAAGGACTCGTTACAGAGTTGATAATAAAAAACTGTTTTGTGTGATTATATGACCAGAAACACATTAAAACTCCAGAGAGAATCAAAATAACCCACATTTTAAAACCACTTCACTGCTCGTAGATTAGCCTGTGTTGCATCATGGGATTGTCTTAGTGGCTGAGGAAGCGCTCGATGCTTCCTTAAAATCAGGTCTAAATAAGGTTTCTCAGTAGACAGTATGTTTAAGGTATGTAAGAATTGGGACAGTCTGCATGTCAGGAGCGCATACTATGATGTGAAATGCTGCCTATGTAGGAGCTCACTAGGTTTTGAGACAGACCCTTGTGTATGTGTTTATAATATATAAGGTAAAATTCATGCCTCAGCCCATACAATCTCTGTATATGGTAACTAAGCTGCAGCAACAGCCCCATTTGAATTCAATGTTTTTGTGATTTCACAAAAAAAATATTCTGCTGCATCTATCTGCCTATTCAGGATGCAACAGTTTAGCTCCGCCCACCCAGGCTGAGTTATATAGAGTGCACAGTGGTGTAGTGGTTAGCACGGTGGTGTAGTGGTTAGTATGGTGGTGTAGTAATTAGTACGATGGTGTTGTGGTTAGTACGGTGGTGTAGTGGTTAGTACGGTGGTGTAGTGGTTAGTATGGTGGTGTAGTGGTTAGTATGGTGGTGTAGTGGTTAGCACGGTGGTGTAGTGGTCAGTACGGTGGTGTAGTGGTCAGTACAGTGGTGTAGTGGTTAGTATGGTGGTGTAGTGGTTAGTACGGTGGTGTAGTGGTTAGTACGATGGTGTTGTGGTTAGTACGGTGGTGTAGTGGTTAGTATGGTGGTGTAGTGGTTAGTACGATGGTGTTGTGGTTAGTACGGTGGTGTAGTGGTTAGTATGGTGGTGTAGTGGTTAGTATGGTGGTGTAGTGGTCAGTATGGTGGTGTAGTGGTTAGTATGGTGGTGTAGTGGTTAGTACGGTGGTGTAGTGGTTAGTACGGTGGTGTAGTGGTTAGTATGGTGGTGTAGTGGTTAGTACGGTGGTGTAGTGGTTAGTACGGTGGTGTAGTGGTTAGTATGGTGGTGTAGTGGTTAGTATGGTGGTGTAGTGGTCAGTATGGTGGTGTAGTGGTTAGTATGGTGGTGTAGTAGTTAGTATGGTGGTGTAGTGGTTAGTATGGTGGTGTAGTGGTTAGTATGGTGGTGTAGTGGTTAGTACGGTGGTGTAGTGGTTAGTATGGTGGTGTAGTGGTCAGTATGGTGGTGTAGTGGTTAGTATGGTGGTGTAGTGGTCAGTACGGTGGTGTAGTGGTCAGTACGGTGGTGTAGTGGTTAGTATGGTGGTGTAGTGGTTAGTATTGTGGTGTGGTGGTCAGTATGGTGGTTTAGTGGTTAGTACGGTGGTGTAGTGGTTAGTACGGTGGTGTAGTGGTTAGTACGGTGGTGTAGTGGTTAGTATGGTGGTGTAGTGGTCAGTATGGTGGTGTAGTGGTTAGTATGGTGGTGTAGTGGTTAGTATGGTGGTGTAGTGGTCAGTATGGTGGTGTAGTGGTCAGTATGGTGGTGTAGTGGTCAGTATGGTGGTGTAGTGGTTAGTATGGTGGTGTAGTGCTTAGTATGGTGGTGTAGTGCTTAGTAAGGTGGTGTAGTGGTTAGTATGGTGGTGTAGTAGTTAGTATGGTGGTGTAGTGCTTAGTATGGTGGTGTAGTGGTTAGTAAGGTGGTGTAGTGGTTAGTATGGAGGTGTAGTGGTTAGTATGGTGGTGTAGTGGTTAGTATGGTGGTGTAGTGGTTAGTATGGTGGTGTAGTGGTTAGTATGGTGGTGTAGGGGTTAGTACGGTGGTGTAGTGGTTAGTATGGTGGTGTAGTGGTTAGTATGGTGGTGTAGTGGTTAGCACGGTGGTGTAGTGGTCAGTACGGTGGTGTAGTGGTCAGTACAGTGGTGTAGTGGTTAGTATGGTGGTGTAGTGGTTAGTACGGTGGTGTAGTGGTTAGTACGATGGTGTTGTGG
Organism: Megaleporinus macrocephalus; assembly: GCA_021613375.1. Lineage (NCBI taxonomy): Eukaryota > Metazoa > Chordata > Actinopteri > Characiformes > Anostomidae > Megaleporinus > Megaleporinus macrocephalus. The sequence goes on along the minus strand of CM038702.1, from coordinate 62,329,163 downwards.
TTAGTACGGTGGTGTAGTGGTTAGTATGGTGGTGTAGTGGTTAGTACGATGGTGTTGTGGTTAGTACGGTGGTGTAGTGGTTAGTATGGTGGTGTAGTGGTTAGTATGGTGGTGTAGTGGTCAGTATGGTGGTGTAGTGGTTAGTATGGTGGTGTAGTGGTTAGTACGGTGGTGTAGTGGTTAGTACGGTGGTGTAGTGGTTAGTATGGTGGTGTAGTGGTTAGTACGGTGGTGTAGTGGTTAGTACGGTGGTGTAGTGGTTAGTATGGTGGTGTAGTGGTTAGTATGGTGGTGTAGTGGTCAGTATGGTGGTGTAGTGGTTAGTATGGTGGTGTAGTAGTTAGTATGGTGGTGTAGTGGTTAGTATGGTGGTGTAGTGGTTAGTATGGTGGTGTAGTGGTTAGTACGGTGGTGTAGTGGTTAGTATGGTGGTGTAGTGGTCAGTATGGTGGTGTAGTGGTTAGTACGGTGGTGTAGTGGTCAGTACGGTGGTGTAGTGGTCAGTACGGTGGTGTAGTGGTTAGTATGGTGGTGTAGTGGTTAGTATTGTGGTGTGGTGGTCAGTATGGTGGTTTAGTGGTTAGTACGGTGGTGTAGTGGTTAGTACGGTGGTGTAGTGGTTAGTACGGTGGTGTAGTGGTTAGTATGGTGGTGTAGTGGTCAGTATGGTGGTGTAGTGGTTAGTATGGTGGTGTAGTGGTTAGTATGGTGGTGTAGTGGTTAGTATGGTGGTGTAGTGGTCAGTATGGTGGTGTAGTGGTCAGTATGGTGGTGTAGTGGTTAGTATGGTGGTGTAGTAGTTAGTATGGTGGTGTAGTGCTTAGTATGGTGGTGTAGTGCTTAGTAAGGTGGTGTAGTGGTTAGTATGGTGGTGTAGTGGTTAGTATGGTGGTGTAGTAGTTAGTATGGTGGTGTAGTGGTTAGTATGGTGGTGTAGTGGTTAGTACGGTGGTGTAGTGGTTAGTATGGTGGTGTAGAGGTTAGTATGGTGGTGTAGTAGTTAGTAAGGTGGTGTAGTGGTTAGTATGGTGGTGTAGTGGTTAGTATGGTGGTGTAGTGGTTAGTATGGTGGTGTAGTGGTTAGTATGGTGGTGTAGTGGTTAGTATGGTGGTGTAGAGGTTAGTATGGTGGTGTAGTGGTTAGTATGGTGGTGTAGTGGTCAGCACTGTCTCCTCACAGTAAGATGATCTGGGTTGGATTCCCGGTCTGGGTGGTTCTGTGTGGAGTGTGTATGTTCTCTCTGTGGTTGAGTGGTTTTCTCTGGGTACTCTGGTTTCCTCCCACAGTCCAAACACATGCATGTTAGGTTGATCCTCACTCTAATCTGCCCGTAGATGTGAGTGTGTGTGTGAGTGAGTGTTGGCCATGCTATGGACTGGCGAGCTGTCCATGATTTACCCCGCCTTAATGGATGAATGGATCATCACTGTCCAAAGAAAATACATATTTCAATCCTGTGATTGGTTAGGAAATGTTTACAGAAGCTTTACACAAGATTAGGGCCCCCAGTTTACATGGAGAGGAGAGAAATATAGCAGATATTTATTAGATGTTGGGAAAATATTCATAAAACAGTTTGTATGTGTTTGTTGAGGAAAAGAAAACTCACATTTTGTTTCTCTGAAGCTTTAAACCATTTCAAATAGATTTACTTACAACCGAATTAGGTAGAAATAAAAAAAACTGTAAAAAAACAAAATGGGTGGCATTCCCCTTTAATGTCATTATAGTCACCCAGGCCACAGAAAGAAAAGTACAGGGACAGGACGCTGTGACGGCACGTCACTTGAAAACAAACTACAAGGCTTCAAAGAAGACGGATGGCTGGAGCAGACGGCTCTGATCAGCGCTGCAGTGTAACTTATGTCATGTACTTCAGCACTCCATTCACTATTCCGAGGAAGCAGATGTTGGACAGATGCGTTGCCATGGGATTCCCGCTATGTTGCTTTTTCTGCCTCCAAACGTGCGACGATCAGCATCCTGGCGTTCCAGGCTTTGGGCTGCGGCCACTGAGGCCTGGTTCGGTTCTCAGCTCCTCTTTGATTTCTTGCTGTTTCAGATTGTGATGTGTTTCTTCAAGGGCAGCGGTTCCACACAGCGGAGCTGCACAGCCTCCAGACTCCAGACTGAGCACTGTGTCGGGAAACGCAAGTCATCAAACACAAATGAGTCTCTTAAATGAGCTGGCATCATGACGGTCACGCACTGGGCATGCTTCAGAAGAGCAACATGAAACAGACAGCATGTTCACTTTGTGGCCTTGCAGTAAATTAAGTCATTAAACGTCCTTTAATTATGTGCCTTAAAACATATCAAAGGCTGAATATCATAGAAAAACATGACTTTTTCTCATTTGTTTTAAAGCATGTGTGTGAAGTATGATGTATGTGTTTCTAATGTATAAGGTAACATTCACTCCTCAGTACATACAGTCTCTGTATATGGAAACTGAGCTGCAGCAACAGTCCGTTTTCAATCTATCTCTCAATCAATCTTTATTTTAGCTTGTAAGTACATTGAGGGCATTTACATGAACAGAGATTGACATGACAAAGAAAAAATATATATATAATCATTACAAATTAAAACAACTCAGAAGAAAGTAGCTAATAAACATTAAATGAAAATTAGAAAAAAAACAGTGAATATAAAAAATAGAAATAATAATAGTAATACCTAAAATAGATAAAAGTTAAGATTTAATTTGTAAAAAATTAAGGTAAAAAGAGAAAAATAATAAAAAAGTAAAATAGTCAGATAAGTAACAGGAAAAACAAGCTATAATAATAATAATAATAATTTAATAAAAAATAGAATAACAATAAAATAAAATAAAATAATAATACAAAACTAATATAAAAAATATAAAAAAAAATATTAAGAAAAATAAGCTAAAGCAAGAAATAAACATTAAGAATAAGTAAGATTAAGTAAAACAGGTACAGGCAGTCTGAAGGTGGTTAGATATTAAAAGTTTAAAATGATTGAGTGACAGTGAGCTGAGTTTTAGTGTTTGCTGTATTAGATTCCAGCTCCCTGGTGCACTGTAGCTAAAATCAGATTTTCCCAGTTCAGTAAAAACTCTTGGTACCTGGCATCTGATCCAACCACAAAAATTTATTATTTTGCATCTATCTACCTATTCAGGATTCAACAGTTTAGCCCCGCCCACTCAAGCTAGAATATACCTAATTTACATATAGCTGTCTTAAAGGCACAGCAACAAAAACAGCCTGTGAATCATTTACATCAGAAGAACAACATCAAACAGACAGCATGTTTACTTTGTCAGCTTGCAGTAAATCAAGTCATTAAAGGTCCTTTAATTATGTCCTCGTCCAAGATATCAAAGTCTGAATATCACATAAAAAGTTCAAACATTTAAAAGCATTTGTCTAAAGTATTATATATGTATTTCTAATGTATAAGGTAACATTCATTCCTCGGTTCATACAGTCTGTGTATGTGGAAACAATTAAATGTTTTTGTGATGTCACAAAAAAACTATTCTATTGCATCCATCTGCCTATTTAGAATACAACAGTTTAGCTCCGCCCACTCGAGCTGATTTACACTGAGTATCTGAGCCAGAAATGCTTTCTGAATGATGTCAGCCAATGAGAACATAGCCATTTACATATATTAGTTTTAAAGGGACAGTAACATAAACAGACTGTTAACCACTCACATCAGTAGATGTAGGTGTTTCCTTATGTATGTGTATAAGCCACTCCTCCGTCCACACAATCTCTGTATATGGAAACTAAGCTGCAGCAACAGCCCATTTTTTATTCAAGGTTTTTGTGATGTCACAAAAAAACATTCTTTTGCATCTATCTGCCTATTCAGGATACAACTGTGTAGCTCCGCCCACTCGAGCTAAGTTATATATAATATCTGAGCCTGGAATGCTTTCTGAATGAAGACAGCCAATCAGAACATAGCTCATTTACATACATTAGTCTTAAAGGCACAGTAACAAAAAGAGACTGTTAGCCATTCACATCAGAAGAACAACATGAGACAGACAGCTTGTTTACTTTGTCTGCTTGCAATAAATTAAGCCATTAAAGGTCCTTTAATTGTGTTCTTTAAAACATATCAAAGTCAGTATATGATGGAAAAGCATGTGTGTAAAGTATTATGTATATGTTTCTAATGTATAAGGTAGCATTCACTTCTCAGTCCATACAGTCTCTGTATATGGAAATAATTCAATGTTTTTGTGATGTCACAAAAAACGATTCTATTGCATCCTTCTGCCTATTTAGAATACAACAGTTTAGCTCCGCCTACTCAAGATAAGTTGTATTCATGCTATTTTCCATGACAACACTGGGGGGCATCTTTGTTTACTTTGTGTTAGAACTTCCAGTGCGAGCACGGATACATTGATACTAATTACAAGCAAAATGACAACAAACATATAAAATTAGTAGCATAACATGTTCAGAGGGAGTCAGTAATTGGAAGAAGATGAAAACTTGGCTTGAACAACACTTACGAACACAGCACATAAAGATCAGAGTGTTGGGGGGCCGCCTTCCAAAGAAGAGGACCTGCGTCTCTGACTGAAGCTCTAAATTTAAAACATCCACCCAAACAAACCTCCATACGTCTGCTCTTACCATTCTGTGGAGGAGAACCAGCACCAGAGCTTCCTTATCCAGAGAAATGTCTCGCTTATGAAGCTCAGAGGAAGCAGACGTGTCGGGTGCTGGTGAGTCTATCAGTTCAGTAACTGTTTTCTGATCAGTGTCCACCGCGCTAGGCTATCTGGACTGTAACTAACACCCACGCAGAGGCTCGACTACACCTGGACTTGGGTTTAACCGGCTTTCAGAAACATAAACTCACCGTCTGTGTGTAGGAGGACACGCCCACCTTCCCACTGTGCAGGTACTGATACGCTTCAGTACTTTTATAGTTTTTCATTACTGAACCGTCTACACCTTCCGAGAGTACAGAGTGATTAAACGTCTCCATAAGTAACCTCAGACCACCTACTCATATCACCTACCCACTGTGTTATTAACCTCAGACCACCTTCTCATATCACCCACCCACTGTGTTATTAACCGCAGACCACCTTCTCATATCACCCACCAACTGTGTTATTAACCTCAGACCACCTTCTCATATCACCCACCCACTGTGTTATTAACCTCAGACCACCTTCTCATATCACCCACCCACTGTGTTATTAACCTCAGACCACCTTCTCATATCACCCACCCACTGTGTTATTAACCTTAGACCACCTTCTCATATCACCCACCCACTGTGTTATTAACCTCAGACCACCTTCTCATATCACCCACCCACTGTGTTATTAACCTCAGACCACCTTCTCATATCACCCACCCACTGTGTTATTAACCTCAGACCACCTTCTCATATCACCCACCCACTGTGTTATTAACCTCGGAGGAGACAGTGTTGTCCCATTAGAACTTCTTACTGTCTCTCTGGTCTCCTCCCATGTACCTGTATTCATTTTGGTTAGCTGAGCTGAAGTTCTAACACAAAGACGGAAGAAACACATGCTTGAAAGTGGGTGTGGTGAAATACGGTGAATAGAGTGTTTGAGCCTGGAATGTTTTCTGAATGAAGACAGCGAATCAGAACATAGCTTATTTACATATATCAATCTTAAAGGCACAGTAACAAAAACAGCCTGTGAACTGTTCACATCAGAACAACATCAAACAGACAGCATGTTTACTTTGTGGGCCTACAGTTAATTAAGCCATTAAAGGTCGACTGTATTGGTTTGAGAATAATACCAAACCTGATTTGGTGTTAAATCCCCGAGACCTGCTGTGGTGAATATTTCTCGCATGTCCGAGTTCTCACTTCCTGCTTGTTTTGGTTAGCAGGTAATTTGGTTTCCGGTGGAACCAAAACAAACGACAGAGTGCAGCTTTGTTTTCCTCAGCGCCACAACTCCAAACAAAAGCAGCCGGGAATTTCAGCAATTTCCCACTAACCACACCTTCCAACCAGATTAAAACAGATCCAGTCGATCGGAAGTGCAGGCGGTCCTAATGGCACTTCACCGAGCATGAAGTATGGAAGACCCCTTTGGGCTGACGCTTACAAAATATAAGTATATTTAAAGTTGATTATTTATTAATCATAAGTAAAATTGAAGTATGTTTCCTGAGTATACTTTATGTAGTACGTATACTAATATTAATGTATTAGTAGTACACTTGTATGTGTACTATTTAAATACTTCTAGGGACTACATTGGCCACTTTGTAGTTTGTGAAAGTATATTTAAGTATACTCTAAATATAAGAGTAGTAAACTTTGACTTATGACTTATAGGTGTTATGTATACTGTATATACACTTCATTCATTCATTCATTCGTTTTTCTCATATACACTCACACCTAGAGGGACATTACCTGTGTCTCCAGTTCACCTGACTGTATATCTTGGGACTGTGGGAGGAAACTGAAAGAATCCAGGTCCCCTCACGCTGTGAGACAGCAGCTCTACCCACTGGACCACCCTTAGAGTACGAGTGCTCTCCTCTTTTCCACTTTGTAGTTATGAAAATCCAATTTTAGGGACAAGTATACTTTGTTACCCTATTCTTCAAGGGTCAGGACCCCCACAGGACCACCACAGAGCAGATACTATTAGGGAGGTGGGTCATTCTCAGCACTGCAGTGACACTGACGTGGTGCTGGTGTGAGTGGATCAGGCACAGCAGTGCTTCTGCTGGAGTGTTTAAACACCTCAGTGTCACTGCTGGACTGAGAATCGTCCACCAACCAAAACTATCCAGACAGCAGTGTCCTGTGGGCGGCGTCCTGTGTCCACTGATGAAGAACTAGAGACACAAACTGTGCAGCAGCAGATGAGCTACTGTCTCTGACTTTACATCTACAAGGTGGACCAGCAAGTAGTAGGAGTGTGTAATAGAGTGGACAGAGAGTGGACACAGTGTGTAAAAGCTTATATTCACAGCATTTGATGTATCTAGAATTTTAGTCACTTCATAATAATGTTAGTAGTTGATTTAATGGGCAAGGCCTTCAGATCAGTTCAGTAATGGGACAACTCATTTGGCTGCAGCGATGTAATGAGGGAAAAACCTGATTGGACCATTTTCCACTAGACAGTTTCTGTTTCCAACCAAAACTGAACGACAGAAGTGAACCCAGATAGCAGATCTCTGGTTCTGGCTTTCTAATATGTGTGTGTGATCAAGTGCCAGGCGGAATAGGGCCGGGTGCCACACAGCTGCCATCGGTTTTGCTTCGTGTCTATATTTGTGCCCCAATTAAATCATTAATTTTATAGGCAAACAACACATTTAAGCCAGATTTGGGTCGCAGTCATTATTTCTTCACAGCGTTTGGGCCAGATCTCGACTGAGAACCTGGCTTTATGGTGGGCTAGAACGAACCCACAGATGTGTCTCACAAGTACATGGATCGGAGGCTTCTCTGAAGGCCTAGAAGGCCCTCCGTATCCCTTTCCACCAAACAGTGATATTGGTTTTAAGATACTGCCACCTGTAGTGGACAACTGAGTTACTTGGGTATCCATAGGCACATCCCTACTTATTATACAGATACATTGGGTCTATCTCAAATCCTAGTGAGTGTGTAAGTAGGCTGTCTAGGTAGAAGCTGTGTAAGTATCAGTGTTCTCTCCTCATCTCTCCTCATAAAACAGATTACTGAGACTCTAGTTAGAGAGAGACTGCGTCACGGCTTATTCCCACCCACTGCAGCACGCGATCGATGGTTTAGCTGGTTGCTAAGCTACCGACCAGCTGTCCAAAACAATAGCCTGAGGCTTAAAAATCTGCTAGCATAAATGCTAATGTCTCGAGTATAAAACTGCTAAATGGTGAAGGACTCGTTACAGAGTTGATAATAAAAAACTGTTTTGTGTGATTATATGACCAGAAACACATTAAAACTCCAGAGAGAATCAAAATATCTCACATTTTAAAACCACTTCACTGCTCGTAGATTAGCCTGTGTTGCATCGTGGGATTAGTTTAGCGGCTGAGAAAGTGTTCGATGCTTCCTTAAAATCAGGTCTAAATAAGGTTCCTCAGTAGACAGTATGTTTAAGGTATGTAAAAATTGGGACAGTCTACATGTGGGGAGCACATACTATGATTTAAAATGCTGCCTATGTAGGCAGCTCACTAGGTTTGGGACAAACCCATTATGTAATACAGAGCAGAGTCTTGGGCAAATAGCTCAAATCTGTAAATCAATACAAACATAGATATGAGTTTCTTTCCAGCAGCGGCGATAAGAACATTGTGTTATACTGAATTGCATCACCTGCGTCCTGCTGCATTGGACAGGCATGCCTGCACTGCTCGCTGCCCACAGACATGTTGTTTCAGTGGCACTGAAAAGAGAGAGAGAGAGAGAGAGAGAGAAAGAGAGGAAATCCCCTCTCAGTGACTCAGAGCTGAGAGAGTGTGTGTGTGTGTGTATGTGTTCAGGCCCCATTTCACCAGAACACTGACCCTCACACACACACACGAGTACACCTGTGAAAGCACTCCCAAATAAATGAGCCGGCTTGCTGTCCACGGCTGGACGGACTGTATTTATTTTAAGGCAGAGAGGTTGTCGGCAGGGTCAGCACAGTTTTGACAGAGACAAGAGTCCGTACGGGCAGCGGCAGGCAAAGCCAGACGTACGCAGAAGCTTTACCACTGAAGAAAGTCAATCTACATCTGTTTATTTGCTGAGATTCATATATTACGTTCCTAAAACAGGCCCGTTTAGACTACAGATATGATGTACATTCATGCCTGTGATGTACCCATCATCAGATACAGTAGCGAACCGTGACCCTTTAGCCTTGGCTCTTTCGGTGGTAGCGGTGGTAGCCTAGCGCTAGCTAGGTGTTTCTCCAGCTAGCGTCGCCACAGCGAGCGGAAATGATGATACAGTTAAGGCCGCCCACTCAGAGGGAAGATATGATTGGTCAGTTTTACTGTTATTTGAAATTGATGTGGCGCTGAATTATAACTGCCTGGCCCCTTCTGTACATGAACGGCGGGACCACCAATCACCAACATTCTGCCGAGGCATCACAGTCCTTATAGGGGGAGACACAGGCTTCCACTTAACCCCTCACACTCCAACACAGATTGAATAGACACGTTTAAATAATTTATTTGCCTATATTTTTATAATTGTTTAGATGTTGATTGTCAAACTGTAAGTAAATAAAATAAAATTATTATATATATATATATATATATATATATATATATATATATATATATATATATATATATATATATATATATATGTATGTTTGTATGTGTGTGTGTGTGTGTGTGTGTGTGTTAAGAATATTTTAGGCATAGAGGGCCATGATGGTTCCCCACTGATCAGATACAAGAACACATCAGTTACGCAATGCAATGAAAATATTGATTAGACAGCTTGTTCTATGGTTTTTACACTTTACTGACCATCCATCTAAACCACGGGTCACTAATAGGTGGACCGTCCAATCGTGTGCATTGTGAGATCACCAAAGGCTCCTCAGCCAATCAGATCTGTGCAGATTTGGGCGCGCACGCAGGCTCATTCAAATATAAATAATTAATTCAGTTCAGTATTTAAACAGTAAATGTACTGAAATATACTGAACGGTATGTGTGATGTGTTGGTGTTTCAGTAGCTGATGGTATAAGATGCTGATACTAGACTTCAGTAAACAGGATACACCACTGAATCAGAACACAAGTCAGAAGTTTTGATGGACTGGACCTTGGCCTGAAGACATTTCCACCAACTGGACCTTACTGACTTCTAATTAAACACCCCTGATCTAAACCATTTATTCCTCTGGATCATAGGGGGTGCAGGAAACACTTCTTTTTACAAATATTTGAAATATGTTGGTGACAAACCCCAGCAGCTTGGCGTAGAGTTGATAAGTTAATGAACAAGCTTGCTTGGAACAGCACCAGCAGCAAGCAAACACAAGAGAGAAGTACAGGGACTTTCCGAGATACACGCTTTCACACGCACCCACTCACGCTGTTCAACTGCAAAACACTAATTCATACAGCTCAGCCTCGGTCCTCCAGGCCTTGCTCCAGACGGTTTGCCAGGGACAAGTCAGGAAGGCAAAGACATGGCAGATTCCAGACACGCATTCAAGCCCATGGAGACGGAACCCGCTCCACGGAACAGCACAAGGTTATTACTGTGTCAAAAATCAAAGTGCTGGACAGTAGCGTCCCAGTCCGGACGCAGGCCAAACCGCGCTTGGCTTCCTAAAGTTACAAGGCCGACTGTAGTGACACGACTAATTACAAGCTTACAGAGAGGTTAGAGCCCCGTTCCGGCCCTGACACACGGCTTTGCAGGGCTGGAAAAAAGTGCTCAGAATACACTCTAGTGAGAGTCGAGTGGAGACGGGCGTGCGAGGCTGTAATTAAGCTCTGGTTTCTGTTTCGTTCTGTTTGTCTTACGTTGGCCTGCGCGGAACGGCTCAAGCCGGAACGGTAGAACAGGACGAGCTACGAGGGAAAACAAAGGGAGAAACCAAAAAGCATGAGAAGTACATAAAACCAACACAACGTGGAAGGGATTAGGTCAGTCGGGCTTTGCTGAAGCAGCGCCGCAGCCGCTAGCTCACCAGGACCGGCCCTGCGGTCAGGCATGTTGTACCTATTGTATAATTTGGTGGTTGCATTGTTTTTCGTACACAGTGGCAGTGGTTACTAGTGATGTGTGACTCTTTGAGCTGCAGCTCTTTGTTTTACAAGTCAAGACGCAACCGATCTTGCGACGCAGTAGCCGAAAATCACAGGACCCCTCACTTCCTCCTGGATCTAGTTGGAACATTCCTCTCACAAACCCCATTACTGGCCCCAAACTTGCTATTTGTTATGTTTGTTATGTTTATACTGGGTGATGGACTTGCCAGCATTTGTCTTGCCAGCATTTATCTGCTTGTCACCAGTTGGCTATATTGGTCAGAACTGGCCAGTCTAGTCAGGCCTTTAAGATATTGGAGCATCAGCATTGTGAAAGTATAACCAGCAATGACCAATGGCAAGAGCAGGTGGTGCATGGTGGGGTGGTTGGTGCAGCCAAACACCTAAACAGAGATGCATCCAGCTGGATTTCATGAATAGTAAGATTAGCAATGACCAACCACATTCACTGACTAGAGCACATAACACAGGCTTAACACTGTAGTGCATGAAGTGTGAGTCAAGCCAGGCCAACTATGGCAAGCTGGTCAGTTGTACAGTGCATCAGGAGGCTCACAGTAACGCAAATAAACTTGAGGACCATGCAAAGTCACCCCGATACACACTTTCACCAGCCACTTTCTTAGAAACCATTAACTTGTGTGGTCCTTAAGCTCATTCGCCTCTTATAGTTCCACTTTGCTGGTGTACCATTGCAGACTATGGCAGTTCTTTTGCATAAGATCTTTATCGATGGACAGTTTCTGACCACAGAGACACTCTTGGGTAGACGTTTTTTAAATTTTTTGGCCTAGCAGTGATATTAACTCATGGTACACTTGTACCAGCACCACACTGCCAAATCACTGCTGTGTCCAAATAACATCAGGACAACAGGGTAAAGGGGGCTGTTACATTGTTCATCTAGAGTCTGGAACTGTACATCTAATAGATAGTAGGATGAAACCGTAAAGTAGATGTTTCTAATAAAGTGGCCAGTGAGTGGAAGCACAAGGTTGGGGTTTCAAATAAACTGCCCAGTGAGTGGAAGTACAAGGTGGTGTTTCTAATAAAGTGGCCAGTGAGTGGAAGTACAAAGATGGTGTTTCTAATAAAGTGGCCAGCGAGTGGAAGCACAGAGTTGGTGTTTCTAATAAAGTGGCCAGTGAGTGGAAGTACAAAGATGGTGTTCCTAATAAAGTGGCCAGTAAGAGAATGTACAAGGTGGGTGTTTCTGATAAATTGTCCAGTGAGAGAAAGCACAAAGTTAGTGTTTCTGATAAATTGTCCAGTGAGTGAAAGCACAAAGTTGGTGTTTCTAATAAAGTGGCCAGCGAGTGGAAGCACAGAGTTGGTGTTTCTAATAAAGTGGCCAGTGAGTGGAAGCACTGAGTTGGTGTTTCTTATAAAGTGGCCAGTGAGTGGAAGCACAGAGTTGATGTTTCTAATAAAGTGGCCAGTGAGTGAATGTACAAGGGTAGTGTTTCTAATAAAGTGGCCAGTTAGTGGAAGTACAGGGTAGGTGTTTCTAATAAAGTGGCCAGTTAGTGGAAGTACGAGGTTGGTGTTTCTAATAAAGTGGCCAGTGAGTGGAAGTACAAGGTTGGTGTTTCTAATAAAGTGGCCAGAGAGTGAATGTTCAAGGTTAGTGTTTCTGATAAAGTGGCCAGTGAGTGGAAGCACAGAGTGTTTCTAATAAAGTGGCCTGTGAGTGAAAGTGAGTGCACTGAGTGCATTCCGTATCTAAACAGCCCCCCGATACATTAAAGCCCCCGACCGGCTCGAAGACGTCGGCTAAACAGGTGCTGAGTTGACCTCAAGGAGCCCTCAAGAAATACATCCTTCACTGGAGACCGAGAGTCTTCATTTCAGCATTTCTTCATGGGGTCTATCTTGTGACTGCAAATCAAATGAAGACCCTCAGTCATGCTTTTCATTTATATAAACAGAAAGGCAACATTAGGAGATCCCACCACAACAAAACCCAAAGAGACACAGCAGAGAAATTGAATCATGTGGAGCGGTCCTGTAATGCTCCGATAACAAGTACTTGGACGCTGTTTGTAAACACTGATGATATTTATGTCCCAGCAATGTGAAGCTTTTGGTGCAGATGCCTGAGAGGGCAGTCCACAAGTGGACAGGACGGGGGGGCTGAAGAACGTCCCCTGAACAGAGAGACTGGCTGATATGGAATCTGAGGAAGGAGGAACTGGATCCAGAGACAGATTAGCCACAGATCTTCAGCTTAGAGAGTTAATATAGAGAATCAGACGTGACAATCATCATGTTAGTTTCATAATTTCGTATTACACAACAAAACATAAATTAAAGAGAAGTAATAAAACAAGGTTGCTTTTTTAAAGAAGTAATCCCCGGCAAAAAAAGTACACTGAGGTATACTAGGTATATTTCCATGCACTCACGAGTAATGTACTAATACTGTGTTATTGTGGTGTACTAACTTTGCACTTAGTATGCTATATGTATGTTTTATTACTAATAAAAATGTACTTAAATACAACTAAATATACTCAACTGTACTATTTGAGACACCATTAAGTTTATTCAAGTGCATCTTAAGTACAGTACCTTCTACTGATACCAATGTATTTCTACCAAATTACTTTGTGTCAACTTGGAGTATATCTGAATCCACCTTTAAGAAAACTGTTGGTATACTAATAAAATATAAGAATATATAAGAATATATAAGAAATATATACAATTCAATAACAGTAGTGGAGGCACAGAGGTGGTGTTTCTAATAAAATGGCCAGTGATTGAATGTACAAGGTTAGTGTTTCTAATAAAGTGGCAGGTGGATGAATGTGCAAGGTGGATGTTTCTAATAAAGTGGCCAGTGAGTGGAAGCACTGAGTTGGTGTTTCTAATAAAGTGGCCAGTGAGTGGAAGCACTGAGTTGGTGTTTCTTATAAAGTGGCCAGTGAGTGGAAGCACAGAGTTGATGTTTCTAATAAAGTGGCCAGTGAGTGAAGGCACAGAGTTGGTGTTTCTAATAAAGTGGCCAGTGAGTGGAAGCACAGAGTTGGTGTTTCTAATAAAGTGGCCAGTGAGTGGAAGCACAGAGTTGGTGTTTCTAAGTGGAGTATATCTGAATCTAGGACTAACTGTCAGTATACTAATAAAACATAAGAATATATAAAAATTATATTTATAATTCAATAACAGTACATATAAATACACTCTCGATACATCCATAGATATATTTGAGTTGAAACAAAATATTTTAAACATTCTGAATTAGTCGGAAACAGATACTTCAGTATATTTAAATGTGTCATAACAACATCTTAAAATAGTGAGTACAATCAGTTAATTAAGTATATTTTAATAGCACTATTATATTTATTTAGCATACTAAGTACAAAGTTAGTTCAAAAATAGCATAAAGTATAGATTAATTATACTTCAGAGTACTTTTTTTCGCCTGGGTAACCCTTTTCTTAAGAGCACTAAAATTATATTTAGATTAATAAATTAAATAAACTATTCTTTTGAATATAGTATATATAGCATATTTTAATAGCACTATGATAATTATTTACTCTTCTAGGTACAGTTAGTACACAAAAATACTATACTATAGATTTTCTATCTATCTATCTATCTATCTATCTATCTATCTATCTATCTATCTATCTAGCTATCTATCTATCTATCTATCTATCTATCTATCTATCTATCTATCTATCTATCTATCTATCTATCTACTCTGTCATCATCTCATTAAGAGGTTCAGAAAGGGTTAAGTCACATTCTAGGCCAAAAGATATAAGGAGCTATATATAGAAATGTGTAAGTCTCTTAAAGTCTCTTAAACATCGTCTGTAGCTATGATTAACATCGTTTGGAAACAAACTCGTGGATAAATAGGTCCCCACCAATGTCAAGAGCCCCATTTAAAGATATAACAGGTACGAAACACTGAACACAAGAGAACTAGTATAACAGTACCACTAATACTGCATCACCTCAGCTGGACTGTTTCACTGTTTTGGGCAAAAACTCTTATATTATAAAATTGTTCAGTAATCCTATAAATGTGGAACTACTGAAAATCCTACATGTATATAACTCAAAAACTGTAAATTATCCTTTTACTAATTCTTACTTTAATCATTCTTATACATCCCATCATATATATTATTCTTACACACATATAGAGAAATAACGATAAGTGCCTCCTAGTTTGTATATAGTTATATTCTGTTTGTATATCACCACTGTCCAATGAAAATCAAGTATCACCAAAATAGTAACTTTACAGGAGAGAACAAAAACATACTTTACTTTCAATGTAAGTTAATGGTACCAGAATGTTTTCCAAGTTATTTTGGAGCATTTCTATTGGTCCATTCATCATTACATTTTCACACAATGTAAATGACCATTGGCGTGTTCAAATGATGTAGAAAACTCAAAATCGATACATGTTTTTCATTGGACAGCAACCATAAATTTATATTTGTACATAATAGAGAGTTTCTACATTCGTCCCCAGAGTATAGTTTCTGTATACTGTCTAAATACATTGTCTGTATATTATTATATTTCAGCATTGCTGTGTCTGGTCCACTCTCACCAGCGCAACACAAACTGCTGACAATGGTCCACCTGCCTAATAGTATAACAGAGTATAAAGAGAATTAGATGAACTACAGTCTGTAAGTGTAGAACTACAAGGTGCTCATATATGGTAGAGAGATTATCTGTGTATATATATATATATATATATATATATATATATATATATATATATATATATATATACACACAGATGTATATGTGTTGTATATGGTTCTATATAGAAAAGAGCCACTGATCTGTGAGGTTGGTTGAATTTTTGGAAGTGGGGAGTTGATTACAGATGACTTGTGTAACTGGACAGATGCATGTAGGCCTTCTTTCTCCCTCTTTCAGTGACCTTCATGGACTTCATCAGAGTAGTCATGATGTCCAGTTCATCTCCAGTTCCATTGTAAAACCCTGCCTTATCCCAGCAACACCACTGAGCACAAAGAGTCGGGTTTGAATCACAATGTTTGTGACTGAACTGAAGCAGCTGACTGTATTTCAGCAGAACACCAGACTCTCAGGGCCTCTCAGGTTGAGCTGCCGACACGTGACCCCACCAGCTGCCCCTGATAATTCAACAGCTAGGTGTGAGCGTCTCTCATAAAGGTCACTATTCAGCACCAGCACTTTGTAAAGTCTGGAGCAGAGCGGCATGCCGGTCAGCAGAGCTGTGGACAAAGTATTCTTCCAGTGCGGCTGGTAAGAGGGGGTGATTTTTGGGGAGGGAGGGGCTGAAGAAATGCCCGGGGTTTCAGTTCGCTGACCTACATAGGAGAGCATGCTGACGAACGTGCTCCACGAGCCCAGGCTGGCAGCTCAGCGTGCTCGGCCTCTGCACACAGAAACTCATGAGCTTAGCAACTCCGAGATTATTTTTACTGGCCTTTAATTAGCGGCTGGCACGGACCGGGCCAGGGAATGGTAGAGCGGCGGAGAGGAGAGAAAAGCAGTGAGCGGGGAAGTGGACGAGTGGCTGGATGAGTGAGCGTTTGAGTGATAGAAAGTGAGTTAGTGAGAATGATGGTGAAAGTACTAGACGTGTAACTCTACCACTGCGGTGGCAAACGGTGGACAAATATTGATTTAAGTGTAAAACAGTCTGTTATATTAAACATTACTGTGGGTGGTGGTTCTATCCAGGGGGCTCCATTTCCCAGTAAGATACCAGTAAGTAAGAGTTATGTTACAGGCAAGCTGTAACACTACCTTCACCCACCTATGTACAGGTACACCGTAACACTACCTTCACCTACCTGTGTACAGGTACACCGTAACACTACCTTCACCTACCTGTGTACAGATAAACTGTAACACTACCTTCACCTACCTGTGTACAGGTAAACTGTAACACTACCTTCACCTACCTATGTACAGGTACACCGTAACACTACCTTCACCTACCTGTGTACAGGTACACCGTAACACTACCTTCACCTACCTGTGTACAGATAAACTGTAACACTACCTTCACCTACCTGTGTACAGGTAAACTGTAACACTACCTTCACCTACCTATGTACAGGTACACCGTAACACTACCTTCACCTACCTGTGTACAGGTACACCGTAACACTACCTTCACCTACCTGTGTACAGATAAACTGTAACACTACCTTCACCTACCTGTGTACAGGTAAACTGTAACACTACCTTCACCTACCTGTGTACAGATAAACTGTAACACTACCTTCACCTACCTGTGTACAGGTAAACTGTAACACTACCTTCACCTACCTGTGTACAGGTAAACTGTAACACTACCTTCACCTACCTGTGTACAGATAAACTGTAACACTACCTTCACCTACCTGTGTACAGGTAAACTGTAACACTACCTTCACCTACCTGTGTACAGGTAAACTATAACACTACCTTCACCTACCTGTGTACAGATAAACTGTAACACTACCTTCACCTACCTGTGTACAGGTAAACTGTAACACTACCTTCACCTACCTGTGTACAGATAAACTGTAACACTACCTTCACCTACCTGTGTACAGGTAAACTGTAACACTACCTTCACCTACCTGTGTACAGGTAAACTGTAACACTACCTTCACCTACCTGTGTACAGATCAACTGTAACACTACCTTCACCTACCTGTGTACAGGTAAACTGTAACACTACCTTCACCTACCTGTGTACAGGTAAACTGTAACACTACCTTCACCTACCTGTGTACAGGTAAACTGTAACACTACCTTCACCTACCTGTGTACAGGTAAACTATAACACTACCTTCACCTACCTGTGTACAGATAAACTGTAACACTACCTTCACCTACCTGTGTACAGGTAAACTGTAACACTACCTTCACCTACCTGTGTACAGATAAACTGTAACACTACCTTCACCTACCTGTGTACAGGTAAACTGTAACACTACCTTCACCTACCTGTGTACAGGTAAACTGTAACACTACCTTCACCTACCTGTGTACAGGTAAACTGTAACACTACCTTCACCTACCTGTGTACAGATAAACTGTAACACTACCTTCACCTACCTGTGTACAGGTAAACTGTAACACTACCTTCACCTACCTGTGTACAGGTAAACTGTAACACTACCTTCACCTACCTGTGTACAGATCAACTGTAACACTACCTTCACCTACCTGTGTACAGGTAAACTGTAACACTACCTTCACCTACCTGTGTACAGGTAAACTGTAACACTACCTTCACCTACCTGTGTACAGGTAAACTGTAACACTACCTTCACCTACCTGTGTACAGATAAACTGTAACACTACCTTCACCTACCTGTGTACAGGTAAACCTTCACCTACCTGTGTACAGGTAAACTGTAACACTACCTTCACCTACCTGTGTACAGGTAAACTCTAACACTACCTTCATCTACTTGTGTACAGGTAAACTGTAACACTACCTTCACCTACCTGTGTACAGATAAACTGTAACACTACCTTCACCTACCTGTGTACAGGTAAACTATAACACTACCTTCACCTACCTGTGTACAGGTAAACTGTAACACTACCTTCACCTACCTGTGTACAGGTAAACTGTAACACTACCTTTACCTACCTGTGTACAGATCAACTGTAACACTACCTTCACCTACCTGTGTACAGGTAAACTGTAACACTACCTTCACCTACCTGTGTACAGGTAAACTGTAACACTACCTTCACCTACCTGTGTACAGGTAAACTGTAACACTACCTTCACCTACCTGTGTACAGGTAAACTATAACACTACCTTCACCTACCTGTGTACAGGTAAACTGTAGCACTACCTTCACCTACTTGTGTACAGATAAACTGTAACACTACCTTTGACTACATGTGTACAGGTAAACTGTAACACTACCTTCACCTACCTGTGTACAGATAAACTGTAACACTACCTTCACCTACCTGTGTACAGGTAAACTGTAACACTACCTTCACCTACCTGTGTACAGGTAAACTGTAACACTACCTTCACCTACCTGTGTACAGATCAACTGTAACACTACCTTCACCTACCTGTGTACAGGTAAACTGTAACACTACCTTCACCTACCTGTGTACAGGTAAACTGTAACACTACCTTCACCTACCTGTGTACAGGTAAACTGTAACACTACCTTCACCTACCTGTGTACAGGTAAACTATAACACTACCTTCACCTACCTGTGTACAGATAAACTGTAACACTACCTTCACCTACCTGTGTACAGGTAAACTGTAACACTACCTTCACCTACCTGTGTACAGATAAACTGTAACACTACCTTCACCTACCTGTGTACAGGTAAACTGTAACACTACCTTCACCTACCTGTGTACAGGTAAACTGTAACACTACCTTCACCTACCTGTGTACAGATCAACTGTAACACTACCTTCACCTACCTGTGTACAGGTAAACTGTAACACTACCTTCACCTACCTGTGTACAGGTAAACTGTAACACTACCTTCACCTACCTGTGTACAGGTAAACTGTAACACTACCTTCACCTACCTGTGTACAGGTAAACTGTAACACTACCTTCACCTACCTGTGTACAGGTAAACTGTAACACTACCTTCACCTACCTGCGTACAGATAAACTGTAACACTACCTTCACCTACCTGTGTACAGGTAAACTGTAACACTACCTTCACCTACCTGTGTACAGATAAACTGTAACACTACCTTCACCTACCTGTGTACAGGTAAACTGTAACACTACCTTCACCTACCTGTGTACAGGTAAACTGTAACACTACCTTCACCTACCTGCGTACAGATAAACTGTAACACTACCTTCACCTACCTGTGTACAGGTAAACTGTAACACTACCTTCACCTACCTGTGAAGGTACCCATTTATACTCTATGATTTGCTCCTAGAATGAAACGAGCTCCCTTTTCTGTTGAGCTTATTAATATTCTGATTGCTCTGCTCTGATTGGCTGCTTCACAGTGAGACGCTGTGATGATCACAGACACAACATTAGTCTAAGTAGACTAAATAAAATGAACCTCTGTGTAAATAAGCTCCGCCCTCACACTGTTTATTCAGCTATACTAGTTACTTGGAGCTGCTAGTTTGTAACGTTACCTGTACCAGCTACTCTCTTTCATCTCCACATCAAACACAAAGTAGATTAAAGGTGTCTCTGTGAAGCTTTCAGTTTAAGATGATCTGCTTCAACCAGCACACAGTGATACTCTCACACAGCATGACTGCTACTTACAGGTTGCTGTTGGAGGTTGTGGTTCTAATAAAGGTGGAGTTGTGTCTGAGTTTGATCCACCTCCCTAATAGTACCTGCTCTGTGGTGGTCCTGTGGGGGTCCTGATCATTAAAGAACAGGTTAATAAAGTATATAGAGAATCAGATGAATTACAGTCTGTAGGTGTAGCTCCTGTATGATCAGTGGAGATGATATAATGAGGTGGATTTGGAACAGTTCCCAAAATATATAAAATATATCTTTAGAAATTTTATTGAACATTTCAATGTAAACATATTTGAATGTGTGAAAAGATGTGTATTGTCGCCCCCCGCTGGTACAAACAGAAACTGTCCTAGATAAACACAACACAAGTCTATATGTACTCGGTAAGAGAAAGATAGCGCTATCGAGAGTGGGAGCGAGTGGGTGGGCAAGGGTGAAAGTATTGTATGGTGAAAGAGTGAGTGAGTGAGTGAGCGAGCGAGAGAGAACTTTTATTGTGAATGCCTGCGGAGAAGGAATGCTTTGTTTTGCCGTTCTATAAGGTCATGTTATGATAACCCGCTGCATGAAAATATTTGTATGCTCAGTGGTCCGCGGAAGACGAGAACACAGGAGACGCTCGCTGGCTCATGTCCCTCTTTGTAACATTGTGCAAGCTACGCTGCGAAGCTAAGTCATGCTAATCTCACAACAGCCCAGCTCGGCGCAGCGCTGACACACTGGACACACCCCTTCAGAAAACAAGCCTGCACTCACGTCCAAGGCCTGCTCAGTCCACTGCACCAGAACTCCAACACTCAGGATAAAACAGCTCGGAGCACCAAAACGAAACATCTGGAAACTGTTTGAGAACAAAAAATAGCTTTTAAACACATAATTTTTGAAATACTATGTAAACTGTTCACCTCTCTGTCTACACAGCTGAGCAGGACTGAGTTTTTAATCCTGCTCCCGCCCACAGTCCCGTACCAGGACCAGTTTATTCATAAACATATTACCTTCTCCTGAAATGATCACCTAACTTCAGAACGGGGAACGACTGACCTCCTAAAGCCTCTGATATTTCAGTATTTCTTCCATGCAGTTCATGTGTTCATGTGATGTTGCCACGCCCACTTAAACTGGACTGGTAAAGCGTCTGTTCTCGCGTGTGGCATTGATTTGAATGTAGTTGCGCACCGTATGAAACTGGGTGTGTCCGAAACTGACTACTAAGTCAGCAGGTACTAGATTGGAGCCAGTATGTACTGCGCGAGAGGTAGAGTAGGTTTGTTTAGTATCCATGCAACCAATGTCTTGTGACGCATGACGTCCAACCACCACTGTAAACGTCCTGCTATTCATTAAAAGCTCCCCTCACTCATTCATTCAGACAGATTTAGATACTGTTTGTGACACTGAGCGATTTAGAATCAAAACTGTTTTGACTGGTAGTGTATCTAAAACGTTTGGCTGGTAGTGAATCTAAAACGTTTGTCTGGTAGTGTATCTAAAACGTTTGGCTGGTAGTGAATCTAAAACGTTTGTCTGGTAGTGTATCTAAAACGTTTGTCTGGTAGTGTATCTAAAACGTTTGACTGGTAGTGTATCTAAAACGTTTGACTGGTAGTGTATCTAAAACTTTTGACTGGTAGAGTACTAAAACGTTTGACTGGTAGTGTACTAAAACGTTTGACTGGTAGTGTATCTAAAACGTTTGACTGGTAGTGTATCTAAAACGTTTGGCTGGTAGTGTATCTAAAACTTTTGACTGGTAGTGTACTAAAACGTTTGACTGGTAGTGTACTAAAACGTTTGGCTGGTAGTGTATCTAAAACGTTTGACTGGTAGTGTATCTAAAACGTTTGGCTGGTAGTGTATCTAAAACGTTTGGGTGGTAGTGTATCTAAAACGTTTGGCTGGTAGTGTATCTAAAACGTTTGGCTGGTAGTTTATCTAAAACGTTTGGCTGGTAGTGTATCTAAAACGTTTGGCTGGTAGTTTATCTAAAACGTTTGGCTGGTAGTATATCTAAAACGTTTGACTGGTAGTGTATCTAAAACGTTTGACTGGTAGTGTACTAAAACGTTTGACTGGTAGTGTACTAAAACGTTTGCTGGTAGTGTACCTAAAACGTTTGGCTGGTAGTGTATCTAAAACGTTTGACTGGTAGTGTACTAAAACGTTTGACTGGTAGTGTACTAAAACGTTTGCTGGTAGTGTACCTAAAACGTTTGTCTGGTAGTGTATCTAAAACGTTTGATTGGTAGTGTATCTAAAACGTTTGTCTGGTAGTGTATCTAAAACGTTTGGCTGGTAGTGTATCTAAAACGTTTGACTGGTAGTGTATCTAAAACGTTTGACTGGTAGTGTATCTAAAACGTTTGGCTGGTAGTGTATCTAAAACGTTTGACTGGTAGTGTATCTAAAACGTTTGGCTGGTAGTGTATCTAAAACGTTTGACTGGTAGTGTACTAAAACGTTTGACTGGTAGTGTATCTAAAACGTTTGATTGGTAGTGTATCTAAAACGTTTGACTGGTAGTGTATCTAAAACGTTTGTCTGGTAGTGTATCTAAAACGTTTGACTGGTAGTGTATCTAAAACGTTTGACTGGTAGTGTACTAAAACGTTTGGCTAGTAGTGTACTAAAACGTTTGATTGGTAGTGTATCTAAAACGTTTGGCTGGTAGTGTATCTAAAACGTTTGGCTGGTAGTGTTACTAAAACGTTTGACTGGAAGTGTATCTAAAACGTTTGACTGGTAGTGTACTAAGACGTTTGGCTGGTAGTGTATCTAAAACGTTTGACTGGTAGTGTACTAAGACGTTTGGCTGGTAGTGTATCTAAAACGTTTGACTGGTAGTGTATCTAAAACGTTTGATTGGTAGTGTATCTAAAACGTTTGACTGGTAGTGTATCTAAAACGTTTGTCTGGTAGTGTATCTAAAACGTTTGACTGGTAGTGTATCTAAAACGTTTGACTGGTAGTGTACTAAAACGTTTGGCTAGTAGTGTACTAAAACGTTTGATTGGTAGTGTATCTAAAACGTTTGGCTGGTAGTGTATCTAAAACGTTTGGCTGGTAGTGTTACTAAAACGTTTGACTGGAAGTGTATCTAAAACGTTTGACTGGTAGTGTATCTAAAACGTTTGACTTGTAGTGTATCTAAAACGTTTGACTGGTAGTGTACTAAGACGTTTGACTGGTAGTGTATCTAAAACGTCTGACTGGTAGTGTACTAAGACGTTTGACTGGTAGTGTATCTAAAACGTTTGTCTGGTAGTGTATCTAAAACGTTTGGCTGGTAGTGTATCTAAAACGTTTGGCTGGTAGTGTATCTAAAACGTTTGACTTGTAGTGTATATAACATTAAGATATGCATCTTTATGTTTATTTACAGATTCATAGTGTTCTATTAAATATTAAAGAGTGATTCCAAACTACCCCTTCTGATTGGCAGTCAATGCTTGCTTATTCAGCTTAAGGCAGTTTAGCCCAGTATATTCATGTTGAAGTGGGTGTTCTGACTGCAGATCTCTGTTGAAACTTTCTTTATTTTGAACCACTATGAATGAAATAAGTGGGAAAAACTTTCTGAACTTTAAAGTCTGCTGTGCATCTGAGCCCAGACGGCAGAACAGAGCTCATTTACATATATCAGGGATACTGAAAAGGGCAGGTTGGAAAATCAGAAATTATTTTGAAAAGAACTGCAGCTGGATTTGGTACAATAAAACCACACCAACATTATAAACGTATTTAGGGGGAAAAACATAAAAAGAAAAAATGTCAAATATGATGAAAACCGCCCCAAAACTTATAAAGTGTAGGCAGAAACTTCTCATACAGTCAGAGCTATTTTAATAGGGCATTGACTGGACTCCCTAGAGAACAAGAACTGATCCCAGACCACTACTTCTTCTTTCTTTCAGTGTTTTTTCCCAAAGCCCTCCACTCCTCCTCTGAACTACTTCCAAGAGCGAGCACCCAACCCTAGACAAGCTCCCATCCACCACACCACCAAGGCGTCTTGTCCACTTTGGGCCAGTTTCTTGACTCCACAGAGGATCTGGATTTGGATGTGAAGACCCTCGCCTCAAACCCAAAGAAGTCTGAAATATCTGGGACCGGACAGAGCGTATCGCGTTCCACCGGCGGCCGGAAATCTAATCTGTGAGCTTCTTCTACGGGAAATGGAGGAGAACGGCGTTCAGCCAAAGCTGAGTCAAGCTCGGGTCTGATTCCTCTCAGAGCCAGAACCGGCTACAGTGTGCCAAAATATGGGGCCCAAACTCTGGACCATTCCCACGTACTCTCTCTTTTAACTTCTCAAACACTTAAAAAATTTAGCCACACTTTAATTTGAGTGTTTCTGTGAGTGAAACTACATTCATTTCAGTGGAATTCGCCGCAGTGAGTGAATTCACTCTGCAGGCTTCCAGGCCGCATACATTTTGGGATAAAAACACTCGGCGAGTTCAACTTTGGTGAACTTCGGCAAGTGAAGTTGCATCCTCGACCCCTGTGGTCACCTCTGAAGGAGCTTTGCTTTTATATAGTCGCATTAAAGATGGAGGAGGTGCTCATTTTAGCTGTTTCTTGCTATTAAGCCACATCTCTGTGTTTCAGTTGTCAGGCTTGTCGGCCAAACAAGTCAAGTCAAGTCAAGTCAAGTCAAGTCAAGTCAAGTTTATTTGTACAACACTTTTTACAAAAATGTTGTCACAAAGCAGCTTTACAAGAGTTTAAAAGCATGCAAATATGAAATCACAACACTTTATCCACTGTGAGCGAGCCAGAGGCGACGGTGGCAAGAACACCTCCCTCAACTGGAGGAAGAAACCTTGAGAGGAACCAGACTCACAAGCAGAGACCCATCCTCCTCTGATCAAACAGTGTTTACAGTTTATTAAGCTAAAGCTGAGTCTGAAGGTAAGAGCTTTAGAAGCTGTACAGGTGTTACATCAGGTGGGTGATACAATAATGCAGTCAAGGATGGAGCAAATGGCACGAATGGAGAGGAGAGCTTGTTGGTGCCGGATGACAGGGGGGCCCTGGTGGTCAGTCCTTTACAGTATTCGGCGGGACAGGTGGGCGGTTATTTCCTCAGAAAGAGAAAAGAGACAGAGTTAGTTCTGGTTTGGGTTAGTACAGAGACAGAGTTAGTTCTGGTTTGGGTTAGTACAGAGACAAAGAAAGTTTTGGTTTAGGTTAGTACAGAGACAGAGTTAGTTCTGGTTTAGGTTAGTACAGAGACAAAGAAAGTTTTGGTTTGGGTTAGTACAGAGACAGAGTTAGTTCTGGTTTGGGTTAGTACAGAGACAGAGTTAGTTCTGGTTTAGGTTAGTACAGAGACTGAGTTAGTTCTGGTTTGGGTTAGTACAGAGACAGCGTTAGTTCTGGTTTGGGTTAGTACAGAGACTGAGTTAGTTCTGGTTTGGGTTAGTACAGAGATAGAGACAGAGTTAGTTCTGGTTTGGGTTAGTACATAGTGAGTTCTGGTTTAGGTTAGTACAGAGACAGAGTTAGTTCTGGTTTGGGTTAGTACAGAGTTAGTTCTGGTTTAGGTTAGTACAGAGACAGAGTTAGTTCTGGTTTGGGTTAGTATAGAGTTAGTTCTGGTTTGGGTTAGTAAAGAGACAGAGTTAGTTCTGGTTTAGGTTAGTACAGAGTTAGTTCTGGTTTGGGTTAGTACAGAGACAGAGTTAGTTCTGGTTTGGGTAAGTACAGAGTTAGTTCTGGTTTAGGTTAGTACAGAGACAGTTAGTTCTGGTTTGGGTTAGTACAGAGACAGAGTTAGTTCTGGTTTGGGTTAGTACAGAGACAGAGTTAGTTCTGGTTTAGGTTAGTACAGAGACAGAGTTAGTTCTGGTTTGGGTTAGTACAGAGATAGAGACAGAGTTAGTTCTGGTTTGGGTTAGTACATAGTGAGTTCTGGTTTAGGTTAGTACAGAGACAGAGTTAGTTCTGGTTTGGGTTAGTACAGAGTTAGTTCTGGTTTAGGTTAGTACAGAGACAGAGTTAGTTCTGGTTTGGGTTAGTATAGAGTTAGTTCTGGTTTGGGTTAGTAAAGAGACAGAGTTAGTTCTGGTTTAGGTTAGTACAGAGTTAGTTCTGGTTTGGGTTAGTATAGAGACAGAGTTAGGTGTGGTTTGGGTTAGTACAGAGACAGAGTTAGTTCTGGTTTGGGTTAGTACAGAGACAGAGTTAGTTCTGGTTTGGGTTAGTATAGAGACAGCGTTAGTTCTGGTTTGGGTTAGTACAGAGACAGAGTTCGTTCTGGTTTAGGTTAGTACAGAGACAGAGTTAGTTCTGGTTTGGGTTAGTACAGAGACAGAGTTAGTTCTGGTTTGGGTTAGTACAGAGTTAGTTCTGGTTTAGGTTAGTACAGAGACAGAGTTAGTTCTGGTTTGGGTTAGTATAGAGTTAGTTCTGGTTTGGGTTAGTAAAGAGACAGAGTTAGTTTTGGTTTAGGTTAGTACAGAGTTAGTTCTGGTTTGGGTTAGTACAGAGACAGAGTTAGTTCTGGTTTGGGTAAGTACAGAATTAGTTCTGGTTTAGGTTAGTACAGAGACAGAGTTAGTTCTGGATTGGGTTAGTACAGAGTTAGTTCTGGTTTAGGTTAGTACAGAGACAGAGTTAGTTCTGGTTTGGGTAAGTACAGAGTTAGTTCTGGTTTAGGTTAGTAGAGAGCCAGAGTTAGTTCTGGATTGGGTTAGTACAGAGTTAGTTCTGGTTTAGGTTAGTACAGAGACAGAGTTAGTTCTGGTTTGGGTTAGTACAGAGTTAGTTCTGGTTTAGGTTAGTACAGAGACAGAGTTAGTTCTGGTTTGGGTTAGTACAGAGTTAGTTCTGGTTTAGGTTAGTACAGAGACAGAGTTAGTTCTGGTTTGGGTTAGAACAGAGACAGAGTTAGTTCTGGTTTGGGTTAGTACAGAGACAGAGTTAGTTCTGGTTTGGGTTAGTACAGAGTTAGTTCTGGTTTGGGTTAGAACAGAGACAGAGTTAGTTCTGGTTTGGGTTAGTACAGAGACAGAGTTAGTTCTGGTTTAGGTTAGTACAGAGACAGAGTTAGTTCTGGTTTGGGTTAGTACAGAGACAGAGTTAGTTCTGGTTTAGG
The DNA here is from genome assembly GCA_021613375.1 of Megaleporinus macrocephalus. Classification (NCBI taxonomy): domain Eukaryota; kingdom Metazoa; phylum Chordata; class Actinopteri; order Characiformes; family Anostomidae; genus Megaleporinus; species Megaleporinus macrocephalus. The sequence continues at coordinate 62,302,058 of CM038702.1, read as the reverse complement.
TTAGTACAGACACAGAGTTAGTTCTGGTTTGGGTTAGAACAGAGACAGTGTTAGTTCTGGTTTGGGTAAGTACAGAGTTAGTTCTGGTTTGGGTTAGTACAGAGACAGAGTTAGTTCTGGTTTAGGTTAGTACAGAGACAGAGTTAGTTCTGGTTTGGGTTAGAACAGAGACAGTGTTAGTTCTGGTTTGGGTTAGTACAGAGTTAGTTCTGGTTTGGGTTAGTACAGAGACAGAGTTAGGTTTGGTTTAGGTTAGTACAGAGACAGAGTTAGTTCTGGTTTGGGTTAGTACAGAGACAGAGTTAGTTCTGGTTTAGGTTAGTATAGAGACAGAGTTAGTTCTGGTTTAGGTTAGTATAGAGACAGAGTTAGTTCTGGTTTGGGTTAGTACAGAGACAGAGTTAGGTCTGGTTTAGGTTAGTACAGAGACAGAGTTAGTTCTGGTTTGGGTTAGTATAGAGACAGAGTTAGTTCTGGTTTGGGTTAATACAGAGACAGAGTTAGGTCTGGTTTAGGTTAGTACAGAGACAGAGTTAGTTCTGGTTTGGGTTAGTATAGAGACAGAGTTAGTTCTGGTTTGGGTTAATACAGAGACAGAGTTAGTTCTGGTTTAGGTTAGTACAGAGACAGAGTTAGTTCTGGTTTGGGTTAATACAGAGACAGAGTTAGTTCTGGTTTAGGTTAGTACAGAGACAGAGTTAGTTCTGGTTTGGGTTAGTACAGAGACAGAGTTAGTTCTGGTTTGGGTTAGTGCAGAGACAGAGTTAGTTCTGGTTTGGGTTAATACAGAGACAGAGTTAGTTCTGGTTTAGGTTAGTACAGAGACAGAGTTAGTTCTGGTTTGGGTTAGTACAGAGACAGAGTTAGTTCTGGTTTGGGTTAATACAGAGACAGAGTTAGTTCTGGTTTAGGTTAGTATAGAGGATGAGGAGAGTTTAGAGTGTAGCTGATGACTCTGGCAGATCTGATTATAAACAGAATGAACTAAAAGGAGAGAAGCTACACAGGTGCTACATCTGGATGATACAGTGATGCAGTCGAGGTGCAGCAGATGACACAGATGAAGAGGAGAACTGGTTGGTGCCAGGTGACCAGGGAGTACTGATGGTCGGTCCCCCAACAGTATTGGGCAGGATAGGTGGGCCGTTAGAAAGAAGACCTCAGAAAGAAGGAGAAAGAAAAACAAAGTTAGTTCTGGTTCGGATTAATATAGAGGATGAGAAGCATAGCTCAGTCACCAAAAGCTAAACTGAACAAGTATGTTTTCAGTCTGGGCTTAAATATTGAGACTGTGTCAGAGTCCTGAACATGAACTGGGAGATTATTCCACAATTTGGGGGCTTTGTAGGAAAAAGCTCTTTTCAGGGGCTGACGAAGCTAGCTAGCTCTCTACCAATAGCAGAACTAGCTGGCTAAGACTAGTTCTCTTCACTTCAACTGGACAGAACATATAAACAGCTGACAACTCGAGCATTAAGCAAGACACGCCACACAAAACCCCATAGTTTATATTTAGGAGATCCACAAAGGCTTATTTTGGCTTTTGCCAGTGTGTGCTAACATTAGCTAACATTAGAGCCCAGTCGCACCAACCCTTTTCTTCTTTTTCTTCATTCGTTTAAGAATCGTAACTCAACTGTAGTCATTTCTTTTTCTCAATCTCATCCCAAGGAAACATCTAAAATGACAACTGAGCAGTTTTTTGGACTCAAACCACAAAAAGCACCGACCTGCAGCTGCTAAACCTCAGTGGCTCAGTGGCTCAGTAGAGACTGACGTGTTAAAACAAGTGTAGCTTAAACAGTTTAGGCCTATTTTAACCCACAATGCTGTCTGAATAAACTAAGAACTGACTGAAATGGTTCACAAGTTCTGTGATTGTCATTTGCTTTGGGGGTCTGGGGGCACATTTGGACCCAGAAATAGCCATTGGCATCAGACTTATGAATTGGATATGTGAAACCAGTAATATCAGAACTTTGGATGGTGCTAAATAAACAGGTGTCTTTAAAACAGATGTATTAAGAGACATTATGAGATTATTGTGGAACTCTTTGAACTTCAAGACATTTATTTGACCCCTGAACAGAAACTGGGACCCTTAGAATCACTATTGCCAACACAGTTGGGCCACAAAGCACCTTCTGGTGGTATGTAAACAGCATGAGACAAATACACCCTTATGAAGTTTCTTGTATGTGATATTATATGAATTTGTGGTGGCATTACACTGGATTTTTAGTATATATATATATATATATATATATATATATATATATATATATATATATATATATATATATATATATATATATATATATATATATATACACATATAGGCCCCAGACTGCTGTGATGACATGCTTTACAGTACACATGTGTAACGTGTAACAGCTGGCTTAGTCAACAGATAAGCAGCAGCCTAGACTTCAGTTTAGATTAGATATCTAGCTTAGATATCTAGAGCGTTTCAAGACACATGTTTGAAGAAACTCCACATTTCAGATCTATTCAGTATCGCTTCTTCATCCTTCAGAGAAAAGAGCCTGTCTCTGTTTTCCCCACAGCCCTCCTAACGCTGTTCAGCAGCCGGGCTGTCTCAGGGCATGTTGAAGCTGTCAGGTCATGAGGAAAGCACACGGTCTGTATCAGGTCCAGCTGTCTCATTGCATTTGATGCAGTGGGAGCTAATCTAATCAAATCAAACCCCAGTGCCTGCGTTTCGGCTCCAAACCTGCCATTTCCAGCTAATAATACACTTACGAGGAAGAACCGCAGCCGAGGCAGCCGGGGCCAGCTGAGCCACGCATGCGGGGTGTGTCCCAGTGCCACTCGCCTAACCAAAAATACAGACATCAGTCAAACACATCAAACCCAGCAGGAGGGAAATGAAGGGCCCAGTCGCAGCACCGGGCATTTCGAGAACTACATTTATGCGAGTTCTAAATTAAACTTTACACAGTGAAACTTTCATGCAGCTAGTCGCACAATGTGGGCAGCATGCAACATCCTTTCCATGCAACTTGACAAACAGACAAATGCAATTGAATAATAATATGAGTTGCATGGAACACATTCAGTTACTCCACCTGGTAGCCAAGGGGTGCAGGGGTGTGGCTAAAGTAAGGATCTTTTAAGCTCCAGTCAAGCTCTTTTAAGCTCCAGTCAAGGACTCTGCACTGCAACAGTTGAGTCTGACTATGTTGGAAGTTGGGGACTCTGCACTGCAACAGTTGAGTCTTACTATGTTGGAAGTTGGGGACTCTGCACTGCAACAGTTGAGTCTGACTATGTTGGAAGTTGGGGACTCTGCACTGCAACAGTTGAGTCTGACTATGTTGGAAGTTGGGGACTCTGCACTGCAACAGTTGAGTCTGACTATGTTGGAAGTTGGGGACTCTGCACTGCAACAGTTGAGTCTGACTATGTTGTGAGTCGGGGATTCTGCACTGTAACAGTTGAGTCTGACTATGTTGTGAGTCGGGGATTCTGCACTGTAACAGTTGAGTCTGACTATGTTGTGAATCAAGGACTCTGCACTGCAACAGTTGAGTCTGACTATGTTGTGAGTCGGGGATTCTGCACTGTAACAGTTGAGTCTGATTATGTTGTGAGTCGGGGACTCTGCACTGCAACAGTTGAGTCTGACTATGTTGTGAATTAGGGACTCTACACTGCAACAGTTGAGTCTGACTTTGTTGTGAGTTGGGACTATGCACTGCAACAAATGAGTCTGACTATAAGTTAGGTACTCTACACTGTAACAGTTGAGTCTGACTATGTTGTAAGTCGGGACTATGCACTGCAATAGTAGAGTCTGACTATAAGTTAGGGAGTACTCTGCAACAGGTGAGTCTGACTATGTTGTGAGTTAGGGACTCTACACTGAAACAGTTGAGTCTGACCTTAAGTTAGGGACTCTACATTGCAACAGTTAAGTCTGACTCTGTTGTGAGTCGGGACTATGCACTGCAACAGTTGAGTCTGACTATAAGTTAGGGAGTCCTCTGCAACAGGTGAGTCTGACTATGTTGTGAGTTAGGGACTCTACACTGCAACAGTTGAGTCTGACTATAAGTTAGGGACTCTACACTGCAACAGTTGAGTCTGACTAAAGGTAAGGACTCTGCACTGCAACAGTTGAGTCTGACTATGTTGTGAGTTAGGGAGTCTACACTGAAACAGTTGAGTCTGACTATGTTGTGAGTTAGGGACTCTACACTGAAACAGTTGAGTCTGACTATAAGTTAGGGACTCTACACTGAAACAGTTGAGTCTGACTATAAGTTAGGGACTCTACACTGAAACAGTTGAGTCTGACTATAAGTTAGGGACTCTACACTGCAACAGTTGAGTCTGACTATGTTGTGAGTTAGGGGCTCTACACTGAAACAGTTGAGTCTGACTATAAGTTAGGGACTACACTGAAACAGTTGAGTCTGACTATAAGTTAGGGACTCTACACTGAAACAGTTGAGTCTGACTATGTTGTGAGTTAGGGGCTCTACACTGAAACAGTTGAGTCTGACTATAAGTTAGGGACTCTACACTGAAACAGTTGAGTCTGACTATGTTGTGAGTTAGGGGCTCTACACTGAAACAGTTGAGTCTGACTATGTTGTGAGTTAGGGGCTCTACACTGAAACAGTTGAGTCTGACTATGTTGTGAGTTAGGGGCTCTACACTGAAACAGTTGAGTCTGACTATGTTGTGAGTTAGGGGCTCTACACTGAAACAGTTGAGTCTGACTATAAGTTAGGGGCTCTACACTGAAACAGTTGAGTCTGACTATAAGTTAGGGACTCTACACTGAAACAGTTGAGTCTGACTATAAGTTAGGGACTCTACACTGAAACAGTTGAGTCTGACTATAAGTTAGGGACTCTACACTGCAACAGTTGAGTCTGACTATGTTGTGAGTTAGGGGCTCTACACTGAAACAGTTGAGTCTGACTATAAGTTAGGGACTCTACACTGAAACAGTTGAGTCTGACTATAAGTTAGGGACTCTACACTGAAACAGTTGAGTCTGACTATAAGTTAGGGACTCTACACTGAAACAGTTGAGTCTGACTATGTTGTGAGTTAGGGGCTCTACGCTGAAACAGTTGAGTCTGACTATAAGTTAGGGACTCTACACTGAAACAGTTGAGTCTGACTATGTTGTGAGTTAGGGGCTCTACACTGAAACAGTTGAGTCTGACTATGTTGTGAGTTAGGGGCTCTACACTGAAACAGTTGAGTCTGACTATGTTGTGAGTTAGGGGCTCTACACTGAAACAGTTGAGTCTGACTATGTTGTGAGTTAGGGGCTCTACACTGAAACAGTTGAGTCTGACTATAAGTTAGGGGCTCTACACTGAAACAGTTGAGTCTGACTATAAGTTAGGGACTCTACACTGAAACAGTTGAGTCTGACTATAAGTTAGGGACTCTACACTGAAACAGTTGAGTCTGACTATAAGTTAGGGACTCTACACTGAAACAGTTGAGTCTGACTATAAGTTAGGGACTCTACACTGAAACAGTTGAGTCTGACTATAAGTTAGGGACTCTACACTGCAACAGTTGAGTCTGACTATGTTGTGAGTTAGGGGCTCTACACTGAAACAGTTGAGTCTGACTATAAGTTAGGGACTCTACACTGAAACAGTTGAGTCTGACTATAAGTTAGGGACTCTACACTGAAACAGTTGAGTCTGACTATGTTGTGAGTTAGGGGCTCTACACTGAAACAGTTGAGTCTGACTATGTTGTGAGTTAGGGGCTCTACACTGAAACAGTTGAGTCTGACTATGTTGTGAGTTAGGGGCTCTACACTGAAACAGTTGAGTCTGACTATGTTGTGAGTTAGGGGCTCTACACTGAAACAGTTGAGTCTGACTATGTTGTGAGTTAGGGGCTCTACACTGAAACAGTTGAGTCTGACTATGTTGTGAGTTAGGGGCTCTACACTGAAACAGTTGAGTCTGACTATAAGTTAGGGGCTCTACACTGAAACAGTTGAGTCTGACTATAAGTTAGGGACTCTACACTGAAACAGTTGAGTCTGACTATAAGTTAGGGACTCTACACTGAAACAGTTGAGTCTGACTATAAGTTAGGGACTCTACACTGAAACAGTTGAGTCTGACTATAAGTTAGGGACTCTACACTGCAACAGTTGAGTCTGACTATAAGTTAGGGACTCTACACTGCAACAGTTGAGTCTGACTATGTTGTGAGTTAGGGGCTCTACACTGAAACAGTTGAGTCTGACTATAAGTTAGGGACTCTACACTGAAACAGTTGAGTCTGACTATAAGTTAGGGACTCTACACTGAAACAGTTGAGTCTGACTATGTTGTGAGTTAGGGGCTCTACACTGAAACAGTTGAGTCTGACTATGTTGTGAGTTAGGGGCTCTACACTGAAACAGTTGAGTCTGACTATGTTGTGAGTTAGGGGCTCTACACTGAAACAGTTGAGTCTGACTATGTTGTGAGTTAGGGGCTCTACACTGAAACAGTTGAGTCTGACTATGTTGTGAGTTAGGGGCTCTACACTGAAACAGTTGAGTCTGACTATAAGTTAGGGGCTCTACACTGAAACAGTTGAGTCTGACTATAAGTTAGGGACTCTACACTGAAACAGTTGAGTCTGACTATAAGTTAGGGACTCTACACTGAAACAGTTGAGTCTGACTATAGGTTAGGGACTCTACACTGAAACAGTTGAGTCTGACTATAAGTTAGGGACTCTACACTGAAACAGTTGAGTCTGACTATAAGTTAGGGACTCTACACTGAAACAGTTGAGTCTGACTATGTTGTGAGTTAGGGGCTCTACACTGAAACAGTTGAGTCTGACTATAAGATAGGGACTCTACACTGAAACAGTTGAGTCTGACTATAAGTTAGGGACTCTACACTGAAACAGTTGAGTCTGACTATGCTGTGAGCGGAGACTTTGCATCACGAAAGCAAAATTAGACAAAGCTTGAAGGCCTCGAACTGACTGGGCCACAAGCCAAGGTATTGCCCCACAACAGTGGAGTCATGGATTTCATACTCTGATATGGAGTTAGGTTAGTTTGACTAGGCCACTATCTGGGGACATCCCATTGTCACATTGTGACTTAGTGTACGTCTAATACCACCACACAGTGCTGAGGTTCATCCATATGTACACTTCTACCTCACGACCCACAATAAACCCCAGCCCATCTCTACTGCAGGGTGCAATGTGTGTTGGCACTGCGAGACCTGCTGAAAGAGAAGAAGAGGACGTTCCTGTCTGCATCCCTCCAAACCCTTTCAGCCCAGCACCCAATGAACTGTGACCGCGAGGAAACATGATGCGGCCCACAGATGCGTTATGGCATCTTAAAGCATTCAATGTACAGCATGTGCAGCTCCAAGCCAGCAATAAAGATCTAAACATCGTTGGCCATCAAGGCATGCGACCCCAGCGTTCCCGTGTCCAAATCTACAGAAACGGCTGTGGAAACGGTCTCGGTTTGCTGATAGAGTCACACACGTAACGCACACAGAGGGGCTACACAAACAGAGAAGGAAAACAGGGACCGCGACAGCCGTCTGCCTGCGAGTCAGTCGCCGACTGCTTTCTCAAAGAGTCCCTTTACAGCCCCAACTCCAAAACTAACATTCCAGCACACTGCACCGCACTGAAGGAGGCAGGAAGAGAGAGAGCTGGAGAGCAAATATCATCAAAAGGGAAAGAATGTGAGTGAGAGCAGCACTTCAGCGGAGCTAAGAGAGAGCGCTGGTACAGAACGAGCTACTAAACTATCTCTGAGAGACTCGTTTAGTCAAGGCCAGTTCCACCTCCTAGCTAGGTGGACATGTTTCCTTCACATCATGTGATTCCAGCCACAGTGTTCGTGTTTCAGACTGCAGCTATCACAGCATAACACGCATGTTGGGGAGCATCATGTTAAGTGTTGGGACGGTTGGATGGATGGGGGAAGGAAGACTATCCACCCACCCACCTACCCAGCAAGAGAGATCGAACAAGGATACTTATGCTAACTTGGACTCCTGGATATGGATGGCTGTGGCATCGTATATATATTATATATGTATACGATGCCACAGCTATCCATATCCAGGATATATATATATATACACACATACATACAGTACAGACCAAAAGTTTGGACACACCTTCTCATTCAAAGAGTCTTTATTTTTATGACTATGAAAATTGTAGATTCACACTGAAGGCATCAGTACTATTAATTAACACATGTGGAATTATATACTTAACAGAAAAGTGTGAAACAACTGAAAATATGTCTTCTATTCTAGGTTCTTCAAAGTAGCCACCTTTTGCTTTGATTACTGCTTCACACACTCTTGGCATTCTCTTGATGAGCTTCAAGAGGTAGTCACCTGAAATGGTCTTCCAACAGTCTTGAAGGAGTTCCCAGAGATGCTTAGCACTTGTTGGTCCTTTTGCCTTCACTCTGCGGTCCAGCTCACCCCCAACCATCTCGATTGGGTTCAGGTCCGGTGACTGTGGAGGCCAGGTCATCTGGCGCAGCACCCCATCACTCTCCTTCTTGGTCAAATAGCCCTTACACAGCCTGGAGGTGTGTTTGGGGTCACTGTCCTGTTGAAAAATAAATGATGATCCAACTAAACGCAAACCGGATGGATGCCGCTGCAAGATGCTGTGGTAGCCATGCTGGTTTAGTATGCCTTCAATTTTGAATAAAAATTCCAACAGTTTCACCAGCAAAGCACCCCCACACCATCACACCCCCTCCTCCATGCTTCACGGTGTGAACCAGGCATGTACAGTCCATACATTCACCTTTTCTGCGACGCACAAAGACACGGTGGTTGGAACCAAAGAACTCAAAGTTGGACTCATCAGACCACAGATTTCCACTGGTCTAATGTCCATTCCTTGTGTTCTTCAGTCCAAACAAGTCTCTTCTGCTTGCTGCCTGTCCTTAGCAGTGGTTTCCTAGCAGCTACTTTACCATGAAGGCCTGACGCACACAGTCTCCTCTTAACAGTTGTTCTATATATATATATATATATATATATATATATATATATATATATATATATATATATATATATATATATATATATATATATATATATATATATATATTATTTTGAAGAACCTTTACATAACATATTATCCACCACAAATGTGCTGTACACTCCAGTAAAGTTTTGAGAGGTCAAGAGAGAATGCAGAGCTTCAGGGAGCCAAAGAAAGCCTGGGCTGATGGCGGATTTATGCTCGAGTCTGGATTTGGCCTGGAGGTCAAAGAACTGTGGCCTTTCATCTGCGATCATCAGTAGTCGCTGCAATCAGTGGGCTGATGGTCCGGTGAGCAGGGAGGGAGGGCAGGGATTAACTGAGTCATCTCTGTTTACCCCTTAAACCTCCTGGACCGCGGCGGAACAGAAACACAGCACCTCCTCACTGACCTTCTCTTTATCAGAGCTGAGCAGATAAAGCTGTGGTGGGCATGTCCAAACCTCTATTAGTCTCCAGCAGGAATTAGCAGACATTTGAGACCAAGCGCTGAGGTACGTTATGTCCAGTCTGTCTGGAGGAGAACTGGATATTTAAGCTATGGTCACCTTCCCAGTGTCTAAAAACAGGCCCACTCGTTAAGACCACTCTTATCGCCCTGTCATACTATATGAACTGTTGCTCTTTTATAGCCAATAAACAAGTGAAGCTCTGTAAATGAGCTTTACTGCAGTGTCAGCCTCTACTCCTCTGGGAAGGTCTTACTCTAGATGTTGAACATGGCTGTGAGGATTTAATTGAATATTAGTGAAGTCAGGTACTGATTTTGAACACTGCTGTGAGGATTTAATTATTAGTGAGGTCAGGTACTGATGTTGAACATTGCTGTGAGGATTTGATCGAGTAGTAGTGAGGTCAGGTACTGATGTTGAACATTGCTGTGAGGATTTGATTGAGTATTATTGAGGTCAGGTACTGATTTTGAACATTGCTGTCAGGATTTGATTGAGTATTAGTGAGAGCAGGTACTGATGTTAAACATTGTTGTGAGGATTTGATTGAGTAGTAGTGAGTTCAGGTACTGATGTTGAACATTGCTGTGAGGATTTGATTGAGTATTAGTGAGGTCAGGTACTGATGTTAAACATTGATGTGAGGATTTGATTGAGTATTAGTGAGGTCAGGTACTGATGTTGAACATTGCTGTCAGGATTTGATTGAGTATTAGTGAGAGCAGGTACTGATGTTGAACATTGTTGAGAGGATTTGATTGAGTAGTAGTGGGGTCAGGTACTGATGTTGAACATTGCTGTGATGATTTGATTGAGTATTAGTGAGGTCAGGTTATGATGTTGAACATTGCTGGGGGATTTGATTGAGTAGTAGTGAGGTCAGGTACTGATGTTGAACATTGCTGTGAGGGTTTGATTGAGTATTAGTGTAGTCAGGTACTGATGTTGAACATTGATTAAGTGTTAGTGAGGTTGGGTATTGACGTTGAACATAGCTGTGAGGATTTGATTGAGTAGTAGTGAGGTATTGAGTAGTGAGGAGTCCTGTGTCCACTGATGAAGGACTAGAGACACAAACTGTGCAGCAGCAGATGAGCTACTGTCCCTGACTTTACATCTACAAGGTGGACCAGCAAGTAGTAGGAGTGTCTAATAGAGTGGACAGAGAGTGGACACAGTGTTTATACACTCTACTCACACCGGCATAACAGACACTAACACACCACTAGTGTCACTGCAGTGCTGAGAATGACCCACCTCCCTAATAGTACCTGCTCTGTGGTTGAGTTTCAGGTGAGTGGCAGGAGGCTCTATATTGTGCAACTCATGGGTTTCTAGCAAGTTGCTTTGAAGGTTTCACAGTCTAAGGGTTAATCACTAGTCCAGACCCTCTGGACTCTAATAATGGCTTTGATAAATGCTCTCGAGCTTCTCCGTGGACTCCTGCACTCTCTCACTCGGAGCGAGCCGAGTGATGGTGAAACCAGGCCGGGCCTTACTGAGATTTTTCGGCGGTGATGTCATGCCGGCAAGGTCCAGACGCCTGTCACCCCGCGATTTAATGACGAATCCCGTGTGTGCTCCAGCCAAAGGTAAAACAATACGAGGACATCACAGGCCTGGAAAAAGACAGAGGAGAGAAGAGAGGAGGCCTGTGGGAGAGGGGGGCCTATTTTCTACTCCAGAGCACATTTTTAATAGGGAGAAGAAATACTGGGGTGGGGGGTGTTACCCTGTTTATAAAGCAAAACCATCATCCAACATCGTGTCAATTAAAGACGTTCAGGATGTGTGAAAGGTCAGGGATTCAGAGCAAAATCCTCATCACTGGACACACTTCAGAAACTTCTATCCCCAGAAGTCTGGTTAATGAGGCCTTCAGGTACAACATCTCTCTCACTTCGGTTCACTGGGAAGAAAATAAGCAAGAGAACTTAGAGAGTTTCCCCTTCATCTCAAATGTAGCCAATCAGCCGAGACCTGCTCGGGGTCTGAGTTCACTTCTCTGGTTCTGCATGATCAGTAATCAGTAAAGCACCAATCTGAATCATGCAAACTTGCTCACATGGTTTCTGATACAGAATGTTATACGGCTATCCATAAATATGGATGTATGGGGGCTCCGGGGGGGCTCAACTAAGCCAGGCATCTTCAACTACTAGCCCATGAGAAAGCTTCTCACAGCCCATACATATAGATTTACATGTTATATAGATTTACATGTTATTAACCTCACCAGGTACTGTGACAGGCTACCCAACATAAACAATGTAATTTAAACTAAAACTGAATACTCTGATCGCTCTGCTCTGATTGGCTGGGTTACAGTGAGATGCTGTGATGATCACAGACACAACATTAGTCTAAATAGACTAAATAAAATGAACCTCTGTGTGAATAAGCTCCAACCTCATACTGTTAAGTTAGCTATATTAGTTACTTGGAGCTGCTAGTATGAACTGTTACCTGTACCAGCTACTCTCTTTCATCTCCACATCAAACACTAAGTAGATTAAAGGTGTCTCTGTGAAACTTTCAGTTTAAGATGATCTGCTTCAACCAGCACACAGTGATACTCTCACACAGCATGGCTGCTACTTACAGTCACTGTTGGAGGATGTGGTGCTAATAAAGGTGGAGCTAATAAACAAGGTGAAGGATGAACAGTGTTTGAGGTTCATGGTATGTACATTTCTGTGTACAATAATGCTGTCAAAATAAGAGTCCCATATTCTTCTACTGTTAAATGTATGCAAATTCAATTTAACACTAAACGATTAAATAACATGACTAGCACTACTGGTACCACTATTTATAATAATAAGAATAATAATAATAAGAAGAATAATAATAATGATGATGATGATGATGATGAAAAACAATAAAAATAATAATAATAAATAGTAGTAGTAATAGTAGTAGTAGTAGTAGTAGTAATAGTAGTAGTAGTAGTAGTAATAGTAGTAGTAGTAGTAGTAGTAGTAATAGTAGTAGTAGTAGAAGTAGTAGTAATAGTAGTAGTAATAGTAGTAGTAATAGTAGTAGTAGTAGTAATAGTAGTAGTAGTATAGTAGTAATAGTAGTAGTAATAGTAGTAGTAGTAGTAGTAGTAGTAGTAGTAGTAATAGTAGTAGTAGTAGTATAGTAGTAGTAGTAGTAGTAGTAGTAGTAGTAGTAGTAGTAATAGTAGTAGTATAGTAATAGTAGTAGTAGTAATAGTAGTAGTAGTAATAGTAGTAGTAGTAATAGTAGTAGTAGTAGTAGTATAGTAGTAATAGTAGTAGTAGTAGTAGTAGTAGTAGTAGTAATAGTAGTAGTAGTATAGTAGTAATAGTAGTAGTAATAGTAGTAGTAATAGTAGCAGTAGTAGTAGTAGTAGTAGTATAGTAGTAATAGTAGTAGTAATACTAGTAGTAGTAGTAATAGTAGTAATAGTAGTAGTAGTAGTATAGTAGTAGTAGTAGTAGTAGTAATAGTAGTAGTAGTATAGTAGTAGTAGTAGTAGTAATAGTAGTAGTAGTAATAGTAGTAGTAGTAATAGTAGTAGTAGTATAGTAGTAATAGTAGTAGTAATACTAGTAGTAGTAGTAATAGTAGTAGTAGTAGTAGTAGTAGTAGTATAGTAGTAATAGTAGTAGTAATACTAGTAGTAGTAGTAATAGTAGTAGTAGTAGTAGTAGTAATAGTAGTAGTAGTTTTGGACGCTGGTGTGCTGGTTAAGATGGGTGACCAGTAAAACCAGCACTAATCTGAGGTTGTGTAGTGTTGGGAGTAGAACTGGCTACAACTGAATTGGAGGAGAAAGTTTTTAACAGTGTGACACACTGATCCTTTAAACTTACACTTGAGGTCTCGGAGGGGTCTTCACGGTTCAGTGCTATAGGTCTCCTGCAGAAGTCTCCAGAGACGGTCCACATATGCATGCCATCTGCATGACACACAGCCTTCTCTGCTTTCAGGAACAGAGGCAAAAAAATGAGTGACACTGAAAAGGTCTGACCTCGCCGAGTAATAACAGGAGTGAGCTGTTTGGACAGTACAGCGGACGAGCTCTGGAGAGAGAAAAGCGGCCCAGGTGGCGGGCCCTGCACGGAGAGGCCACGTGAAGGAGAAGCGTCTCGGTTATTGCCGTCTCATAGCAGGCCGTGTGCAATAAAGCAGGCTGCTGTACAAACAGGACCTTCCATAGGCCTGTAATAAAGACACACACTCGTTTATCACGCACACACACACACACCGCTCTGGCACGCTGTACATTAACGTCTGTGAGGTTGTGAATGCCGTGTATCCGGAGAAAAGAAGGAAAAGAAGGCCTGTAGCATCGGAGACACATCCAGGACGCTTCACAACCAAGATTCAGAAGATCTGTGTTGCCAGATTGGGCGGTTTACTGCCAAAGTGGGCAGATTTAGGTTGGATTTTTGGATTTAGGTGGGTTTTAAAAAAAGGATATATTAGAAGGAGTAATTTTGTGCAGTCGGCTGGTGGTGCTGCATCGTAGTATCAGTCTAGTGCTGGTCTGGTGCTGGTTTAACTGGTCACCCAGCAAGGTCATGGGAGTTGAGCAGCATACCAGCATCCAAAACACAACATATGCCAGTGTGCCTCAATACATTGCTAACAGTCAATGAAACCAGATTGGAACCAGAATGGAACCAGATTTTTTATCCAAGCCACTTTGGATCACTCCTATTAGTCCATTCATCATGACATTTTCACACATCGTAAACGGCACAGCAACGAGGGCCCAGGCTCGATGGGTTAAAGGTGAAGGTCAAATTCCTCTGTGTGCAAACACATAAGGACAGTGGTTGGTATTGACCTGTATCAGATTACTACCTCTTCACAAACTGCCTGTGTCTCAGAGTGGCTCTAATTTAAAAGACTGAGAGGTGCAGTGACGCTGGGAAACTGGACAGTACTCAGGAATCGGGGTAGATAGATAGATAGATAGATAGATAGATAGATAGATAGATAGATAGATAGATAGATAGATAGATAGATAGATAGACAGACATAAATAGATAAATAGATACACAGACAGATAGATAGATAGATTGATGGATAGATGGATAGATGGATAGATAGATGGATAGATGGATAGATGGATAGATTAGTCAGTCTGTCTAGACAGTACTTGGGAGTTGGAGGCGTACATAGATAGATAGATAGATAGATAGATAGATAGATAGATAGATAGATAGATAGATAGATAGATTAGTCAGTCTGTCTAGACAGTACTTGGGAGTTGGAGGCGTACATAGATAGATAGATAGATAGATAGATAGATAGATAGATTAGTCAGTCTGTCTAGACAGTACTTGGGAGTTGGAGACGTACATAGATAGATAGATAGATAGATAGATAGATAGATAGATAGATAGATAGATAGATAGATTAGTCAGTCTGTCTAGACAGTACTTGGGAGTTGGAGGCGTACATAGATAGATAGATAGATAGATAGATAGATAGATAGATAGATAGATAGATAGATAGATAAGTTAGTCTGTGTGGACAGTACTCAGGAGTCGGAAGCGTACATAGATAGATAGATAGATAGATAGATAGATAGATAGATAGATAGATAGATAGATAGATAAACAGACATAAATAGATAAATAGATACACAGATAGATAGATAGATAGATAGATAGATAGATAGATAAATAGATACACAGATAGATAGATAGATAGATAGATAGATAGATAGATAGATAGATAGATAAACAGACATAGATAATAGATTAATAGAGAATGAAAGAGAGTAGCTGGTAAAGGTAACGTTACAGACTAGCAGCTCCAAATAACTAGTACAGCTAACTAAACAGTGTGAGGGCGGAGCTTATTTACACAGAGGTTCATTTTATTTAGTCTATTAGAAATGTTGTGTCTGTGATCATCACAGCGTCTCACTGTAAACCAGCCAATCAGAGCAGAGCAATCAGAATATTCATGATCTCACCAAAAAAGGGAGCTCATTTCAATCTAGGAGCAAGTCATAGGGTATACATTGGCATGTAAACTGCATCTGAGTGACCAAAGTCACATACCTTCTATGTAGATCATCAGGAAACGACTGAAAGTGAATGCTTAGCTCTAACAAACATTATAAGTGGAGCTCAGGAAGAAGAACTACAGCACAAGAACAATGTAACACATGGACCACTTAATATATAAACAGGGGGCCGAGCGTCCAGATCCAAGCATTTCCTGTTTTCTTTGCTTAGTCATACATGGAAACGTAAACAGCTCGCTTTCCACACAAGCAAACCTCCGCCGTCTGGCAACAGGCTGCACTCAGAGGCCTTGAGAAACGGGGTTTATAGATGTCGTCTTATGCCAGACTTAGCAAGAGCCCTGCCAGCGTTTATAAAAGAGCCCCAAACAGTGTGGAGCTCACACGTGCTGGTCTGAAGAGAAGATTCAAAGTGACTCGTGTGCAGCTGAATTAGCATCTGTATGGCTGGAGCTGGAGGCCATCACTCACTTAAAGAGTTTAAGGGTAAACGGTTTTATATTCCTTCTAATGATCCTTCACTAATCCAACTCTTGGCCAGACCTGAAACCTATACGTAGCGGTGACGCGTTCTTTCCTCCAGTCGGTGGATACAAGCGCTACGAGGGAGAGTATTGAAAGGCTTCTGTTCTAGGCCTGTTCTAAGATGGTTATCTGCACAGTAACGACACAGGAGGGGGCTGTTCGCCATAAAACAGAGCAGAGCAGAGCAGGGAATTCACAAAATATGTGGGTGTAGGAGGGCCGGCCGGCCTAGGGCTTGTTTTTTCTGGCCAGATACGAGAGGAGAGGCGATCGCAGAGCAGCAGCCCTGCCTGAGCGCCGGCCCGTATCTTCACATGCTCAGTCTTTGCTGCATGTACTCCAGTTACGCCAAAGCCAACACAGAGGAAAAGCTCTCGGGGGTTTTTGGGACTGGAGCGGAGTTTTGGGATCGGAGCTGAGAGAAAGAGAGAGAGAGAGAGAAAGAGATGTTGTTTCTGAAGCCAGCGGCCAAAGAAAGGCTCTCAGACTGTAACCCAGGCAGACGAACAGCAGAGCCGCATCCAAGTAGCATAACTTGGCGGTGGCGTGGAACAACCCTGCTGTCTCCAGTTTGACAGCTCACGAGATTACATGTCTTTTTTTTTTTTTACTATGATTACTGTTGACGGAACTCTCACCGGAGTGTTTAAACCCCTCTGGCTGCGCTGTAGGACTGGGAGCTAACAAAATAACCAGTCTGAAATTTCAGGATAATCAGGCGAAGCGCTCGGAAAGACAGACCTACAGTCATATCATAAGAAACCAGGACACTTCAGCTGTGCTCTGTAATCGTTTGGCCTTCTTTTAATGGAGCGATCTGTAAGACGACAAACCCTGGATTCATTCTCCAAACAATAGGGGGCAGTGTATCACCAGAGAAAGTGCAGCCCCTCCTCTTCAGCAGCCTAGAAGAAACATCATCACTTCATACTCAGAGAGTCCCCAGCACCAATGTTAACTCTTGTTTACGTCTATTTATATCACTTCTTTTGTTCGCTGCTGAACATGGTTTCTTGCTAAAAGCTGGCAGCAGTGGCTGTGTTTACTCCTCCTTTCATTGGCTATCTGATCTAACTTGGAGCAGAACCTTCAACTGATTGATAGGAGGTTAGAATATGCCACCAGTGCTAATAGCAGTGATATTGCCTCATCCTCAATTGTTGGACTGATAGAGCTCAGAGCTACAGTGACTTACTATCACCTCTCCATGTACAAAGTGGAATTAAAACACAGGACAGGCCGAGGCTAGCTGAGTCTCATTCATACTTCATTAGATATCTCTAACACACAAAACACAGATGTCTTTAACACCGTCAAACCTGTTATTCCTATATATTTTAGGTCATTGTGGAATGTTATATACTAACTATACACACTGCTTTAATGTTAATGTTATATAAAACAACAATGGTTTTAACATTGCTGCAGTCTTACTAGGTAATAATAGTAGTATTACGACTTCTAGGCTTTCGGAAAAGGCCTAATGATCTTGGTGAAATAAGGAAAATACATGTATATATTAAAACATTGCAAGTATAGTAGGTTTTGATGGGAAACAAAAGGATAATATTCTTACAGCCAACAGAATACGACCTAATGGGATTTTCTTCTTTGTGGTATGTAAGTAGATACAAAATATGTGATTGGCCGATATTTCTCCAATTTAGCCCATCTCAAGAGCCGATTGATGGCGTTAAACAAATGAGCCTAATTTCTGTATTTCCAGCTAACGTTTCATCCAGGAAGAGGAGCCCTCCGTGAAACCCACTCCGGACAGGTCCCTGCAATTCCTATCTGAACCACTAGTTGGAAATACAAACCCTTTCATTTCCCACAGACTGACTAGAGCAGCGGCCTCGCAAGAAAAGCATGCGCTGAGAGAAAACATGTTGTCCGTCTGGCAGTGTTTACCGTATATGACGCAGACTCAAACTCATCAAGGACGTTTTGGAAACTTTGTCAATTTACTGTTAATTTTGTTTAAAATATTATGCTGTTTCATTTGAGCTCATTAAAAATGGTAATAAACCAGTTTCGACCATGTTTCATGACTTGCTTGTGCTAAAATAACTACATGTAGCTCTGCTGTGGCATATACCCCGCCCCTGATCGGTATCGGCTATCGGCCAATCCTGCTGAATAGTGATTGGCAATCAGAATTGGCCTCAAAAAAGCTGATTGGTCCATCTCTAGTTAATATAAATATAACTGTTTGCTACAGATGGGTTGCACTGGGCTGTCAGCACCAAACCTGTCACTACTGCATACGTTAGGCCGGGAAAATGAGGGAGATCTTCTGAATTATCAGCCAAAGCTCAACCCTCAACACCCCCATACAACCCTCAACACCCCCATACAACCCCCAACACCCCCATACAACCCTCAACACCCCCATACAACCCCCAACACCCCCATACAACCCCCAACACCCCCATACAACCCTCAACACCCCCATACAACCCCCAACACCCCCATACAACCCTCAACACCCCCATACAACCCCCAACACCCCCATACAACCCTCAACACCCCCATACAACCCCCAACACCCCCATACAACCCTCAACACCCCAATACAACCCCCAACACCCCCATACAACCCTCAACACCCCAATACAACCCTCAACACCCCCATACAACCCTCAACACCCCCATACAACACCCAACACCCCCATACAACCCTCAACACCCCCATACAACCCCCAACACCCCCATACAACCCCCAACACCCCCATACAACCCTCAACACCCCAATACAACCCCCAACACCCCCATACAACCCCCAACACCCCCATACAACCCTCAACACCCCAATACAACCCCCAACACCCCCATACAACCCTCAACATCCCAATACAACCCTCAACACCCCAATACAACCCTCAACATCCCAATACAACCCTCAACACCCCAATACAACCCTCAACACCCCAATACAACCCCCAACACCCCCATACAACCCCCAACACCCCCATACAACCCCCATACAACCCCCAACACCCCCCACACAACCCTCAACACCCCCATACAACCCTCAACACCCCAATACAACCCTCAACATCCCAATACAACCCTCAACACCCCAATACAACCCTCAACACCCCAATACAACCCTCAACACCCCAATACAACCCCCAACACCCCCATACAACCCCCAACACCCCCATACAACCCCCATACAACCCCCAACACCCCCCACACAACCCTCAACACCCCCATACAACCCTCAACACCCCCATACAACCCTCAACACCCCAATACAACCCTCAATACCCCAATACAACCCTCAACACCCCCATACAACCCTCAACACCCCAATACAACCCTCAACATCCCAATACAACCCCCAACACCCCCATACAACCCTCAACACCCCCATACAACCCTCAACACCCCCATACAACCCCCAACACCCCCATACAACCCCCAACACCCCCCACACAACCCTCAACACCCCAATACAACCCTCAACACCCCAATACAACCCCCAACACCCCAATACAACCCTCAACATCCCAATACAACCCTCAACACCCCCATACAACCCCCAACACCCCCATACAACCCCCAACACCCCCATACAACCCTCAACACCCCAATACAACCCTCAACACCCCCATACAACCCTCAACACCCCAATACAACCCTCAACATCCCAATACAACCCTCAACACCCCAATACAACCCTCAACACCCCAATACAACCCTCAACACCCCCATACAACCCCCAACACCCCCATACAACCCCCATACAACCCCCAACACCCCCCACACAACCCTCAACACCCCCATACAACCCTCAACACCCCCATACAACCCTCAACACCCCAATACAACCCTCAATACCCCAATACAACCCTCAACACCCCCATACAACCCTCAACACCCCAATACAACTCTGTCTGTGTTTAGTGCAGTTAGCATGTTTGGTAAACTTGGTTACTACTCTACTCCTACTCTTCATTTAACCTGACGTGCCTTAAAAAGCGTGTGGTGTTTGCTGATGGCTAGCGGTTAAAAAGGTTACGGTCTTGCAGGAGGTGGACTGAAACTTGGAAGCGTGTTTTTGTTCTTGGGTTTCATCCATTTTCAGCAGCAAAACAAAGCACAGTGGAGGGTGAGGGCGAGGAACACCCACAGAGCAGTGGTGAGTGACATACGTCAGGCGGGGCCGTTTGCACATGCTCACCTCTGATTCTGGGTTGGGTTGCCAGGTACTACGTATGACACGAGGGTTAAAAATAGCTGACTCCAGCTAAAACTGGCAGTGTGGGCAGGTAAGCTACTGAAACAGTGGATCAAGTCTGGGTTGATTTATTTATGGTTTGGTAGGGACAAAATGCAATGTTCATATAATTAAATATAATATATAATATATAATATAATATATAATTAACTATAAGATATAATTAGATACAGGTTCACTCAAAGCAAGTGCAAGTTATTTAACAGTCTGAAATGTGTTTCCTGACTTTGAAGCAGTTAGGAGGATGAACGGTATAGTATAGTAGTTTCCCATATTAAGCTTCTATAATTATCCTAATTTACTCAAAAACCCTGAACAAGCATTGTACTATTACTCTACAGGTGTGTTTTGTAATAAGATCAAAGTTATGGTTAACCCTGTTTGAAGTGATTTTTAACCACCAGGCTGTAGACTGGGTGATTAAAGACAACTCTGGTATTTAGCTAGTATTTAGTTGTGTTTCATGGGTGCAGAGTGCCAACTGCTCCAGTTTCTGAACTGGAATTCCAATTTCATGCTCCAAATAGGCCCTCTAGGGGGCAGTCCCTCCTCTTCAACAGCCTAGAGGAAACGTCATCACTTCATACTCATCAAGAGAGCCCCCAGCGCCAATGTTAACTCTCGTTTAAGTCTATCACTTCTTTTGTTCACTGCTGAACGTGGTTTCTTGCTGAAAGCTGGGAGGAGAACCTTTAACTGATTGATAGGAGGTTAGAATACGGCGTCAGTGCTAGTAGCAGTGTTATTGCTTCATCCTCAAATGTTGTACGATAAAGTTCAGAGCTACTGTGACTTACTTCTTCAGGTACAAAGTGGAATTACAACATAGGACAGGCCGAGGCTAGCTGAGTCTCATGCTCATGGTTGCCAGGTACTATGACACGAGAATTTAAAATAGCTGATTTGTTCTAATTTACTCAAAAACCCTGCACAAGCATTGTACTATTACTATATAGGTGTGTTTTATAATGATATGATCAGGGAATTATGGTTAACCCTGTAAATCAATGTTTCGAGTTGCTGTTCAGCCTGAAATTAGGTTATGAGTGATTTTAAACCATCCGACTGTAGACTGGGTGATTAGAGCCAACCCTGGCAAAAAAACCATCATGCAAACCACGAAAACCTGCTTTTAGTTCCTTGTGGACTCCAATAGTTGGTAATGGCAGTAATGGGGTTTTGATCATTTGATAATTGCCCTTATTTACTAAATAATCCTGCAGAAATGAACCTGCTACTGTATCTTTGTATGAATAAAAAATAAATAAATACATAAATGCATTAATAAATTAATTAACACAGAGAACAGGACTGGCGTGAATGGTGTAACAGGTGTTCCTGGACAGTTTCCTAAAGGAAACCAGTGGTCTCTAATGATAAATATTAAGTGAAGTCCCATTGGGAAGCAACACTGTCAGGTTTTAATCCCTTTCTTTTAGCAGGAGGAAGATTATTTATATATTTTAGGGCCGAGTACTCCCGCCATGTTGGTGTGAATATACCTCACTGCAGGACTTAAGTGTGTTTCTTCACACCGCTATCAGATTTCCACACATTTCCCCAGGAAGCCAATTCACAGTGTCCTGGTTTTCTCCAGCTAAAGTCTATTCTCAGCTGTTGGGTCTGTAGTTTTCATTAGAAGAGCCTGTTTGGTTCCTGTTGTGCAACAGCGCCACTTGCTGGTCTTTTTTTTTTTTTTTTTTTTTTAAATAAGTTAAGGATAAAGAATAAGCACTGGCTGCTAAAAACAACAAGATCCTTTTGTGGTGAGTCAGAAACTATATATATATATATATATATATATATACACAGTAGAGCCACATTATTACGACCAGCTTATATCCAGAGTAATTGCCATGTGCAGGACAGACAGCAGCTAGACGGACTGGGAGACTCAATAAGGTCCGGGTAGGTGGTCACAGGTATCTGGAGCCATGCTGACTGCCGTTCATCCCACAGCTGCTGGAGGGAGCGTGGAGAAGGATCCATAGAGCCAACACCACCATCCAGATGGTCCTACAGATGCTTAGTTGGGTTCAAGGATAGGGGTCCAGAATAGTACTCGGAAGTCTTGGTCAGCTCTTCCAACCAGTGTGGGACATTTCTAGTCATGTGACGTGTCTGACTGTCTTGCTGGAAGATCCCATCCGCCCCAGAGAAGACCATCAGCATGTATCGGTTGAGAGGGTCTTCTACGTGAATGAGTGGGTCCAGAGAATGCCACCAAAACTTTCCTCAGACCATAACACATCCTAAAATAGGAAGTGGTCATAATAATGTGAAATGACTGTGGAGATAACCATCACTTTGTTAAACAGTGTGAGAAACCACAAACCCATCTATTTAAGATTCTTAACAAATCTAGATGGTTTGTGGAACATTCAGGTATGCAGCTCTTGCTTGAAGTGAACTGTTGTGGTATCAGCTTTCGTTACCCACACTAGCCTCATAGTTCCACATGTAAACTAGAGATGTTTGAACATGTAAGAACAATCTTGGCTGATCCACAATTGTTAGGGGGTGAAGTAATTAGATTTTATGCCAATCAACTTAAAAAAAGACAGTAGTTTCAGGAAGTCTGCATGATTAAACCGATAAGAGGTTATCAGTGACACTCAGGGTGGGTTTGGTGTGAAAGGGTTTAATGTAGAGATGCTAAACCAGTCAGACTCATCTTATAGGAACCAGACGTCTCCAAAACCTCCCTTACAGAAAGTTATATGATGGTCACTGTTCGATGACAGGCTAAGAAGAGATTTCAGCCTAAAACGTGTTTTTGAAAAAAGATTCACGGTGAAAAAAAAAATTGATACAGCAAAACGTTGCTGTCTAAAGAAAAACCCGTAGCCCTCTTTTCTTTCAATTTTTTGTTTATTTAGTTGTTTATTTATTATTATTATTATTATTATTATTCTTTCGTCTTTTTTCTCTCCTTTACAGCCTGGCTAAATAAATAAATAAATAAATGTAATAAAAATACAAACATTAACAAGAATAGGCTATAGAAATATATATATATGAGAATGTTGTTTTATTGTTGATGTTTTGTTATTTTCAAAAAAACATTGTTTATTTTGGGTGAACATATTTTGTGATCTAAATTGTAGCGTTCTCACAAGACCGTCTGGAATATACAATCGCAATCTAAAGGTCAGGTGACCATTTGGCGATGGGCACTACGAACCCTGCCGGGGTCCCGAGATCACGAGAGTACTGCATGCTCAGGTCAAATCCTGATTCCGATAAAGTGGGTCACGGATTGCACAGACTTTGCGGGGAGCTATCTAAGAGGGAATCGTCAACAATTGCTTGCTGGCGAGAAACTCTGCAGATAAGACTACATTCTTTATTCCTGAGGCATTTGGTTTGGTGATTTACTCAGTATTGAAAAATACTTCACTGACATAAATGGCAGTTTTTATATTAAATAAATTGTTTATCATCGCTGTCCAATAAAAAAAGAACTATCTTTCAATGTAAGTCTATGGAACCAGAATTATTTACACGCTATTTTGGAGCACTTCTATTGGTCCATTCAACATGAAATTTTCAAACAATGTTAACGACTACTGGTGTGTTCGAATGATGTAGAAAACCCAAAATCGATAAAAATGGAAATACATGTTTTTCATTGGACAGTGACGATATGGTGTTTTAGACATGGGGACCCCTGGTTACCATCACCACCACTCTAAAGAAACCTGTATCAGTATGTTTCTCTACAATGAACTATTTCACACTCTGAATGACCGACTGAATGATTCCGACATTGTGACAAGTATGATTTCCTTTTAAGGCTCTATTGGGCTACAACTGGGACAGACGCAGAGGGGAAACCACTGCTATTCAGAACTGCACCAGTACGTTCTGTTCTGGTGGCCATGTGGTGCTTTTAAACTCCAAATTCTGCATGATCAGCGGAAAAAAGATGACATCTAAAAACATCTAAAACCTCATATACAAATAAATAAATAAATAAATAAATAAATAAATAAATAAAACAAATGTTCACAGTGCAGCTCGTTTTAAACCCATAGTTTTATTAGTGAACCACGTTTCATCTCATCTTACTACAGAGCTGAGAAACATCAGAAAGGCTCCTAAAGTGTTCCAGTCTTCAGGTTGTAGCAGAGAATGAATACACTGAACGTCAGAACTGGTCTTCTACACTTTTAACACAGAGTTAATATGTTTCACCATTTACAGCCGATGACTTTGTGCGGCACACGTTAGTATTCTGCGGAGGCGCTTCACTGAATAAGCAACAACACACCTTACAGTACGTCGGTCAGCGTGCCGGTGAGGGAGGAGGTTAACAACAGCATAAAAGAGTATCTACCGGTATTTGTCTGCGCTCGCTCTAGAGTTCTGGATCTGTACAGGTAGGTGCTCAGCTGGGGGGAGAGGGGGTGTACAGTTAGTGAGGGAAAGCCAACAACAGCATGCAGGTAGAAACTTCACCAGAGTGTTTTCTGTGGCACCAGAACAAGTAGTGTAGTGGACGAGCAACAGTGATCCTGGGTTACTGAGGAAACTGAGCACTTACAGAACTGTTTCCACCTGAAAGTACGTGACTGACATGATGTTCGTCCTCTAATCAGCTGTTCCTGCCTGTCTCACTTCGTTAGGTGCTGGCGGCCCCAGGCTGAGCTGTATGTGTGTATTTATAGGTGTGTGGTTGAATGTATATGTCCTACCTATAAGTCTCTGTGTATCTACGCTAGCATTCAAAAGTTTGGGACCACCAGGTAGATGTTTGGATGGCAACGTTCCACATTTTGGCCAAAATAAATGCAGAGCCTGGGACAGAATGGGTGACCTGCCTCGCCAACGTGGCCCAAGTTGGCTAGTAGCACTATAAGAGGTACGTACTTGTGTTTAGTGAGGTGATAAACGAACTGGCTTTACATTGAAAGGCTCTCAGAGCAGCAGCTGAACAGTATTTACAGACATAAGCTAGGCTTCAAAGGAACCCCAGACACTAGGTGTAAATATGAGGATCTATACATTTCTCTTATGCTAAATTCTTAGTTTTGACCTCATGGTTAATTAGCCTGGGGGTCCGAGTGGCCAGTACGAACTTTGTGTTGTTATATATATATATCCACATATATACTCCACTATTGAAATATAAGGAATATCTATTTAAATAGAACTGAAGTTTTGAGGTTGTACTGCTTTCTTCATTGCTTTAGGATTGGTTGCATCTCAGTTCCTCAATCTGGATGCTCCTCCTGTTCCTCCGTTATCAACCTACTAACTATCTGAAGCTTGTGAAGTTGCACTGGATGAGCATATCGAAATCATTATCTATCATCAATGTCTAGATTACATTTTAAGCTTTATAATACTGAAGCCACTGAGTGTGTGGATACTCACGTATAATATATAATCTGATCATAATTAGATTTCTGCAGTTTTCAGATCGTAAACAGCATACTCTGATTTCTTAGATCGGATTAAGGCCCAGAAATCCAATGAAGGAATCTGATGAAAGTGGAATCTGGATGAAAGTGTACTGTGTACTGACTTTGTCATTTGTCGCATGTGTGAAAATAGCGGTACAGAAATAAAGAAACACTTTGGGAGCGACACTGAAACCAATATATATATATATATATATATAAGGCTGGTTTTAAAGCAGAAATCCTATTACTGCCTGACTCATCCAGACCCAGTACCTCCCCATTATCTGATCTGATTAAGTGCATGTAAACAGGGTGATTGGATTACTGACAAAATCTGATTATCTGCAGTTATCTGCATTATTGTATGCATCTAAATACTCAATGATTCCAAACTTTTGAATGTTAATGTATGTTTATGTGTACATGTGACAGTATGTATATGTGTCCAGCCTATCAGTAGCCTCAGCATCTGTATATTTATGGTAATGTACTAGCAGTCGTCCTGTCTGATCTGTGTGTGTGTGTCTGTGTGTGTGTGTGTGTGTGTGAGAGAGAGAGAAGTTGTGGCCAAGAGCGTATCAGTTCAGACTAGCGCTGAACCAAAGCTGAGCTTAGTCTTGCAGGACTGGATGTGATCTCGTAATGAGAATGTCTGGTGGCAACCAGAAAAACTTATTAGGGTGGGCGGACGACATTTCTAAACCAACCCAAAGCCAAACACACACACCAAGCCTACTGTTGGCCCATGAATATAATGCAAGCTAGCACAACTGAAAAGCCCCCCTCAAGAAATAAAAAAAAAACCACAAAACTAAACTTAAATAAACATTAACGCTTACAAGGAAAAGAACAGTTCCATTAGCAGTAGAGTTTTACTAGCTTGCTTGCTTTGCCTGTGTTTGGGCTTTAGAGGGACACACCCTTACTCACAGTAGACTTAAACTCGACCCAGCACAGAGAGTTTGACCAGTTGCATGTTCATTACAAGATCACGGCTCCAGGATTCCAAGCTAAGCTCTACGAGTGGATTCAGACCACCAGCGGTCCCAGGCTAAGCTCCACATGGTGTGTGAGCCAGATGACCTCGCTGGGTGTTTCTCCGTCCTCGCTGGGCCGGACGGGGGCGGCCAGGTTGCGGAAGTCGTGGCGCATTTTGAAGGCCACGGTGACGTCGCCCTCCTCCTGCTGAGGAATCACCTTGATGAAGAAGCCGATCTTATTGGACTTCCTGAAGGCCACCACGCTGCGGGGGGAGACAGTAAATCAGAGCGGAACGTTAGGAGGAACACCAACGATGAACCAGATCAGTGTTCAACAAGGAGAATAATAATGGAGCACTGCCAACCAATAGAGTAGCACAGGACAAAGCTTTCTGTTTAAACTAGACTAAAACCCTATTCTAGCTAGATTAGTATTACATGTGCTGTAATTTGTAGGGCTGTGTATTGGCAAGAACCTGGCGATACAATGCATATCGTGATACAGCGGTTACAATTCAATATATCGCAATATATTGTGATACTGCAAGCAAAGTACAATAATATTGTGATTTTTCAGATCCTACTATTAAAACACACCACTGTATGAACAGGTTTGTCAATGTTTACAATAGCACTACACCCTTGTGCTACTTGTTAATATTGGAGTGGAGCTGAAAATGGATTACAACACTGCCATCTAGTGGTCAGAGGTTTAAACACAACACACCCTGATTTACTGTCTGCCAGGAATCTGTGTATCAATACTGTGTTTTTGAGAATCAATACAGTATTACATGATATCCCGATATTCAATATTTCCTTACACCCCTAGTAATCTGAAGGATTACCAAGATCTGTGATATCAACCCAGAATTAATCTGCCCTGTATGCCTTTTTTACAAGTAATCCTTCCTCAGTAATACTTCTGGAGACACTAGTCTTATATGATTTACTGAACTCCGAGCTCCTCAGTGATAGCCGTCATGCTCCAATCAACATCTCAGTAACGTTATAACCGAACCACGTAATAGAAAAAGTATAGAACATCTAAACATCTTAAGTGGAGCTGGATTTGACCCTTAATCCTCAGGTTCATGAAAGACACTCTTAGGCCATTCTATCAGCTCCACTGACTATATAGGAGCTACACTTACAGACTGTAGTTCATCTGATTCTCTGTATACTTTATTACCCTGTTCTTCAATGATCAGGACCCCCACAGGACCACCACAGAGCAGGTATTAATAGAAAGGTGGATCATTCTCGGAACTGCAGTGACACTGACGTGGTGGTGGTGTTAGTGGATCATTAATTTACTACTAAATTAGAGTGCGAGTGCTGCCTCTTACTCTGGGTCGTCCTGGAAGTCCTGCGGTTCGGCCAGCTCATCATATTCTGCTGCTGCGTCCTTCCCTGCCAGAACCAGCTCCTTCGCTGGCACCATCACCTGCACACAGACACAAACAATAACATTAATAATTAAAATAATAACAACAAGCGTGACATAATGAGAATCTGAGTGCACGGTTAAATTAAAGGCAGACCAGCTGCTTTTCTAATGTGTTATAAAAATTAGTTTGTGAATCCATTAAATCTACAACACATTCAGTCTTTAGTGGGAGGGAGTAAATCACGCTCCGCCAGCCAATCAGGCATCATCTGGCAGGTTACTGAGCTTTAAAAGCTATGTTTTAAAGAGAATCGCTGGTGAACTAGGCTATACACCTTGTTTCCTGAGAGCGTACCTTGGCTGTGCTGTTGATATCATCAGGATCGCCCTCCTCACAGGTGAACAGGCCGACGTGAGTGACGCTCTCCACAGGGTTGGTAAGCGTCAGCAGCACTTGAGACTCCTGCCAGGAATCATATATTAATTATTTTTCAATTTAAAATTAGCTCTTTAGTGGAGAAGTTATACAGTTATACTATCTTAATAAACATCATATTGGATTAATATTGATATTGATGAAAAAAGATATACTTTATTTATTGTTACAGCCAGTTGCAACAGCAGTTTTACACTGAAATGTGGTTCCTAGGAAGAAAACTAGAACCAAGGATGCAAAAGACCATGCGCTTGTATAGCAGCTCTTTCTAAGCATCAGTGCTTCCCCAACACTTTTGTTCTAGGGGGCTTGAAGCTACCGAAGTACGAGCCTAAACAAACAATATAGGATCACTTTGTAGTTCTACACTTACAGACTGTAGTTTATATGATTCTCTGTATACTTTATTACACTGTTCTTCTATGATCAGGACCCCCACAGGACCACCACAGAGTAGCTTAAATGGGTGGTATGTTTAAAAATGGTGTCATTTCCTGTTTACTGTAAGCCACTACTGAAATACGAGCCTAAATAAACCATATAAGAGA
>CM038702.1:62250497-62267997 GCA_021613375.1 Megaleporinus macrocephalus | reverse complement strand
ATAAATACATATTTAAGCATTAACCCTCTGGAAGCTAACGGCATAATCTTGATTTTTGAATATTTTCTTAATTTTGCTTTTAAAGGCACTTGCATGTAACATAATACCCACATATTTTATATCAAAATACTCAGAACAGTCTCAGCTGTCTCAATAATAAAGTGGAGGAAATAAGTGACCTGGAGAAAGTATGGAGAGATTATCTGGTCCTAAACCTGAAAAACTTGAAGTCTGATTTTAAAATTCTTCATATATCTGGTAAACAATATATTTTACATATGTGGACAAACTGTTTTGGTGCTTGAAATAGATTTAGCAGAGTCTTAGCTCCACATCAGTAGTTGAATGTATGAATAAAATTGTATACAAATGTGAAATAAATGTCTAAAATTAAATTCTGTAAAAGCGTTTATTGAGTAGAATGTTGTCACTCTACTTGAAACAACAGTCGACAAACATAAACTTGAAAAAAATCACTGTTCATTAGTAAATGTTTACTTCACTGTATAAAAGTCCAGTGTCTGTTTATTAGAAAATGCTTACTTTATAAAATCATTACAAACATACAGAATAAAAAACTATACACCATTTTCTCCTATTTGTTCGGTGTCAACGGTTGTTTAGCGATTTCCTGAAAGCCCATTGGACAGCATCACACAAAACACAGATGACAGACACACAAATCCGGCAGTTACAGATGAGAGGCTGGTGACAGACGCACGAATCCACCAGTCAGACAAGAGAGGCAGACTGGGTTGCTCATTTTTGATAGGCTCATAACTCCTGACGTGAGTAACGTACAGACTCAGGATTGGGTGTAATGAAAGGACGGACTCTGTTGATTCCGGAAATGTTTGGACTGTATTTCAAATATATTAATAGATACGCCGAGAAGCCCCCGCGTCTGTTGACTACAGAGGGTTAAATCAAGCAGAAATACTAAATCCACAGCACTGTCCATCACAGGCTGAGTGCGGCCGAGACTAACCTTCAGGCAGGTTAATGGGCCGTGTGTAGCAGTCTTCAGGCAGAGGCTCCACCTCGTCCAGAGCCTGGGCAGGTTCAATACTGACCTCCTTCTGCTCCTCTCCCTCCTTCAGACTACAACACACATAAAGACCGGTCGTGAGCACACAGCACATCAAACTATGGCTACATCACAACCACCCTGTTAGGACCAGCAGAGCAGAGCCCAAGCCTGCAGTGCTTAATAACACCATTAACAGTCACAGTGCCTTGTAAGAGGTTGTTACTGGAACAGTTATTACTGTAATTAAACTGGATTACTCCATTTAAATCAAAGACAAACCCGGGTTAACGCCTCTGTTTGAAGGATCTGCACTGACTGGTTGGTTATTTGCATGATGACTCTGCACATTTTAAAGGCTGAGCACCAGTTAATATAAAAAAATGTCAAACATATAACTACAGCGGAGTTTTGAGTTTCTAACGTGTGATTATTAAAAGTCAGGAAACGTTTTATTTTTTACAAAGTCAAGAAATACTGCTTAAAAGACTGTTAAGCTCCGCCCACTGTTCAGAAACTGCTGTAGGTGTTATGTGTGTGAGGTAGACGGTGGACAACAATGCTTGAAGATGTACTTACAGTAATACACAATGACAAAGTTTTGTTTTTAGCTCAATAACTGGATGTACAGTGGACCCCCATGCACAAACGGCCCAAAGACCCCCAAAATATCCAGAAAGTGGACTAAACCTGTCAACGCTAAATGGGACCGTCCTCTCGCCCTGTGATCTATAGTGATCATTTCTCGTCTGAAGATTATCACAGCTATGGGACGTAGACTTACACGACGACTGGATCTTAATTCTGACGCTGATCAACAATATGGGCGTGTAGGAAACCAGTGAGAGGAGTTTAAGAGCCTCCGTGTACGTGGAGGTAAACCAGGTAAGCTCAGTTACTGAGCCTGCTTTAGCTGATGTTAGCTAACATTAGCTTCACTTGCTAAGTTGGGTGGTTCAGGTTATGCTAAGCTAACGTAGTTGAATTATGAAGATTTATAGAGTCGTATGAGAGCGAGTTCCACTTTCATCACATTTACTACAATAACTGTACCTCTATATCTGAGTGTAGCTGGTTGCTAGGCTGTTGTTATGAATAATGTTGGTTGTTTAGCTAGATACTGTTTACACTCAGGATGAGCTGCTGTTGTGGGTGTGGTTTGACTAAAAGTATCAGGACTAAGTGATATGGTGGTCTATTTCTACATTACAGCTCTTTCACATTCAAATTCAGAAATTTCATCAGAACCTGAAGAACCAGCACTAGAACATTCTCAGTCCCACTCAGTCCCAGTCAGTAATGTTCAGGAATTTCCATAGCAAGCTCAGGTTTTTCTGTCAATTGAACTAAAATGGTCTACTTTAAAGCAAATTAAGCAGCAAATTTCATTTTAGGTCATGTTTATATATTTTCAGTATCAAAAACAATGTAAAACCACCAGCGGTGTCCATAAGTGGTGCTTAGCCTTTAAATCTCCCACTGAACCCTTACAGTTTACACAGTCTGAAGCACAGATACATGTAGATATACATCTAGTTATATCACATTCTGCCCAACAGTAAGTGTTCTCCTCAGAGGTGCAATAACTTTTGGTATTTTTCATTGATTTTTATCTCACAATCTGCATCATATCTGGAGAGTCAGTACAGTTGATTATTGACCTCGATTCACATTGTTTTGTTATGTTTTGTTTATTTTTTTTTAATAAAGATTATCTGATACTCACGAGAGGCCATAGAGGGCGCTGATGGGAGCTCCAGATCTCTGCCTCTGCAGCCGGGTGCCCAGGCCATACTTCTCCTTTTATAAAGAAGCACAAGACCATGTCATGCCAAACTACCACCACTTCATAGAACACGATCAACAGAGAAAGACAACAAACAACAAGACTAACAACACATACCAGCTAACATTCAAATAACAATGTTCACTGGGGCGAAGTGGTCTGACTGTAGTTTACATCTAAACAGCCAAAAACGCTGATGTTGCTAACAGAGAGGCGCGCTGGGATCAGTTCTGATTTCCCTGAGAAGAATAATGACAAGACTTGAATTGTGTAGAGCTATAAGCTTACTTTATAGAAGATCTGAACAAGAAAACAAGTTTTATTAGTCAAAAATAATGGAAATCAATATTTCTTCCATGTTGGTTGAGCAACAGAGGCTGCTTCTTTAGATGCTACTAGAGCTAACAGGTGCAACACTGGATCCTGATGAGAGCTCGTCTTCTATGCCAAGTCTTTCACCTGTACACAGGTAGGTGAGGGTAGTGTTACAGTTTACCTGTACACAGGTAGGTGAAGGTAGTGTTACAGTTTACCTGTACACAGGTAGGTGAAGGTAGTGTTACAGTTTATCTGTACACAGGTAGGTGAAGGTAGTGTTACTGTTTATCTGTACACAGGTAGGTGAAGGTAGTGTTACAGTTTACCTGTACACAGGTAGGTGAAGGTAGTGTTACAGTTTAACTGTACACAGGTAGGTGAAGGTAGTGTTACAGTTTACCTGTACACAGGTAGGTGAAGGTAGTGTTACAGTTTACCTGTACACAGGTAGGTGAAGGTAGTGTTACAGTTTACCTGTACACAGGTAGGTGAAGGTAGTGTTACAGTTTACCTGTACACAGGTGGGTGAAGGTAGTGTTACAGTTTACCTGTACACAGGTAGGTAAAGGTAGTGTTACAGTTTACCTGTACACAGGTAGGTGAAGGTAGTGTTACAGTTTACCTGTACACAGGTAGGTGAAGGTAGTGTTACAGTTTACCTGTACACAGGTAGGTGAAGGTAGTGTTACAGTTTACCTGTACACAGGTAGGTGAAGGTAGTGTTAGGAGTCTTACCCAAGAAATTTCATTGGTATAATGCACTAAACCCCAGTCTACTGCATGGAGGGCAGAGGTGTAACCCACTAAACTACACCAACCACAACTTAATTATAATGAATGAAAGTGAATTAAAGTCTAAGGGTGTTTCTGTAGCTGGTGGATATTTGTTTTTATTCAATGTTAGCAACATCAGCTGTTTTGACTACTACTAGCTTGTATCTAATAAGAGAAACTATCCTATAAACAGCTACAGTCTGCACATGTACACTAGCTATGAAGCTACAAAGCTGTAAACGAACAGTGCATAGGAAGTGAACTAGTTATACGGTTAAGCTCACACCATTAAGTTTCTACTGTCATACAAAGAGCTCTTTTCACATCTCTCTCTGTCTAACAAAACCCTAAAACACAAAGCAAGCGATTATGCAGAGAGTTCATATTAGCAGTGTGAGGGCTCATGTGATCAGCAGATCAGGCATGATGATGATGAAGGGCAAGGAGACAGAACAAAGACACTCAGTCCTCAGTACTACTGTTGTGAAAAGCTTCCACTCACCACCACGTGAATAGTGTGTTGCTGGGGAAGGGGAGAGGTGCAAACCAAAATTTCAGCGTGCACAAGCAAAGAAAACGAGAGAAAGAGAAAGAACCAGGTGAAAATTAAGCAGACATTCGGTGGCAGTCTGAAGAACACGGCCACACTGGGGCCGCTCCGGCGACGGAGACAAGCTGGGGCTGAAATGCGGTCAGTAAAAGAAACCGTGAGCTCGTTACAGGGTTAGAAATTAACCTGAGGAGGATTTACACATGCCATGTTACAGAATTAGACACACACTTGAAAGCCAAACGTTAGTTTACATAGTTAATTTCAGACCCTGCTCTAATAATAACTATAACAATAACAATAATAATAACAAAAGCAGCAATAGCAACAATAACTTGTGAACTGTGTGAGGATTGGGAGACCTGGTTTAACATGCATGCCAGTGTCCAGCTTTACTAGTATATTATAAGAAGTAAAAGGTAGCAGTGACGCTAGAATAGCAAGGCTCAGTCTTTTCACAGGCTTAAATCCAGCTCTGGATTAAACCCCCATAGACTTACAGCTGTATGTGTTGTATGTATATCTCTGTGGGTGTGTCTCAAAACCTACTGAGCTCCTACATAGGCAGCATTTTACATCATAGTATGCGCTCCCGACATGCAGACTGTCCCAATTCTTACATACCTTAAACATACTGTCTACTGAGGAACCTTATTTAGACCTGATTTTAAGGAAACATTGAACGCTTCCTCAGCCGCTAAGACAATCCCATGATGCAACACAGGCTAATCTACGAGCAGTGAAGTGTTTTTAAAATGTGAGTTATTTTGATTCTCTCTGGAGTTTTAATGTGTTTCTGGTCATATAATCACACAAAACAGTTTTTTATTATCAACTCTGTAACGAGTCCTTCAACATTTAACAGTTTTATACTCGAAACATTAGCATTTATGTTAGCAGATTTTTAAGCCTCGTGCTATTGTTTTGGATGCCGGCCAGTAGCTTAGCAACCAGCTAAACCACCGGTCGCGTGCTGCAGTGGGCGGGAACAAGCCGTGACGCAGTCTCTCTCTAACTAGAGCGTCTCAGTAATCTGTTTATGAGGAGAGATGAGGAGAGAACGCTGCTACTTACACACTCACTACCTAGACAGCCTACTTAGACACTCACTAGGTAATGAGACACACCCTGTATGAGTGTAGTGATTTTAATACATTCTCCACAGAGAACATCCGTCTGCACCATGTAACACACGGTTACTGTTTTATTGTCTGAATTTAATTTTTATAATATGAGAAGCTCAACACATCAACAAGAACTAGAATTAGCAGAGAAGCTGTTGTTTTCAAATAACACAACAATATTATCACACAATGGATTTAACTTCTATATCAGGCAGCCCTAGTGAGTGTGTGTGTGTGTGAGTGTGATGACTCTCATATTACCCCATCTTCATACCCAACAACATTATCACAAACTTCTATATCAGGCAGCCCAAGTGAGTAAGTGTGTGAGTGAGTGAGTGAGTGTGTGTGTGTGTGATGACTCTCATATCACCCCATCTTCATACCCAACAACATTATCACAAACTTCTATATCAGGCAGCCCAAGTGAGTAAGTGTGTGTGATGACTCTCATATCACCCCTATCCTTCATACCCAACAACAATACCATACCACGGATTTAACGTCTATATCAGGCAGCTCTAGTGAGTTAGTGTGTGTGTGTGTGTGTGTGTGTGTGTATGTGTGTGATGACTCTCATATCACCCCTATCTCCATACCCAACAACATTATCACAAACTTCTATATCAGGCAGCCTGAGTGAGTGAGTGAGTGAGTGTGTGTGTGTGTGTGTGTGTGTGAGTGTGTGTGTGTGTGTGTGTGTGTGTGTGTGTGTGTACCGAGAAAGCCTGAGGCATGAAAGGACGTCTTCGAGCCAGTTTCTTCCTGTCCCTCTCCAGCTTCTCTCTTTGAGCCAGCTGCTGATAATACTCAATCAGCTTATTGATCTGAGGAGGGAACACAGTGAAGCAGTTAGTAAAGAAGTGAAAAAAGCATATTACACTGCATATTACTCTTTTCACACCTTCCACCCTGAACCTGAACGCCGGCTGCTCTGTGTTCTAGTGTCCTGCACTGTGTCCTGCATGTATCTAGTGTATTGCACTGTTTGTACTGTCTAGTTGTGTTACACTGTTTAGTCTGTGTTGCTTGTGTGCACCGTACGCTTCTGCAGGAACACTGTTTTGTTGAAAATGACAATAAACTTGATTTGAAAGTCTGCGTGCGGACTGCGTGCACTCTGTTCTGTATCAGGTTTTAGTGTGAGACATGGCATTCACTGTGTTAGTGTAACCGCAATCTTGCTGTCCATGTTTTGCCAATAGGAGGCTATTTTAACAATACCTCACTACCCCACCTTCATTTCCCCATTCAAAAAACATATACACTACTTCTGTCTACAGACACACTGGCACAAAACCAATTAACTACTTATTCAAAGGGGGATTCCACCAATTTTTACATTTCAAGCTTAACTGTGGAGTTGTAGATGAGTGGTTTGAACTGTAGAGGAAATCTGATGATGGGAACCAGGGGATCAACACATCAGATCAGCGTTTTTGAAGCCGATTCCAATCACCGATCGGGGGCGGGGCTATATGCCACAGAAGGGCTACATGCAATTATCAGTGGTAGCAAGTCATGAAACATGGTTGAAACATGGTTTTCTAGAACTATATACTCAATCACTCTGGCTGTGGTTCCTTTAGCTCTCTGGCTGTTGCTGCTGCTGCTGTACTGTTCGTACCGGTCAGATCTGGTCAGCTGTGTGGTGTACTCTGAAGTACCGTATCAGATTAGCAGTGTTAAATATCTTTGTCTTGGTTCACCAACGAGACACGTTGATGTTACAGAACGTCCTGGATGAGTCTGAGTCACATATGCTAAACACTGCCAGACGGACGATGTTTTCTATCAGCGCATGCAGTGAACGCCATAAACTGTTCTAGCGAGTCTACTGCGTTAGTCATCCTGTGGAAAATGAAAGGGTATGTATTTCCACCTAGTGGTTCAGATAGGAATTGCAGGGAGCTGGCTGGAGGGGGTTTCACGCAGGGTTCCTCTTCCTGGAGGAAACACTAGCTGTAAATACAGAAATTAGGCTCATTTGTTTAACGCCATCGATCAGCTAAACTGAAGAAATATCAGCCGATCGCATATTTCGATTGAAAATCGGCCGATACACAGCCGATCAATCCTTCCATCTCTAATTAATGTACTGATTTCTCTAGAAACTACAGTAAAACACTGTCTTACTCATCACAGTCACAACCATACCTGCCAACCAGACATCGGCTCCTCATCAATACCACTGTGAATAGTTCTGACTCGGTTAAGGATCTCCAGAACGGAGAATAACTCATGGTACAATTTGCTTTTACAGCCGCTGTGAGGTGATTTTAAAAAATCAGAAGGTGTTTACGAGAGCGGCAGAGCTGCTTCTGGCCATAAAAACAGTTTACACCGACGCTCAAAGTTGGACTTTTGTCATGTGAGTACTATATATGATGACTCTGGCGTTAATAAAACCAGAGACATAAAACTAACAAAGAGAAAACAAGAGTCAGGTATGACTTCATGCAGGCTTTACGAGCAAATATTCTGCTTCCACTGACTTACATTGAAGGTAAAGAAGGTCTTTGTTCTCTTTGTAAAGTTACGATTTTGGAGATCCTTGATTTGCTCCACACGTCCAGCAGCCTAATTTATTTCCCAAATTCAAATCTAACTCATTCCCATTTTTAATGAAGGTTTTTAGGGTATGAGGAGGTGTAGGGATGCTTTTCATATTGAACCTCGTGCCCTATGTAGTGTACTTCTCTTACAACTACATAAGTTTGTCTTAAATCATCTGTCTGCGTTCGTTCCCTACAAACCTACTCTCTGGTCCTTTACAGCGCTCTACAAATAAAGATTATTATTATTACTAAATCTTACTGGTTCCCTTTTTAGGGAGCTACGCTCTAGACAATAAAGGTTTTTAGGGTAAGAGGGGGTCTAGGGCTGTTTCTCAAATTAAACCTTGTGCCCTATGTAGTGTACTTCTCTTATAACCACATAAGGTTATCTCAAACCATCTGTCTGCGTTCGTTCCCTACAAACCTACTCTCTGCTCCTTTACAGTGCTCTATAAATAAAGATTATTATTATTATCAAATCTTACTCGTTCCCTTCTTAGGGAGCTACGCTCTAGACAATAAAGGTTTTTAGGGTAAGAGGGGGTCTAGGGCTGTTTCTCAAATTGAACCTTGTGCCCTATGTAGTGTACTTCTCTTACAATTACATAAGTTTGTCTCAAATCATCTGTCTGCTCTCGTTCCTCACAAACCTACTCTCTGTTCCTTTACAGTGCTCTATAAATAAAGATTATTATTATTATTATTATTATTATTATTATTATTGCGAAAATATGCAAATATAACATTTTCATTTTTTTTATATTACAAACCTTGGTCCCTTTGATCTGGGCTCCTCACTGTTCCTTCCTCAAACCTCTAAAGCTTCTGCGATCAAGCATTCTCTAGATTTTATCACTCTCCAGAGAAAAATCATGCATCTCTATTTTTGCTGCTTTATTTTTTTTTTTTGAACAAGACAAATTTCATTTATCATGGACCAATAGAAACACTCCAAAATCACTTGGAAAACATTCTGATTCCACTGAGTCCAATTCTCATCCCACACTTAAATATAAGCCCAAAACAAACCTTCCCCAAACCTGATCAACTCCTTCTAGTCTGTCCCTATGCTGTCATTATCTGTTCTATGAACTGATTTAATGGTTACTATCATGTATTGTTATGTATGTTATTATCTCCACCCTTCTCCTCCAGACGTCTGGTCCCTATCATTGCCACTGTGAACAGTTCTGACTGCACCACCCCTCCCTAATCCTGAAAATCCTTGTACTCACCCTCTGAGTGTGGGGGTTCTCCGGCTCCTGCCACCCTCCACTGGCTATGAAAGAGAACACGAAAACAGAGTCATAATTTGGGCTATTTATAAAGGCACATGTACAATATATATATATATATATATACAAATCTAAATATTCTAGTTTGAAGGTTGTAGGTTGAACAAAACCTTAACGTTTGGTTTTGGCAGAAAATGAATGGGACTCTGTGGGAGGAGCGTGGGATGCATAAACGACAGATAGAAGAGTGCAGGTCAGTGTGTGTGTGAATTAGAGGTCAGGGATCTGAGTGAGTACATGCCCTGAGTGAGTACATGCAGTTTGGAGGCTGCAGGTTAAATGAAACCATGATGTTTGGGTTTGTCTGAAGAGGACTCTATGGAGGGTAAAAAAGAGGGATGACAAAAAAAAACATCTAACAGACGAGTGCGGATCGAACCAATACTATATTTGTGGTTTGGTGTCTTCCCTGAGTCAATGTATATGAAACAGTGTCTATCGGTTGAGCAGAAGTTCAGTGGATTGGTGTGCACTTTTTCATCCTATTAATTCTCTATGGGGGAAAAAAAACTGTGGTTATCTGGAATCTGTGCATCCGATCAAAAAGCTCTATAAAAAGCCTGAATCACATAATCAGATCAGACAATCTGGAGTAGGAACGGAGCTGATATCTCAAAAACTTGCAGTATGAGCTACACTGCAAAGACCTGGCAGAAAGCCTAGAACTAATAAGAGTGTAGTACTCTACAGGAGCTACACTACCTCACATCTAAGCAGCTTCTGCCAGTTCCTGGAGACCCCTGATCTGCATACTGTGGTCAATTCTTTGCACCAATACAGTTCAAGTCAAGACAGGACTGTTAACAAGCTGAGAAGTTACATTCTCAATGAGAAAAGCTCCAGCTATGCAGAGTAGAGCTACTCCAGCACCAGCTACTACCATGTTCAGGTTTATTTGTGTAGCGTTTTTACAACAATGTTGTCATAAAGCAGCTTTACAGAAGTTTGAAAACATACAGTTATAACATGCAACCCCTGGTGAGCAAGCCAGAGGCGACGGTGGCTAGAAAAACTCCCTCAAGACTGGAGGAAGAAACCTTGGGAGGAACCAGACTCACACAGGAAGAGCCGTCCTCCTCTGGTCCAAGAGTATTAACGGCTTATTAAGCTTAATTCAGAACAAAAGCTGAGAAAGTCTCTGCACAGGTAGAGGCACTCTGAGGCAGTCTCTAACTGAGTCTGTGCAAAAAGTGAAACAGTCCTCAACGCTGGTACATCTGGATGATACAGTGATGCAGTTGAGGGTGTAGCAGATAGCAGGCATGAATCTTGGAGAACAGCATGAACTCACCAACAGACTTGTCGGCCATGCCCACGTCCCGTGACGTCCAGCGGCAGAACCCGCAGGCCAGGTAGTAGGCCTTCTTCATGGCGGTCTTGGTGGGGTCATCCGGCAGCGGGGCTGGGATGTTGGTGGCCCGTGTGGACAGGGTGTGCATACAGCAGGGGCAGTCAAAGCAGTTAGCACACCTACAAACAGGACACAGCACAGCTTGTGAGCAGGGACTGGATCTATTCTCAACTCACAAGGATCCCCAAGAAGATCAAATCAAACACGCAGCTTTACCTGTTCTTCTTAAGCTTCGCCTCAGCTGAAGGCATGTTCTCCAGACAGCTGGGGCAGTAGTGGGAATCAACCTGGATGAGAACATCAAGTTTCAGTAAACAGGCAGCAGCCAGTAATTCAGGCTCACATACATACAACAAAAGAGCAACTATGAAAACTACAACACTCAGTAATGACATCTAATAGCTATTTAGTGACATATGATTGTGCAAAACAACAGAATAAGACAGATGTGAGGGAAACTGGGTGCGGTGATGTTGCCCACATCACAACACCAGCTAACTCGCTAGCCAAGGAGCTAATTTGCGCGAGAAAACATGTATAAATACAGGTATATGCTTGTTTTGAGGTACATAATCGCAAGCCCTGCGTAGTATAATGGCACGAAAAATATATATTTCCCACCTCATTTCCTAAATAACCCAAATATAACGTCTAAAAAGGCATTAAAAGACTGAATTGTTTAGCTAGCAATACGAAAAAAATACACAACGGCTCGAAATTGACAGGCGAGACAGGCCAATCAGATCGCGTATTTTGCTCAGACTGCATGATCGACATGCCACAACAGCCAATCGGATGACAGGAGAGTCCGAAAGTGGGCGGGAACATCTGGCTATCAGTTGCCGGCCCAGCTGAGGGAAACCAGCTCAACGTAGGCCGAAAACGGTTAGACTGAAGAAACAAACTACGACAGAAATTCACTCACTTCATGTGACACACATTCCAAGGAGCGTAATTCGCTGCAATATCGGCAAAAGTAGAGCTGCGAGAGCGGAGCGCGGATCTTCTTCTCCCCGCGGACCAGATACAGCACTCTGTCGGGCTGCAGTAGGGACGCCATCTCTGAAGCCACGCCCTCCCGCCACGCACAGATTACCTTCTGTTGGCTGTGTCCCAACAAAACTCCTCGTTCCCTTCTTAGGCAGCTACGCTCTAGATTTCTTGTGAAGTTACCATTTTGGAGATACTTGTTTTTCTTTGCACATCGACGATTTGCTTCTCACCTCTGGAGCTCCATCCGCAAAACTGGCAGTCTAATTTATTTCTCACATTCAAATCTAACATATATATAACAAAAAGCCCTCGTTCCCTTCATAGGGAGCTACGCTCTAGATAATGAAGGTTTTAAGGGCATGACGGGGACCAGGGCTGTTTCTTAAATTGAACCATGTGCCCTATGTAGTGGATTTCTCTTACAATTACGTAAGTTTGTCTCAAATCTTTTAACAACCTTTTCATCAGTTTGCTCTTGTTCCCTACAAACCTACTATCTGGTCGTTTACAGTCCTCTATAAAAAACTAAATAAATAACAATAATAATAATAATTATTATTAAATCTTCTTCGTTCCCTTCTTAGAGAGCTACACTCTAGATAATGAAGGTTTTTAGGGTATGGGTTTTAGGGTTTTTAGAGGAGGTGAAGGACTGTGTCTCAAATTAAACCTTGTGCCCTATGTACTAGATTTCTTTTACAATTACTTTAGTTTGTCTCAAATCTCTTAAGAACCTCTGCATCTGTCTGCTCTCGTTCCCTACAAACTTACTATCTAGTCGTTTACAGTGCTCTATAAATAATAATAATAATAATAATAATAATAATAACAATAATAATAATAATAATAATAATAATAATAATAATAATAATAATAATAATAATAACCATAATAATCATCATCATTATTATTATCATTATTATTATTATTATTATTATTATTAAATCTTACTCGTTCCCTTCTTAGGGAGCCTCACGCTAGATAATGAAGGATTTTAGGGTATAAGGGGGTGTAGGGCTGTTTCTCAAATTGAACTATGTGCCCTGCGTAGTGTATTTCTTTTACAACTACAATAGTTTGTCTCAAATCTCTTAAGAACTTTCTCATCTGTCAGCTGTTTAAATGTTAATGTTTATATTGTGTGTAAATTGCATGATGAATGGACCAATAGAAAATAATTCTGGTTCCACTGACCCTCGTTCCCTTCTTAGGGAGCTACGCTCTAGATAATGATGGTTTTTAGGGCAAGAAGGGGACCAAACTGAACCTAGTGCCCTATGTAGTGAATTAGTACGGAAGTGAGTGACTAGTGACTAAGACAACGACCCGACTCTATGTTTCCTATCTGCACTTGACTCAATGCTGCCTCCTACTGGCTGGCAGGAAAACAAGAGAAAAGAAAAACCTTCATGTCACAGTTAGTTGACAGGAAAGGAAGGGTGTTGGTCAGTGGTCACCAACTATGCGGTCACCCATCTATGTTCCTGCCAAGTTCAGCTCCAATCAGAAACTTTCAAACCAAAACAAAAACATCTTATCCAACAGATAAACAGCCTTTTATCTTTTAACTTAACCTTCTAAAGTACTAGACTGGAGACATAGCCTCACAGTGTTTAGTTCTACTCTATAGTTATATATAGTTTAGTTATATATATTTAAATTCTCTTTAATTGGAGCTGCACTCGTTAAGAACAGGAGCTCTCTGGGTTCTTGATGGCTGTTTGTTATTAAGCACTCTAATGGTCTGTTTCCTCTGGTGGTTCCTCTAGTGGTTCCTCTGGTTGTTCCTCTGGTGGTTCCTCTGGTTGTTCCTCTGGTTGTTCCTCTGGTTGTTCTTCTGGGTGTTCTTCTGGTTGTTCCTCTGGTTGTTCCTCTGCTTGTTCCTCTGCTTGTGTTAGTCATTTAGTCACAGTTTCCTGAGGTTTTCAACAAAGTGTTCAAACTAACTGGACCATTTTTTTTAAATGGAAGACATTAATGTAGTACTGTGGTGCTCAAATCATTGTGAACCCTTTAATATTCTCTGTATTTCTGCACAGATATGATCTTAAACATCATCAGACATTCACACAGTAGATGAAAAAAGAACCAAATTAAACACACGGTACATAAATATTATACTTGATCATGTATGTGAGCCTCAAATATATGTAAAACTATAGGATTAACAGGTCATTTTGAGGATAAAGTCAATTTTGAAACAAATCAGTGGGATGATGATCAGGTGTGAGAGGCCATTATTGTATGTACTGCTGAGTATCTCTTTGGTGTATCTATTGAAATCAGTTTATTTCATTCATAAATGTTGAAGAAGATCATTAATTAAAATGTTTTT
Source organism: Megaleporinus macrocephalus (assembly GCA_021613375.1). Lineage (NCBI taxonomy): Eukaryota > Metazoa > Chordata > Actinopteri > Characiformes > Anostomidae > Megaleporinus > Megaleporinus macrocephalus. The sequence continues at coordinate 62,253,886 of CM038702.1, read as the reverse complement.
GATCTTAAATCTTTATTGTAATTAATACTTTTTTTACTACATGAACAAAAATAGTGTTTGTAAACATGTTCCCAACTACAAATGTTTACAAAGGTCAACAGTTTCCATCAAACTCCATAGTGAACACATAAGGGTTAATTTTGAGCCATGTTGTGTGTTAAAAGTCAGTGATACAAACATAATTTTTACTAAAAAATTAAAATTATTAAACTGAATTCAGGATTTGTGATGAGCAGAAACAAGGAATTCATAAAAGCTTGAATGATGAATTTTTTTTATTGCAAAGATATAGAAGATAAAATCTCAGACGGGTCACTTTTAACCCGGGTTGTGCATCAAAGGGTTAAAGAACATGAACCTATCAAAGTCTGGTCCTCTACACCACACGTCTGTGGAGGTTTATCATGATGTCCTGCTTTACAGGACAAAGTCTATCTAAAGAATTAGTATGGAAGTGAAGTGGGTGACTAGTGACTAGGGCAACTACCCAGCTCTGTTTCCTATCTGTACTTGACTCAATGCTTCCTCCTACTGGCTGGCAAGAAAACAAGCAATGGAGTCAAAAGTTTTCAAATTCATTACTCAGGTAGAAGTATAGATACTAGGGTTTAAAATACTTCTGTAGAAGTTGAAGTATCAACTGAAGCTTTTTACTCCAGTAAAAGTATAAAAGTACTGCTTTCAAAACTACTTAAAGTATAAAAGTAAAAGTAATGTAAGGGGAAAAACGCTATTAAGGACAGGGGTCTATAGTGCACTAGCCCACCTCCCCCAAAAACCCAATTCTTCTAAAAGCCATAATGACTATAATGTTATATTAAAATGTTAATGTTGATAAATGTGGGATGTGCTAGGCTTCCTGTTTCAGCTCATATACACCCATTGAACATGAATGTAGTTTAGTTCAATGTAAATATATTAAAGAAGCATATCTGTTACTACTGAGAATTAACATGTGTTTCATGGAGCAGAAGATATGATGACTAATTGTCTATAAGTATTGAAATGAAGTCAAACTTTAAAGATACGTTATCAATAATCTTTACTGGAATGTAAATGTACCTGAATGAAAACGAGCTGAAATGAAATAGAAGTAACGAGACTATGTTTAAAATGTAAGGAGTAGAAAGTACTGATAATGGAGTGTAAATGTAAGGAGTAGAAAGTACTGATAATGGAGTGTAAATGTAAGTAGTAGAAAGTACTGATAATGGAGTGTAAATGTAAGGAGTAGAAAGTACTGATAATGGAGTGTAAATGTAAGTAGTAGAAAGTACTGATAATGGAGTGTAAATGTAAGGAGTAGAAAGTACTGATAATGGAGTGTAAATGTAAGTAGTAGAAAGTACTGATAATGGAGTGTAAATGTAAGGAGTAGAAAGTACTGATAATGGAGTGTAAATGTAAGGGGTAGAAAGTACAGATAATGGAGTGTAAATGTAAGGAGTAGAAAGTACTGATAATGGAGTGTAAATGTAAGGAGTAGAAAGTACTGATAATGGAGTGTAAATGTAAGGAGTAGAAAGTACAGATAATGGAGTGTAAATGTAGAAGTAGAAAGTACTGATAATGGAGTGTAAATGTAAGGAGTAGAAAGTACAGATAATGGAGTGTAAATGTAAGGAGTAGAAAGTACTGATAATGGAGTGTAAATGTAAGGAGTAGAAAGTACTGATAATGGAGTGTAAATGTAAGGAGTAGAAAGTACAGATAATGGAGTGTAAATGTAGAAGTAGAAAGTACTGATAATGGAGTGTAAATGTAAGTAGTAGAAAGTACTGATAATGAAGTGTAAATGTAAGGAGTAGAAAGTACTGATAATGGAGTGTAAATGTAAGGAGTAGAAAGTACAGATAATGGAGTGTAAATGTAAGGAGTAGAAAGTACTGATAATGGAGTGTAAATGTAAGGAGTAGAAAGTACAGATAATGGAGTGTAAATGTAGAAGTAGAAAGTACTGATAATGGAGTGTAAATGTAAGGAGTAGAAAGTACAGATAATGGAGTGTAAATGTAAGTAGTAGAAAGTACTGATAATGGAGTGTAAATGTAAGGAGTAGAAAGTACTGATAATGGAGTGTAAATGTAAGTAGTAGAAAGTACTGATAATGGAGTGTAAATGTAAGGAGTAGAAAGTACTGATAATGGAGTGTAAATGTAAGGATTAGAAAGTACTGATAATGGAGTGTAAATGTAAGGAGTAGAAAGTACTGATAATGGAGTGTAAATGTAAGGGGTAGAAAGTACAGATAATGGAGTGTAAATGTAAGGAGTAGAAAGTACTGATAATGGAGTGTAAATGTAAGGAGTAGAAAGTACAGATAATGGAGTGTAAATGTAGAAGTAGAAAGTACTGATAATGGAGTGTAAATGTAAGTAGTAGAAAGTACTGATAATGGAGTGTAAATGTAAGGAGTAGAAAGTACTGATAATGGAGTGTAAATGTAAGGAGTAGAAAGTACAGATAATGGAGTGTAAATGTAAGGAGTAGAAAGTACTGATAATGGAGTGCAAATGTAAGGAGTAGAAAGTACAGATAATGGAGTGTAAATGTAAGGAGTAGAAAGTACTGATAATGGAGTGTAAATGTAAGGAGTAGAAAGTACTGATAATGGAGTGTAAATGTAGGGAGTAAAAAGTACAGATAATGGAGTGTAAATGTAAGGAGTAGAAAGTACTGATAATGGAGTGTAAATGTAAGGAGTAGAAAGTACAGATAATGGAGTGTAAATGTAGAAGTAGAAAGTACTGATAATGGAGTGTAAATGTAAGGAGTAGAAAGTACTGATAATGGAGTGTAAATGTAGGGAGTAGAAAGTACAGATAATGGAGTGTAAATGTAAGGAGTATAAAGTACAGATAATGGAGTGTAAATGTAAGGAGTAGAAAGTACTGATAATGGAGTGTAAATGTAAGGAGTAGAAAGTACTGATAATGGAGTGTAAATGTAAGGAGTAGAAAGTACAGATAATGGAGTGTAAATGTAAGGAGTTGAAAGGACTGATAATGGAGTGTAAATGTAAGGAGTAGAAAGTACAGATAATGGAGTGTAAATGTAAGGAGTAGAAAGTACAGATAATGGAGTGTAAATGTAAGGAGTAGAAAGTACTGATAATGGAGTGTAAATGTAGGGAGTAGAAAGTACAGATAATGGAGTGTAAATGTAAGGAGTAGAAAGTACAGATAATGGAGTGTAAATGTAAGGAGTAGAAAGTACAGATAATGAAGTGTAAATGTAAGGAGTAGAAAGTACAGATAATGAAGTGTAAATGTAAGGAGTAGAAAGTACTGATAATGGAGTGCAAATGTAAGGAGTAGAAAGTACTGATAATGGAGTGTAGATGTAAGGAGTAGAAAGTACTGATAATGGAGTGTAAATGTAAGGAGTAG
>CM038702.1:62052997-62245497 GCA_021613375.1 Megaleporinus macrocephalus | reverse complement strand
ACCCTGCCTCCCCCTCTATCTCTTTCTCACTCCCTCCTTCACTCTATCTCTCTCCCTCCCTCTCCCTCTCTCCCTCTCTCTCTCTCTCCTCTTGCTCTCTCTGTTGAGTGCACTGATCTCATTGGTCAGAAGAGCGTGCGTCACAGTGTTTTGCTCCGTGCGAGGCAAAGGCGAGAGCGCGCACGAGAGAGACAGCGAGAGTGAGTGAGAAAGAGTGAGAGATCGGGGAAAGAGAGGCAAAAGAAGAGAAAGAGAAGAGAGGAGGACAGAGAGGAGCTCCTCCTGATGGAGTCCTACGGAAAGCCGTGGCTCCCTCTGCTGCTCCTGCTGCTGCCCTCACTGCAGTCCTGCAGTTCACCAGTCAACACACAGGTACCAGCACCGCACACCGTACACCCTTCACCGCTCACCGCTCACCCCTCACCGCTCACCCCTCACCGCTCCTGAACTCTTACATAACCAGCCAGACTGCCTCACCGACTCAGCACACACTGCAAACGGACATGTTCAACCTTTAATCATTCAGAGCACTAGCTTAGAACGCTTGTTTGGAAAGTTACTTACATCCTAGATATTAAAAATTATTATTATATTTTAAATATTGTTAATTTCACATTAACATCCAGGTATCCACACACAGTATATATATATATAGAAATAGTGAGAGAGAGAAATAGATAGATATAAAGTGAGCTAGATTTGGTGTGTGCAGTTATTCTATCCTTCTCTGTTTGTGTATTTGTTTGTGTTGGGATTGTTTATATTTAATTATTATATTATTATATATGGTTATATATATGGTTATGTTATATATGTTTTATGTTTCTATTGATCCATTCATACATTCATATATATATATATATATATATATATATATATATATATATATATATATATATATATATAGAGAGAGAGAGAGAGAGAGAGAGAGAGAGAGAGAGAGAGAGAGAGAGAAGTAGATAGACATATAGTGAGCTAGATTTGGTGTGTGCAGTGATTCTATCCTCCTCTGTTTGTGTATTTGTTTGTGTTGGGATTGTTTATATTTAATTATTATATATGTTTATGTTCAATAACATCCAGCTAACCACAAACAGTTCTATATACAGCAAACACACACACACACACACACACACACACACACACACACGGTTGTATATATATATACGAACATATTTGTATATATATATATATATATATATATATATATATATATATATATATATGTAAGAGAGAAAGAGAGAGAGAAAGAGAGAGAGAGAGATAGAGAAAGAGAGAGAGTTGGGGGAATAGATAGATAGATTCATGTTATGATTGTTTATATTCATATTCCTCATTTTTATGACACGAAAAAAAAACAGCCTGGGCCCGTTGCCAGGCAACAGTGTAGAAGAAAGCCAAGCTCTCTCACTCCTTTTTTCACTCCTTTCCTGTCACAGCCTCTTTCAGATGAATTTCTTTCAGGCTCAGGTCAGTTTAGACCGGCTACACCTCTAATGGCGTATGGTTTTCAGTGACTGGTGCTCTACAGCTCTCAGGAGCAGCTGGTGTTAGCGGCAGGTTGTTAAAGGGGAACTCCACCGAGTGTTCAAAATTTTCTAGATAATTAACTGGTCAAGATGTTAACAGAGTCATTCAGAGTGGCTCGGTGCGAAACACTCCGTTCTAATAAAACGAAGTTGGAACTGTTCACAGTGGTGGTGATGGTAACCAGACATCCACCTCTATTAAAGCTCCCCCACTGAAAGCTGTTATATGAAATGAGTATGAAGTCTGATGTTGGAGACGCTGTTTTGTGACAAGCTTTTGGCATAAAGTCGTGTTTTAATCCATTATTTAATCTGTTCACAGTGGAGGGGTGCATGCAGGGTGGAGTGAGACAAAATAGTGCCCAAAGAAATTGTATTGTTTTCACTATTGAGTCATTGATTTATGACTATTTTACCATCAGCATCATCACACATATGATCTCTGAAGACTCGTGTAGGTTCACTGGTGGGCTTTATAGTATATAAAATATCTATATTTGTGTTCTAGACATGGTGACCCCTGGTTACCATCACCACTACTGTAATCTACAATCAACTGTTTCACTTCAAACCACTCAGAATGACTGTGTTTACATCTCAGTCACGGAAATATTCAGAAATTCTGACAAATTTGGTGGAATTCCCCTTTAGCCTGTGAAGCAACATCATCTCTAGCTTTGTTTACTCAGATAAGCCTGCAGCTGAGCCTGCTGTGGTGTAGAAAACTATTTACAACTATTTATTTAGTATTCTTAAGCAACGTCAATCAAATTCTCACAGCAATGTTCAACATCTGTACCTGTCCTCACTAATACTCAATCAAATTCTCACAGCAATGTTCATCAGTACCTGACCTCACTAATACTCAATCAAATCCTCACAGCCACGTTCAACATCAGTACCTGACCTCACTAACACTCAATCAGATCTTTACAGCCATGTTCAACATCAGTACCGGACCTCACTAATACTCAATCAAATCCTCACAGCAATGTTCATCAGTACCTGACCTCACTAATACTCAATCAAATCCTCACAGCAATGTTCATCAGTACCTGACCTCACTAATACTCAGTCAAATCCTCACAGCGATGTTTGCCATCAGTACCTGACTTCACTAACACTCAATCAAATCCTCACAGCAATGTTCAACATCAGTACCTGACCTCACTAATACTCAATCAAATCCTCACAGCGATGTTTGCCATCAGTACCTGACCTCACTAATACTCAATCAAATCCTCACAGCAATGTTCATTAGTACCTTACCTCACTAATACTCAATCAAATCCTCACAGCAATGTTCATTAGTACCTTACCTCACTAATACTCAATCAAATCCTCACAGCGATGTTTGCCATCAGTACAATGGAGACATTTTAAAATATTGCTGATTTGACTGGGAGTGTACTGAAGGGGGTCTCAGAGTTTTGTAAGTTACTGTAAGTGTGGTGCTGTTTACAGGGGCACTGATCTGCCGGTATGTGAACAGATTGTTTGTTTTACCTCTTATGGTAACGCTGTAGCCGGAGGTGTACCAGACGTTGCTCAACTCGGACTGAAAATATTGACCAAAGTTTAGCTGGATGTTTGAATACTGCCTCTGTGTTTATTCAGGATGTAGGTCATGTGCTTAGAGAGAGAAAACATGCTTAAAATAAGCTGCAAGTGTAATTACAGTACTCCGTTTCTTCATTCTTTAAAAGTTAATTCTATTCATTTTATTAAAATAGGATTTGTTTGGATCCACTCATATGGGACACAACTGGGATAAAACCAGACTGCCCAACGAACACCCTACAGTGAAACATTCTTCACTACTGGTTCTACTTATTTGTCTTAATAGCACATCTAGAGTGTACCTCTAAAGTCAACAGGACATCGAAGCCCCCCTGTTTGTTCTTGTTAGTTCATGTTCCCAGTCATACTGGACATGATTCATTATGTTATATCATTGTATGTCGCCTTCTATCACAATTGAATTACTATTATCCACCTTTAAAACATGCTCTGGTGATCTATCTATCTATCTTCTTACCTACCTTTCTACCAACCTACTCATCTATCTATCTATCTATCTATCTATCTATCTGTTTCACTCTATCTATCTATCTATCTATCTATCTATCTATCTATCTATCTATCTATCTATCTATCTATCTATCTATCTATCTATCTATCTATCTATCTATCTATCTATCTATCTATCTATCTATCTATCCATCTATCTAAAGGGCCCATAAGCAACATTTGCACCTAAGGCCCACTTATAACTATGGAACGCCCTTTGGGTCATTACATCTGTTTCACTCTATCTATCTATCTATCTATCTATCTATCTATCTATCTATCTATCTATCTATCTATCTATCTATCTATCTATCTATCTGTTTCACTCTATCTATCTATCTATCTATCTATCTATCTATCTATCTATCTATCTATCTATCTATCTATCTATCTATCTATCGATCTATCTAAAGGGCCCATAAGCAACATTTGCACCTAAGGCCCACTTATAACTATGGAACGCCCTTTGGGTCATTACACCTACAACTTCCAGCGCACACAGCTACGTTAGCTGATTTAGCTGATTCATGTGCTGTTGGCTGAAATGAAATGTAAGGTGAAGATTGTGCTACCTGAAAATATTAAATATAAATTTATATTCACAGTAGTCTCTTTGCCCCAACTTCAGTTTGTGTGAGATAGTATCTGTAATGGGTACATTAAGTTACTGAAAATCTGTACTCAGGTACAAATACAATTACTTATACTTACAATTAATTACGCTCTTCTGAACTGAGTGTTAGGTAGCTTGGCTCTTAGACAGAAGTCTTAGTGTTGGTGGTTGCTTGATTAAGCTCTGCACTATGTTCATGTCAAGATGGCATCATTGATAGTTTTCTTTTTAAACAGACAGATTGTGTGGGGGGTTTGTATTTGTTTTTGTATGTGTTTTTACATTTATATATTGTACATTGTTAATAAACTGCATATTTAATAAACAGATCGTACCTCCTGTATGCTTAAGATGTACTTTATGAAAACAGTATAACATTTATAGATTTTAATTGCAATTGATTGTATGTCTGAATATCCATTGTCGTAGTCTGTGGACCCCCTACAATAGCTTTGGCCACCCACTGGTCACCCCAAGAATAAAAGTCTAGCTCCGCCACTGTCAGGAGGCGGGGCTTAAAGACACAGGAGCTCTAACGAAGCGTTTCAGACCAAAAGTGAATAAAGACGTACAGTATTTTGGGACAGTTGCTGCATGTAACTCTTCTAGTAGAAGCGAAACATACACTCCTCAACACTGACCATGAGCTTATTAGGGCCTCTTTAATTTGGGCCCAGCCGTGTGGGCGGAGTCAATACTAAAGCTGATGTTCCTCTCTTTTCCAGTCATGTAACCGCGACGTGGACGGCTCCATATTCCATTATGGAGCGAATGCTTTGAATGAAAGCGCGTACATCCCTTTGCGCCAGTATGCCGGGAAGTACGTCCTCATTGTGAACGTGGCCACCTTCTGAGGACTCACCTTCCAGTATTTGGGTAAGCAGCCGAAAACAAACACTTTACAAACATAAAAAGCTCGTCCAAGGCCACCGACACTGTTTACAGCTCAATATTTGAGCTGGTACAAACTCGGCTAGAAGTATTTGAGCTTAGGTTTAACCCTTACTGCTGGCTTAGTGTGATGTAATGCTTTAACCCCTTTGATGCACAAGCTGAACAAACCCCTTCTAACGCACAACATGGGTCAAACTTGAGCCGTATTCATTTCCTGTGTTACTGTGTGTACTGCTGAGTATCGCTTTGGTATATATACTGAAATCAGTTTATTTCATTATTTAATGTTCTGAGTGTTCATAGAAAATCTTGTTTTTAATCTTAAATCTTTATTTTAATTCTTATTCATTTACTTCATGAACAAAAACAGTGTTTGTAAATATGTTCCCGACTGCAAATGTTTACAAATGTCAACAGTTCCCATCAAACTCAATAGTGAACACATAAGGGTTAATTCTGAGCCATGTTGTGTGATGGAAAGCAGTGATACAAACATGATTTTTATTAACAAAATTAAAAATATAGAGATGAAATATGTATTTGTGATGACCAAAAACAATAAGTTAAGGAGTTAAAGCTTGAATGATGAAATAAATGTATTGCAAAAATGTATATTAAAAAAAATAATTAAAAAATTTACCCCGACTAGCAGGATTAAGCAGCAGATAATGGATAGATAGATATAGAAGATAAACTCTCGCCAGGCTGCGCATGAAAGGGTTAAGTGCACTGAAAAATAAATTCAATTCAAATGTGTATATTTACAAATCACAGTTATTGTTAAATATAAGTGAACTAAAAGAATTAAAGGTGCCATAAATTGAGTTATTGAGTTATTAATAACAGCCCATGATTTGGTCCTAGCATGAAACTAGCTCCCCTTTTTGGTGATCTCATGAATATTCTGATTGCTCTGCTCTGATTGGCTGCTTCACAGTAAGACTCTGTGAAGATCACAGACACAACATTAGTCTAAATAGACTAAATAAAGTGAACTTCTGTGTAAATAAGCTCCGCCCTCATACTGTTTAGTTAGCTGTATTAGTTACTTGGAGCTGCTAGTATGTAATGTTACCTGTACCAGCTCCTCTCTTTCATCTCCACATCAAACACAAAGTAGATTAAAGGTGTCTCTGTGAAACTTTCAGTTTAAGATGATCTGCTTCAACCAGCACACAGTGATACACTCACACAGCATGGCTGCTACTTACAGTCACTGTTGGAGGTTGTGGTGCTAATGAAGGTGGAGCTGCTCGTCTCTTCAGTCTCTTCAGTGTTGAACGCTGAGCTGAAGCTGAAGCTGCTCCGAGTGTTGGAGAAACTGTCCAGAGTGAGACGTACAGACTGCAGAGTTGAAGTTGTTGCAATTAGATTAAGAAACTAGTGAATAGGGACTTACGCCATGTCTGACGATTCTGTTCCTTTCCTTCACAGCCTGGTGCCCCGTTGTGGTTATATGTAGATGTTGGGGGTGTGAATATTAATGAGTCTGTTATGTAACAATAGCTACGTTTACATGCAGCCTGATAATCCGTTAATAATCCGACTAATAGCTCGGTCATAATAGTATACGTCCATGAAGACACCTCAATCCGAATAGACTAGTCCTATTGAGGTCATTCCGATTACAATTTCTATCCGATTGAAGGAGGTGGGTAATCCCATAAATAATCTGTTTATTAGAAGAATAATAGTCGTGTAAACGCCTGTATCTGATTACATTCTCAATCGGAAAGTTTAAATACGTTCTGTGCATGTGCAGTTTGCTTCAACTGATAAAAGATTTAAAAACAGTTAGCAGGATGGACGGCCGTAAAGCTCACAGTAACGAGCTGTTCAGACGAGTATATGAGCAAATGAACGACGGCGGGTTTACACGAACTACAGAGTAAATTAAAACAGATGGAAGTTTCTCAGATTATTACAAAGCTAAAAACCTGAACGGCAAAAGCAGCTCCGCTCCGTCCACTTCCCCGTTTTACTAAACTATGGATGAACTATTGCTATAAACTGTAATTGCACTTTATCTAGAAGCACTGGCTAAGTAATGCACTTGTACTGTATGTAGTCTTGTATTTGTTCTCTTCTCTGTAGGTGTTCCAGACTTGCTAGGTATTGCATTGTCTTTTTTCTAGGTATCAGCACTGGCCCTGTGTTTATGGCAGTGTTTGAGTATAAGAGTAGTTTGGACTTAAACCTGTTTGTACTAGATAGAGATTCATACTCGAACCAACACTAAGCACTTTTGTAAGTCGCTCTGGATAAGAGCGTCTGCTAAATGCAGTAAATGTAAATGTAAATGTAAATGAAGTCACGGGAGATCCACTCAAAGCTAACACTGATGAAAACGGTGTTGCGGGACGTGACGTCTTCCTCTCGCCTCTCCTTTAATAAGAACATGTGAGGTATTTTTTCTGAGTCTGCTGTAATTTTGTTAAAAACTCAGATAACTCACTTCTGCCAGTCTCACTCTGACTGAACTCGCCTCATGCTCGTTGTTATAGTAACGTTTACACCAAGCTGTACTCTACGCATGCTTGTAATTTAGGATCTGATTGCTTGTAGGTGCATGTAAACAGAGATTTTCATCAGATTGTTGAGTAGAGTTAATATATAAACACCTCAGTCTTAATCTAGAATCGGAATGAATTAAATCGGATTACAGAAAATCTCTGCATGTAAACATAGCCAGTGTAGGATTTTGAGCTCTGCCTGTTTTATCGTCTCTCTTTTGTAAATACAGGATTTGTGTGGTTATGTACTGAGCTCTCCTTATGACACTCTCACAATGAAAATACAGTTACACTCTATAGCACCTTTAATATCCAGCCTATCAGCCCCGGTTCTGGACTGCTTTGCTTGTGGGGAAGTTGGCTAAGTAGGCTGTCTAGGTAGTGAGTGTGTAAGTAGGCTGTCTAGGTAGTGAGTGTGTAAGTATCAGTGTTCTCTCCTCATCTCTCCTCATAAACAGATTACTGAGACTCTAGTTAGAGAGAGACTGCGGCACGGCTTGTTCCACCCACTGCAGCACACCACCGGTGGTTTAGCTGGTTGTTAAGCTACCGGCCGGCATCCGAAACAATAACCTGAGGTTTAAAAATCCGCTAGCACGAATACTAACGGCTTGAGTATAACGGTGCATCCGAAATTGAGGAAGTGTTCGATGCTTCCTTAAAATCTGGTCTAAATAAGGTTTCTCAGTAGACAGTATGTTTAAGGTATGTAAGAATTGGGACAGTCTACATGTCGGGAGCGCATACTATGACGTATAATGCTGCCTATGTAGGAGATCACTAGGTTTTGAGACACACCCTATAATGTGTGTACGTGTTAATAGTCATATTTTTAAAGCCAGAAATATATTCACAGCTTGATTTGTGCATGAATGATGACAGCAGATCTAACGCTACTGGCTTAAATGAATATATGAGGTAAAGAAATAAAAATCTTGTTTGTGCCTTCAAACTTAAACTCAAACCCAATGACTGAAGAGTACACTTTGCTTATGTAAATTAAAAAAAAGATGATCTAATTGTGATTAATTTCAATAACCCCCTTAATGAATTTAGCATTGCACTGATGAAAAGCTTTAGTACAGCTTTAAATCAAACTGACAAAAGTAAATAGACACAGGCCGAGACTATAATACTCAGAAGTGGAGATAGGAATAAATAGGAAGACTAATATGATTAGGAAATTATATATATAAGCCAATCAGAAATAAGCAAGGCCATATCTTTACACTGCACAGCAAAATTAGGTTTTGTGATTGGATCAGAGATAATAGACTTTGCTTGCATTGCAATTGGGAGGGCAAAGACAAAATCAGCCCACCCCCCCAGTGCCAGCCCTGTAGCCTATTAATATCAAGTATCAAATGACATTACAATTTCAAGTGTACTGACAAACCCCTAATGGTCCTGTGTGACTCTGTTCTCATCCCAATCAGAACTGAATGCACTTCATGACGAGCTGAAGCATCTGGGCTTCACCATACTCGGATTTCCTTGCAACCAATTTGGGAAACAAGAGCCTGGATCCAATAATGAAATCCTGTCCGGCCTCAAGTGAGTAGCTTTAAAAGTATAGCCCTTAGCAAGAGGAGATCATAGCGGCGATCAAATTGCTATTTAACTGTGGATTTATGAAGTCGGAGTCGCGGGTCACCACAGGAACCACAGCCAGCGGCTCGTCTGTCAGCAGTGTTTAATCAGGAAAGGCACCTAATGGGCAGGAAGATCAGCTCCGCAACAGTAACATGAACTTCAATCCACTGCTCGTCTGACACAGTCGGTTGTTTCTCAGCCCAGACTCGCACTCACCACTTTGTAATCACATCGTATATTATGTGTCAGGTTGTCTTAAGGGCGAACGCCGGGCTCAGTTTAAAGGAGCCGTGTGTAAACCTTTGAGGGGGTGGGATCTATTAGCAAAAATAGAACATAGCTATGAATTAACCCCCTATGTCTACCTAGGAGGGGCTGCCACCGCCATGTTTCTACAGCAGCCGAGAAAGGAGAAATCCCACACTGGCTGTAAAGTAGTTTGAGTTGTGTGGTGCTATAGCACCAGCTGGAAAACCAATCCTTGTTAAAATGTCCCACTGTAGCGCATAACACCCCACACATAAAGCTCCAGCTATGATTATCACTTATTAAAGCTACTAGGCTGAAGTCAGTGCCATCTTCCTGTTTGCATTCTCCTGTTCCACCTTAAATGACGTCACCGTAGCACCATTTAAGGTGGAACGTGAAAAATGAAACAAGAAGCTTGTGAATGTGCTTATGGGAAAATATTATGTTTAGCATTAAATAATATTAAGGCTGTAGTGATAGACTAAACCAGCCCATAAGGGGGTCTTCAGACTCAATCCAAGTCTGAATTAACATTAAAAACACAATAAAACATTACTACACTGTACATGCTAGGTGGGACCACTGGATGGGTAGCTAGAACACCGTGGCTAGATAACTTTTATGCTGTAAGAAGTTTGAGAGCCCAAATTATGATGATTACATAGCACCAGGATAAACTGTAACACTACCTTCACCTACCTGTGTACAGGTAAACTGTAACACTACCTTCACCTACCTGTGTACAGGTAAACAGTAACACTACCTTCACCTACCTGTGTACAGGTAAACTGTAACACTACCTTCACCTACCTGTGTACAGGTAAACAGTAACACTACCTTCACCTACCTGTGTACAGGTAAACTGTAACACTACCTTCACCTACCTGTGTACAGATAAACAGTAACACTACCTTCACCTACCTGTGTACAGGTAAACTGTAACACTACCTTCACCTACCTGTGTACAGGTAAACTGTAACACTACCTTCACCTACCTGTGTACAGATAAACTGTAACACTACCTTCACCTACCTGTGTACAGGTAAACAGTAACACTACCTTCACCTACCTGTGTACAGATAAACAGTAACACTACCTTCACCTACCTGTGTACAGGTAAACAGTAACACTACCTTCACCTACCTGTGTACAGGTAAACTGTAACACTACCTTCACCTACCTGTGTGCTGTAAATGTAAATGGTGTAACTGGTGGACTATAAGCCTCCATTGTTTGTTAGCTGCTTTAGGAGAACAGCTGATAATGTAAACACCTGAAACACCTGGTTGGGTTCAGTTTGACTTCTCACTGCTGTTTTATGGTGGGATTAAATACATTGTCGGTGGGAAGGTTCCCTCAGTTTATCAGCACCGTGTTGACCGAGTTGGCACCATGAATGACCCTTCCAAGAAGTTTATCATCTGTTTGTCTTGGAGATACGCCTACGCCACTTTATTAGGGCGCTTTCTGATTGCATCCACAGGCACGTCCGCCCAGGCAACGGCTTCGTTCCAAACTTCCAGATGTTTGAAAAGGGCGATGTGAACGGAGAAAACGAGCAGAGGCTTTTCACCTTCCTGAAGGTAAAGACCTGAAACAGCACACGTTTCAACAGCAGCAGCATCAGACATGAGTAAAGACTACCAAGTGTAAACCAGTGTATCATCACTGTCCAAAGAAAAACCAGTGTCTCCAAAATAATGACTCCACAGGAGAGAAATACAACGTTCTTCACTTTCAATGTACGTCAATGTTATAAGGTTTCATTCCAAGCTGTTCTAGAGTATCTCTATTTCTATGTCTGTTCATCATGGAACGTCTAGATCAGGGGTGTTTAATTAGAGTTCAGTACAGTCCAGTTAGAGGAGATTTCCTCAGCCCAAGGTCCAGACCAACACCAGGACGAGCTGGTTCTTGCTGGTTTGGATCTACAGCAGACACTGGTGACCAGCACACGCTGTTTTACTGCTGTAAATTCTTCTATTGTGTTTAACTGCATGATGTTTCATTGCTATATGTTTTGTCTGCATTCTTTTATGAGTTTGGAGTTACAGCCTTTTATTTTTAGATCAAAATAAACTAAAAACGAGAAGAATAGAGAAGCACAGCGGCCTTCACTCAACTTTTACTCAAGTTGTATTTGTAGTGAGACCTTTACTGGAGTTGTTATCATCTTATCAGTATGTCATTATCATATTTTCAATATCAATAATATCAATCCGATTAGATATTGGAGACACACAGTGCTGAAGAGCTGCTGTGTGGTTGGTTGTAGTAACCAGTATGAATTAAAAACGCTATGTTGAAGATCGGCTGTGTGGTTGATTGTATTAAGCAATATGAATTCATTACTCTATGTCGAAGAGCTGCTGTGTGGTTGGTTGTAGTGACCGGTATGAATTTATAACGCTATGCTGAAGTGCTGCTGTATGGTTGTTTGTAGTAACCAGTATGAATTTATAACGTCATGCTGAAGTGCTGCTGTGTGGTTAATTGTAGTAACCAATATGAATTTATAACGCTATGCTAAAGTGCTGCTGTGTGGTTGGTTGTAGTAACCAGTATGAATTCATAATGCTATGCTGAAGTGCTGCTGTGTGGTTGTTTGTAGTAACCAGTATGAATTCATAACACTATGCTGAAGATCTGCTGTGTGGTTGGTTGTAGTAACCAGTATGAATTTATAACGCTATGCTGAAGTGCTGCTGTGTGGTTGGTTGTAGTAACCAGTATGAATTTATAACGCTACGCTGAAGTGCTGCTGTGTGGTTGGTTGTAGTAACCAGTATGAATGTATAACGCTATGCTGAAGTGCTGCTGTGTGGTTGGTTGTAGTAACCAGTATGAATTTATAACGCTATGCTGAAGTGCTGCTGTGTGGTTGGTTGTAGTAACCAGTATGAATTTATAATGCTATGCTAAAGTGCTGCTGTGTGGTTGGTTGTAGTAACCAGTATGAATTCATAACGCTATGCTAAAGTGCTGCTGTGTGGTTGGTTGTAGTAACCAGTATGAATTTATAACGCTATGCTGAAGTGCTGCTGTGTGGTTGGTTGTAGTAACCAGTATGAATTTATAACGCTATGCTAAAGTGCTGCTGTGTGGTTGGTTGTAGTAACCAGTATAAATTCATAACGTTATGCTGAAGAGCTGCTGTGTTGTTGGGAGTAGAAGGCAGTATGAATTTATAATGCTATTCTGAAGTGTTGCTGTGTGGTTGGTTGTAGTAACCAGTATGAATTTATAACGCTATGCTGAAGTGCTGCTGTGTGGTTGGTTGTAGTAACCAGTATGAATTTATAACGCTATGCTGAAGTGCTGCTGTGTGGTTGGTTGTAGTAACCAGTATGAATTTATAATGCTATGCTGAAGTGCTGCTGCATGGTTGGTTGTTGTAATCAGTATGAATTCATAACGCTATGCTAAAGTGCTGCTGTGTGGTTGGTTGTACTAATCGTTATGAATATATAACCCTATGCTGAAGTGCTGCTGTGTGGTGGATTGTATTAACCAGTATGAATTCATAACCCTATACTGAAGAGCTGCTGTGTTTGGTTGTAGTAGCCAGTATGAATTCATACTGCTATGCTGAAGTGCTGCTGTGTGGTTGGTTGTACTAACCGGTATGAATACATAACGCTGTACTGAAGAGCTGCTGTGTGGTTGGTTGTACTAACCGGTATGAATACATAACGCTGTACTGAAGAGCTGCTGTGTGGTTGGTTGTACTATTGGATTTGTTAAGTATTGCGTTACAGTCTAGGGCTGGTGTTGTTGTTTTCCTCCAGAAAGGGGTGGAGCCGTGTATCAGTTCCTGTTTGTGTATAAGCTTAACTGAAATAAAGCAGACATTGCAGAGCCACAGCTTCAGCTCTGAGCAGCTCCGCTATAGGGGTCCACACAAACAGCAACCGTGACCAGGCAACGTTGCATTTAATCCTTTGGTCAGACCTGCCTTAAAATGTAAACGCTGTAGAGCCATTGACTGCATTCAATAGCCCACCTGGCAGAGCGGGATTTGAATTACGGTGGGATTAATGTAATCCTCTCTTCCTCTTCCTCTCCCTCTCTCTCTCTCTCTCACTATAGAACGCCTGCCCACCTGTGGGCGAGAGCTTCGGGAACCCCACCAACAGGCTGTTCTGGGAGCCGCTGAAGGTCAGCGACATTAAGTGGAATTTTGAGAAGTTTCTGATTGGACCAGACGGGAAGCCTTTGAAGAGGTGGTTCCCGAGGGTCAACGTCTCCGAAGTCCGAAGCGACATCATCCGTCTCTTCCAGCAACAGTACTCCCAGTACTAACCGACTCCAGACTCCTGATACAGACAAACCCTATTCTGTCTATTTAACATGTTAAAAGAACGGGCCCCATGGTGTGGGGGCAGGATACAACCAACCACAGTTTAGCTCCCTAGTTCTTCACCTCCACTCCTGAAGGGCCACAGACCTGCTGAACAGAACACAGGCCTGTTTGGGGGAGGATAGCTCTGAGCTGTCCGGTCACATGGCCCTGCAGGACCGGCGGTGAAGAACGCTGCTTTAGATCCAGAAGTGTGAGAGAGGGTCACAGAGAGGGTCTCTCAGCAAGGCTAGCAGGTGGATCTGAAGATGGGACGTGTTGATGAAAGTCAGGTTTGAAAGCAGACCCTCTGCAAAGCCTGACCGGAAGCTTGGGGGGCCAGAGCGGTCCTTCAGTGCATTCAGGCTGCTCTGCCGCTTCCTTTTAGCCACGCCCATTCTTCCAGACCAGCCCACCCAGCCTGCTCGAGCCCGTCTGAACGTCCTATCAATAAATCTTTCAGTGCAAGACGCCGCATCCTGTTTTTCTTGCTTCTCTTCTCTGAGAACGTCCCTCACAGCCAGTACGCATCACAAACTGATGCCCTTTACAGTCGGTCAGAGTCGGGTCAGTCAGTATGACCAGAAGATATAGTTACTCTGATTAATACACTGAACAGCATGCATCACTTATAAAGACAATTAGGCTAATTACACAAAGCATCTTATTTCATTCATTTATTTGGGTTTCATTTCTTTCTTTCTTTATTAATTACTGTTCTGAACTAGTTTATGCAGAAGTTTAAAAGCTAATCTAAAAAAAAAAAAAAATATATATATATATATATATATATATATATATATATATATATATATATATATATATATATATATATATATTAAATGTAATTTAAAAGAAATGTAAAAATTTCAATGCAAAAAAGGTTCAATAATGGAAAGACTTGTATGATATATATTTATAATAAATAATAAATGTGCAAATGTTAATTGAACATGTTTTTAATGCAACAACTATTAAGATTTAACTGTAAAACATGTTACTTGTTTGTGTTTGAACTTAATTTTTAACATAATTTAAAAGAAATGTATTTAGAAAACTGGAAATATAAAAATGTTAAATATAAAAGCATAGAATTTAAACATTTCAACACAAAAAAGGTTAAACAATTTAAAGACTTATACTAAAAAAACTAATAATATATATATATATATATAAATGTTAAGATCTAAACTGTAAAACATCTTACTTGTTTGAACTGAAAGTAAATGTAAACTTTTAATTAATTTAATTAACTTTTAATCTGTAATTTAAAAGAAATGTATTTAGAAAACTGGAAATATAAAAATTTTGAATATAAAAGCAGAGAATTTAAACATTTCAATGTAAAAAAGATTTAAAAATTTAAAGACTTCTAAAAAAAATCAAATAAACAAAATATATATAAATGTTAAGATCTAAACAGTAAAACACATTATTTGTTTGTGTTTGAACTAAAAGTAAATGTAAACTTTAAATTGTGAATCTGTAATTTAAAAGAAGTGTATTTAGAAAATTGAAAATATAAACATTTTAAATTTAAAAGCATAGAATTTAAACATATCAATGCAAAAAGGTTCAAAAATTGAAATACACTACAAAAAAATACATATATAACTTAAGATCTAAACTGTAAAACACGTTACTTGTTTAAACTGAAAGTAAATCTAAACTTTTAATTGTGAATCTTATTTAAAAGAAATGTGTTTAGAAAACTGGAAATATAAAAATTTTAAATATAAAAGCATAAAATGTAAACACATTTCAACACAAAAAATGGTTTAAAAATTGAAAAACTTATACTAAAAAAACTAATAAATAAAATATATATAAATGTTAAGATCTAACCTGTTAAACACGTTACTTGTTTGAACTAAAAGTAAATGTAAACTTTTAATTGTGAATCTGTGATTTAAAAGAAATTTATTTAGAAAACTGGAAAATTTTAAATATGAAAGCATAGAATTGAAATATTTCAATGCAAAAAAAGGTTCAAAAATGTAAATACACTACAATAAATATATATATAATTTAAGATCTAAACTGTAAAACACATTACTTGTTTGAACTAAAAGTAAATGTGAACTTGTAATTGTGAATCTGTGATTTTAGGAAGTTTGGGGCATTTAAAATATATCTATTATGGTCGTCAAATAGAAAACACTGGGTGCGTCTGAAATCTCCAACTTGCCCACTACTCAGTAGTGAAATCAGTAGGCGAGCGCGGCTAGTATATACTCAGTAGAGAAATCAGTAGGCGAGCGCGACTAGTATATACTCAGTAGTGAAATCAGAAGGCGAGCGCGGCTAGTATATACTCAGTAGTGAAATCAGTAGGCGAGCGCGACTAGTATATACTCAGTAGTGAAATCAGAAGGCGAGCGCGGCTAGTATATACTCAGTAGTGAAATCAGTAGGCGAGCGCGACTAGTATATACTCAGTAGTGAAATCAGTAGGCGAGCGCGACTAGTATATACTCAGTGGTGAAATCAGTAGGCGAGCGCGACTAGTATATACTCAGTGGTGAAATCAGTAGGCGAGCGCGGCTAGTATATAGTCAGTAGTGAAATCAGTAGGCGAGCGTGGCTAGTATGTCTGAATACTCAGTAGTGAAATCAGTAGGCGAGCGTGGCTAGTATGTCTGAATACTCAGTAGTGAAATCAGTAGGCGAGCGCGGCTAGTATGTCTGAATACTCAGTAGTGAAATCAGTAGGCGAGCGCGGCTAGTATGTCTGAATACTCAGTAGTAAATCAGTAGGCGAGCGCGGCTAGTATGTCTGAATACTCAGTAGTAAACCAGTAGGCGAGCGCGGCTAGTATGTCTGAATACTCAGTAGTAAATCAGTAGCGAGCGCGGCTAGTATGTCTGAATACTCAGTAGTGAAATCAGTAGGCGAGCGCGGCTAGTATGTCTGAATACTCAGTAGTAAATCAGTAGGTGAGCGCGGCTAGTATGTTTGAATACTCAGTAGTGAAATCAGTAGGCGAGCGCGGCTAGTATGTCTGAAAACTCAGTAGTAAATCAGTAGGTGAGCGCGGCTAGTATGTATGAATACTCATTAGTGAAATCAGTAGGCGAGCGCGGCTAGTATGTCTGAATACTCAGTAGTGAAATCAGTAGGCGAGCGTGGCTAGTATGTATGAATACTCAGTAGTAAATCAGTAGGCGAGTGTGGCTAGTATGTATGAATACTCAGTAGTAAAATTAGTAGGCGAGCGTGGCTAGTATGTATGAATACTCAGTAGTAAATCAGTAGGCGAGCGCGGCTAGTATGTATGAATACTCAGTAGTAAATGAGTAGGCGAGCGCGGCTAGTATGTATGAATACTCAGTAGTAAATCAGTAGGCGAGCGCGGCTATTATGTATGAATACTCAGTAGTGAAATCAGTAGGCGAGCGCGGCTAGTATGTGTGAATACTCAGTAGTGAAATCAGTAGGCGAGCGTGGCTAGTATGTATGAATACTCAGTAGTGAAATCAGTAGGCGAGCGTGGCTAGTATGCGTGAATACTCAGTAGTGAAATCAGTAGGCGAGCGCGGCTAGTATGTCTGAATACTCAGTAGTGAAATCAGTAGGCGAGCGCGGCTAGTATGTCTGAATAATCAGTAGTGAAATCAGTAGGCGAACGCGGCTAGTATGTATAAGTACTCAGTAGTGAAATCAGTAGGCGAGCGCGGCTAGTATGCTGAATACTCAGTAGTAAATCAGTAGGCGAGTGTGGCTAGTATGTATGAATACTCAGTAGTAAAATTAGTAGGCGAGCGTGGCTAGTATGTATGAATACTCAGTAGTAAATCAGTAGGCGAGCGCGGCTAGTATGTATGAATACTCAGTAGTAAATCAGTAGGCGAGCGCGGCTAGTATGTATGAATACTCAGTAGTAAATCAGTAGGCGAGCGCGGCTAGTATGTATGAATACTCAGTAGTGAAATCAGTAGGCGAGCGTGGCTAGTATGTATGAATACTCAGTAGTGAAATCAGTAGGCGAGCGTGGCTACTATGCGTGAATACTCAGTAGTGAAATCAGTAGGCGAGCGCGGCTAGTATGTCTGAATACTCAGTAGTGAAATCAGTAGGCGAGCGCGGCTAGTATGTCTGAATACTCAGTAGTGAAATCAGTAGGCGAGCGCGGCTAGTATGCGTGAATACTCAGTAGTAAATCAGTAGGCGAGCGCGGCTAGTATGCGTGAATACTCAGTAGTAAATCAGTAGGCGAGCGCGGTTAGTATGCGTGAATACTCAGTAGTAAATCAGTAGGCGAGCGCGGCTAGTATGTCTGAATACTCAGTAGTAAGTCAGTAGGTGAGCGCGGCTAGTATGCGTGAATACTCAGTAGTAAATCAGTAGGCGAGCGCGGCTAGTATGCGTGAATACTCAGTAGTGAAATCAGTAGGCGAGCGTGGCTAGTATGTCTGAATACTCAGTAGTGAAATCAGTAGGCGAGCGCGGCTAATATGCGTGAATACTCAGTAGTAAATCAGTAGGCGAGCGCGGCTAGTATGCGTGAATACTCAGTAGTAAATCAGTAGGCGAGCGCGGCTAGTATGCGTGAATACTCAGTAGTAAATCAGTAGGCGAGCGCAGTTAGTATGCGTGGATACTCAGGAGTAAATCAGTAGGCGAGCGCGGCTAGTATGTCTAAATACTCAGTAGTAAGTCAGTAGGTGAGCGCGGCTAGTATGCGTGAATACTCAGTAGTAAATCAGTAGGCGAGCGCGGCTAGTATGCGTAAATACTCAGTAGTGAAATCAGTAGGCGAGCGTGGCTAGTATGTCTGAATACTCAGTAGTGAAATCAGTAGGCGAGCGCGGCTAATATGCGTGAATACTCAGTAGTAAATCAGTAGGCGAGCGCGGCTAGTATGCGTGAATACTCAGTAGTAAATCAGTAGGCGAGCGCGGCTAGTATATACTCAGTAGTGAAATCAGTAGGCGAGCGCGACTAGTATATACTCAGTAGTGAAATCAGAAGGCGAGCGCGGCTAGTATATACTCAGTAGTGAAATCAGTAGGCGAGCGCGACTAGTATATACTCAGTAGTGAAATCAGTAGGCGAGCGCGACTAGTATATACTCAGTGGTGAAATCAGTAGGCGAGCGCGACTAGTATATACTCAGTGGTGAAATCAGTAGGCGAGCGCGGCTAGTATATAGTCAGTAGTGAAATCAGTAGGTGAGCGCGGCTAGTATGTTTGAATACTCAGTAGTGAAATCAGTAGGCGAGCGCGGCTAGTATGTCTGAAAACTCAGTAGTAAATCAGTAGGTGAGCGCGGCTAGTATGTATGAATACTCATTAGTGAAATCAGTAGGCGAGCGCGGCTAGTATGTCTGAATACTCAGTAGTGAAATCAGTAGGCGAGCGTGGCTAGTATGTATGAATACTCAGTAGTAAATCAGTAGGCGAGTGTGGCTAGTATGTATGAATACTCAGTAGTAAAATTAGTAGGCGAGCGTGGCTAGTATGTATGAATACTCAGTAGTAAATCAGTAGGCGAGCGCGGCTAGTATGTATGAATACTCAGTAGTAAATGAGTAGGCGAGCGCGGCTAGTATGTATGAATACTCAGTAGTAAATCAGTAGGCGAGCGCGGCTATTATGTATGAATACTCAGTAGTGAAATCAGTAGGCGAGCGCGGCTAGTATGTGTGAATACTCAGTAGTGAAATCAGTAGGCGAGCGTGGCTAGTATGTATGAATACTCAGTAGTGAAATCAGTAGGCGAGCGTGGCTAGTATGCGTGAATACTCAGTAGTGAAATCAGTAGGCGAGCGCGGCTAGTATGTCTGAATACTCAGTAGTGAAATCAGTAGGCGAGCGCGGCTAGTATGTCTGAATACTCAGTAGTGAAATCAGTAGGCGAACGCGGCTAGTATGTATAAGTACTCAGTAGTGAAATCAGTAGGCGAGCGCGGCTAGTATGCTGAATACTCAGTAGTAAATCAGTAGGCGAGCGCGGCTAGTATGCGTGAATACTCAGTAGTGAAATCAGTAGGCGAGCGTGGCTAGTATGTCTGAATACTCAGTAGTGAAATCAGTAGGCGAGCGCGGCTAGTATGCGTGAATACTCAGTAGTGAAATCAGTGGGCGAGCGCAGCTAGTATGTCTGAATACTCAGTAGTGAAATCAGTAGGCGAGCGCGGCTAGTATGTATGAATACTCAGTAGTGAAATCAGTAGGCGAGCGCGGCTAGTATGCGTGAATACTCAGTAGTAAATCAGTAGGCGAGCGCAGTTAGTATGCGTGAATACTCAGTAGTAAATCAGTAGGCGAGCGCGGCTAGTATGTCTGAATACTCAGTAGTAAGTCAGTAGGTGAGCGCGGCTAGTATGCGTGAATACTCAGTAGTAAATCAGTGGGCGAGCGCGGCTAGTATGTCTGAATACTCAGTAGTGAAATCAGTAGGCGAGCGCGGCTAGTATGTCGGAATACTCAGTAGTAAATCAGTAGGTGAGCGCGGCTAGTATGTTTGAATACTCAGTAGTGAAATCAGTAGGCGAGCGCGGCTAGTATGTCTGAAAACTCAGTAGTAAATCAGTAGGTGAGCGCGGCTAGTATGTATGAATACTCAGTAGTGAAATCAGTAGGCGAGCGCGGCTAGTATGTCTGAATACTCAGTAGTGAAATCAGTAGGCGAGCGTGGCTAGTATGTATGAATACTCAGTAGTGAAATCAGTAGGTGAGCGCGGCTAGTATGTATGAATACTCAGTAGTAAATCAGTAGGCGAGTGTGGCTAGTATGTATGAATACTCAGTAGTAAAATTAGTAGGCGAGCGTGGCTAGTATGTATGAATACTCAGTAGTAAATCAGTAGGCGAGCGCGGCTAGTATGTATGAATACTCAGTAGTAAATCAGTAGGCGAGCGCGGCTAGTATGTATGAATACTCAGTAGTAAATCAGTAGGCGAGCGCGGCTAGTATGTATGAATACTCAGTAGTGAAATCAGTAGGCGAGCGTGGCTAGTATGTATGAATACTCAGTAGTGAAATCAGTAGGCGAGCGTGGCTACTATGCGTGAATACTCAGTAGTGAAATCAGTAGGCGAGCGCGGCTAGTATGTCTGAATACTCAGTAGTGAAATCAGTAGGCGAGCGCGGCTAGTATGTCTGAATACTCAGTAGTGAAATCAGTAGGCGAGCGCGGCTAGTATGCGTGAATACTCAGTAGTAAATCAGTAGGCGAGCGCGGCTAGTATGCGTGAATACTCAGTAGTAAATCAGTAGGCGAGCGCGGTTAGTATGCGTGAATACTCAGTAGTAAATCAGTAGGCGAGCGCGGCTAGTATGTCTGAATACTCAGTAGTAAGTCAGTAGGTGAGCGCGGCTAGTATGCGTGAATACTCAGTAGTAAATCAGTAGGCGAGCGCGGCTAGTATGCGTGAATACTCAGTAGTGAAATCAGTAGGCGAGCGTGGCTAGTATGTCTGAATACTCAGTAGTGAAATCAGTAGGCGAGCGCGGCTAATATGCGTGAATACTCAGTAGTAAATCAGTAGGCGAGCGCGGCTAGTATGCGTGAATACTCAGTAGTAAATCAGTAGGCGAGCGCGGCTAGTATGCGTGAATACTCAGTAGTAAATCAGTAGGCGAGCGCAGTTAGTATGCGTGGATACTCAGGAGTAAATCAGTAGGCGAGCGCGGCTAGTATGTCTAAATACTCAGTAGTAAGTCAGTAGGTGAGCGCGGCTAGTATGCGTGAATACTCAGTAGTAAATCAGTAGGCGAGCGCGGCTAGTATGCGTAAATACTCAGTAGTGAAATCAGTAGGCGAGCGTGGCTAGTATGTCTGAATACTCAGTAGTGAAATCAGTAGGCGAGCGCGGCTAATATGCGTGAATACTCAGTAGTAAATCAGTAGGCGAGCGCGGCTAGTATGCGTGAATACTCAGTAGTAAATCAGTAGGCGAGCGCGGCTAGTATATACTCAGTAGTGAAATCAGTAGGCGAGCGCGACTAGTATATACTCAGTAGTGAAATCAGAAGGCGAGCGCGGCTAGTATATACTCAGTAGTGAAATCAGTAGGCGAGCGCGACTAGTATATACTCAGTAGTGAAATCAGTAGGCGAGCGCGACTAGTATATACTCAGTGGTGAAATCAGTAGGCGAGCGCGACTAGTATATACTCAGTGGTGAAATCAGTAGGCGAGCGCGGCTAGTATATAGTCAGTAGTGAAATCAGTAGGCGAGCGTGGCTAGTATGTCTGAATACTCAGTAGTGAAATCAGTAGGGGAGCGTGGCTAGTATGTCTGAATACTCAGTAGTGAAATCAGTAGGCGAGCGCGGCTAGTATGTCTGAATACTCAGTAGTGAAATCAGTAGGCGAGCGCGGCTAGTATGTCTGAATACTCAGTAGTAAATCAGTAGGCGAGCGCGGCTAGTATGTCTGAATACTCAGTAGTAAATCAGTAGGCGAGCGCGGCTAGTATGTCTGAATACTCAGTAGTAAATCAGTAGCGAGCGCGGCTAGTATGTCTGAATACTCAGTAGTGAAATCAGTAGGCGAGCGCGGCTAGTATGTCGGAATACTCAGTAGTAAATCAGTAGGTGAGCGCGGCTAGTATGTTTGAATACTCAGTAGTGAAATCAGTAGGCGAGCGCGGCTAGTATGTCTGAAAACTCAGTAGTAAATCAGTAGGTGAGCGCGGCTAGTATGTATGAATACTCAGTAGTGAAATCAGTAGGCGAGCGCGGCTAGTATGTCTGAATACTCAGTAGTGAAATCAGTAGGCGAGCGTGGCTAGTATGTATGAATACTCAGTAGTGAAATCAGTAGGTGAGCGCGGCTAGTATGTATGAATACTCAGTAGTAAATCAGTAGGCGAGTGTGGCTAGTATGTATGAATACTCAGTAGTAAAATTCGTAGGCGAGCGTGGCTAGTATGTATGAATACTCAGTAGTAAATCAGTAGGCGAGCGCGGCTAGTATGTATGAATACTCAGTAGTAAATCAGTAGGCGAGCGCGGCTAGTATGTATGAATACTCAGTAGTAAATCAGTAGGCGAGCGCGGCTAGTATGTATGAATACTCAGTAGTGAAATCAGTAGGCGAGCGTGGCTAGTATGTATGAATACTCAGTAGTGAAATCAGTAGGCGAGCGTGGCTAGTATGCGTGAATACTCAGTAGTGAAATCAGTAGGCGAGCGCGGCTAGTATGTCTGAATACTCAGTAGTGAAATCAGTAGGCGAGCGCGGCTAGTATGCGTGAATACTCAGTAGTGAAATCAGTAGGCGAGCGCGGCTAGTATGTCTGAATACTCAGTAGTAAATCAGTAGGCGAGCGCGGCTAGTATGCGTGAATACTCAGTAGTGAAATCAGTGGGCGAGCGCAGCTAGTATGTCTGAATACTCAGTAGTGAAATCAGTAGGCGAGCGCGGCTAGTATGTATGAATACTCAGTAGTAAATCAGTAGGCGAGCGCGGCTAGTATGTCTGAATACTCAGTAGTAAGTCAGTAGGCGAGCGCGGCTAGTATGCGTGAATACTCAGTAGTGAAATCAGTAGGCGAGCGCGGCTAGTATGTCTGAATACTCAGTAGTAAGTCAGTAGGTGAGCGCGGCTAGTATGCGTGAATACTCAGTAGTAAATCAGTAGGCGAGCGCGGCTAGTATGTCTGAATACTCAGTAGTAAGTCAGTAGGTGAGCGCGGCTAGTATGCGTGAATACTCAGTAGTAAATCAGTAGGCGAGCGCGGCTAGTATGCGTGAATACTCAGTAGTAAGTCAGTAGGTGAGCGCGGCTAGTATGCGTGAATACTCAGTAGTAAATCAGTAGGCGAGCGCGGCTAGTATGCGTGAATACTCAGTAGTGAAATCAGTAGGCGAGCGTGGCTAGTATGTCTGAATACTCAGTAGTGAAATCAGTAGGCGAGCGCGGCTAGTATGCGTGAATACTCAGTAGTAAATCAGTAGGCGAGCGCGGCTAGTATGCGTGAATACTCAGTAGTAAATCAGTAGGCGAGCGCGGCTAGTATGCGTGAATACTCAGTAGTAAATCAGTAGGCGAGCGCGGCTAGTATGTGTAAATACTCAGTAGTAAATCAGTAGGCGAGCGCGGCTAGTATGCGTGAATACTCAGTAGTGAAATCAGTAGGCGAGTGCGGCTAGTATGCGTAAATACTCAGTAGTGAAATCAGTAGGCGAGCGCGGCTAGTATGTATGAATACTCAGTAGTAAATCAGTAGCGAGCGCGGCTAGTATGCGTGAATACTCAGTAGTAAATCAGTAGGCGAGCGCGGCTAGTATGCGTGAATACTCAGTAGTGAAATCAGTAGCGAGCGCGGCTAGTATGCGTGAATACTCAGTAGTAAATCAGTAGCGAGCGCGGCTAGTATGCATGAATACTCAGTAGTAAATCAGTAGGCGAGCGCGGCTAGTATGTCTGAATACTCAGTAGTAAATCAGTAGCGAGCGCGGCTAGTATGCGTGAATACTCAGTAGTAAATCAGTAGGCGAGCGCGGCTAGTATGTATGAATACTCAGTAGTAAATCAGTAGGCGAGCACGGCTAGTATGCGTGAATACTCAGTAGTAAATCAGTAGGCGAGCACGGCTAGTATGCGTGAATACTCAGTAGTAAATCAGTAGGCGAGCGCGGCTAGTATGCGTGAATACTCAGTAGTGAAATCAGTAGGCGAGCGTGGCTAGTATGTCTGAATACTCAGTAGTGAAATCAGTAGGCGAGCGCGGCTAGTATGCGTGAATACTCAGTAGTGAAATCAGTGGGCGAGCGCAGCTAGTATGTCTGAATACTCAGTATTGAAATCAGTAGGCGAGCGCGGCTAGTATGTATGAATACTCAGTAGTAAATCAGTAGCGAGCGCGGCTAGTATGCGTGAATACTCAGTAGTGAAATCAGTAGGCGAGCGCGGTTAGTATGCGTGAATACTCAGTAGTGAAATCAGTAGGCGAGCGCGGCTAGTATGTATGAATACTCAGTAGTAAATCAGTAGCGAGCGCGGCTAGTATGCGTGAATACTCAGTAGTAAATCAGTAGGCGAGCGCGGCTAGTATGTCTGAATACTCAGTAGTAAGTCAGTAGGTGAGCGCGGCTAGTATGCGTGAATACTCAGTAGTAAATCAGTAGGCGAGCGCGGCTAGTATGCGTGAATACTCAGTAGTGATATCAGTAGGCGAGCGTGGCTAGTATGTCTGAATACTCAGTAGTGAAATCAGTAGGCGAGCGCGGCTAATATGCGTGAATACTCAGTAGTAAATCAGTAGGCGAGCGCGGCTAGTATGCGTGAATACTCAGTAGTAAATCAGTAGGCGAGCGCGGCTAGTATGCGTGAATACTCAGTAGTGAAATCAGTAGGCGAGCGCGGCTAGTATGCGTGAATACTCAGAAGTGAAATCAGTAGGCGAGCGCGGCTAGTATGCGTGAATACTCAGTAGTGAAATCAGTAGGCGAGCGCGGCTAGTATGCGTGAATACTCAGTAGTGAAATCAGTAGGCGAGCGCGGCTAGTATGCGTGAATACTCAGTAGTAAATCAGTAGGCGAGCGCGGCTAGTATGCGTGAATACTCAGTAGTAAATCAGTAGGCGAGCGCGGCTAGTATGCGTGAATACTCAGTAGTAAATCAGTAGGCGAGCGCGGCTAGTATGCGTGAATACTCAGTAGTAAATCAGTAGGCGAGCGCGGCTAGTATGCGTGAATACTCAGTAGTGAAGTCAGTAGGCGAGCGCGGCTAGTATGCTGAATACTCAGTAGTAAATCAGTAGGCGAGCGCGGCTAGTATGTATGAATACTCAGTAGTAAATTAGTAGCGAGCGCGGCTAGTATGCGTGAATACTCAGTAGTGAAATCAGTAGGCGAGCGCGGTTAGTATGCGTGAATACTCAGTAGTGAAATCAGTAGGCGAGCGCAGCTAGTATGTATGAATACTCAGTAGTAAATCAGTAGCGAGCGCGGCTAGTATGTCTGAATACTCAGTAGTAAGTCAGTAGGTGAGCGCGGCTAGTATGCGTGAATACTCAGTAGTAAATCAGTAGGCGAGCGCGGCTAGTATGCGTGAATACTCAGTAGTGATATCAGTAGGCGAGCGTGGCTAGTATGTCTGAATACTCAGTAGTGAAATCAGTAGGCGAGCGCGGCTAATATGCGTGAATACTCAGTAGTAAATCAGTAGGCGAGCGCGGCTAGTATGCGTGAATACTCAGTAGTAAATCAGTAGGCGAGCGCGGCTAGTATGCGTGAATACTCAGTAGTGAAATCAGTAGGCGAGCGCGGCTAGTATGCGTGAATACTCAGAAGTGAAATCAGTAGGCGAGCGCGGCTAGTATGCGTGAATACTCAGTAGTGAAATCAGTAGGCGAGCGCGGCTAGTATGCGTGAATACTCAGTAGTGAAATCAGTAGGCGAGCGCGGCTAGTATGCGTGAATACTCAGTAGTAAATCAGTAGGCGAGCGCGGCTAGTATGCGTGAATACTCAGTAGTAAATCAGTAGGCGAGCGCGGCTAGTATGCGTGAATACTCAGTAGTAAATCAGTAGGCGAGCGCGGCTAGTATGCGTGAATACTCAGTAGTGAAGTCAGTAGGCGAGCGCGGCTAGTATGCTGAATACTCAGTGGTAAATCAGTAGGCGAGCGCGGCTAGTATGCGTGAATACTCAGTAGTGAAATCAGTAGGCGAGCGCGGCTAGTATGCGTGAATACTCCGTAGTGAAATCAGTAGGCGAGCGCGGCTAGTATGTGTAAGTACTCAGTAGTGAAGTCAGTAGGCGAGCGCGGCTAGTATGCTGAATACTCAGTAGTGAAATCAGTAGGCGAGCGCGGCTAGTATGCGTGAATACTCCGTAGTGAAATCAGTAGGCGAGCGCGGCTAGTATGTCTGAATACTCAGTAGTAAATCAGTAGGCGAGCGCGGCTAGTATGCTGAATACTCAGTAGTAAATCAGTAGGCGAGCGCGGCTAGTATGCGTGAATACTCAGTAGTAAATCAGTAGGCGAGCGCGGCTAGTATGTGTAAATACTCAGTAGTGAAATCAGTAGGCGAGCGCGGCTAGTATGTGTAAGTACTCAGTAGTGAAGTCAGTAGGCGAGCGCGGCTAGTATGCTGAATACTCAGTAGTGAAATCAGTAGGCGAGCGCGGCTAGTATGTCTGAATACTCAGTAGTAAATCAGTAGGCGAGCGCGGCTAGTATGCTGAATACTCAGTAGTAAATCAGTAGGCGAGCGCGGCTAGTATGCGTGAATACTCAGTAGTAAATCAGTAGGCGAGCGCGGCTAGTATGTGTAAATACTCAGTAGTGAAATCAGTAGGCGAGCGCGGCTAGTATGTGTAAGTACTCAGTAGTGAAATCAGTAGGCGAGCGCGGCTAGTATGCTGAATACTCAGTAGTAAATCAGTAGGCGAGCGCGGCTAGTATGCGTGAATACTCAGTAGTGAAATCAGTAGGCGAGCGCAGCTAGTATGTCTGAATACTCAGTAGTAAATCAGTAGGCGAGCGCGGCTAGTATGCTGAATACTCAGTAGTAAATCAGTAGGCGAGCGCGGCTAGTATGCGTGAATACTCAGTAGTGAAATCAGTAGGTGAGCGCGGCTAGTATGCGTGAATACTCAGTAGTGAAATCAGTAGGCGAGCGCGGCTAGTATGCGTGAATACTCAGTAGTAAATCAGTAGCGAGCGCGGCTAGTATGTATGAATACTCAGTAGTGAAATCAGTAGGCGAGCGCGGCTAGTATGTCTGAATACTCAGTAGTGAAATCAGTAGGCGAGCGCGGCTAGTATGCGTGAATACTCAGTAGTAAATCAGTAGGCGAGCGCGGCTAGTATGTATGAATACTCAGTAGTGAAATCAGTAGGCGAGCGCGGCTAGTATGTCTGAATACTCAGTAGTGAAATCAGTAGGCTTGCGCGGCTAGTATGCGTGAATACTCAGTAGTAAATCAGTAGGCGAGCGCGGCTAGTATGCGTGAATACTCAGTAGTGAAATCAGTAGGCGAGCGCGGCTAGTATGTGTAAATACTCAGTAGTGAAATCAGTAGGCGAGCGCGGCTAGTATGTGTAAGTACTCAGTAGTAAATCAGTAGGCGAGCGCGGCTAGTATGCGTGAATACTCCGTAGTGAAATCAGTAGGCGAGCGCGGCTAGTATGCGTGAATACTCAGTAGTGAAATCAGTAGGCGAACGCGGCTAGTATGCGTGAATACTCCGTAGTGAAATCAGTAGGCGAGCGCGGCTAGTATGTGTAAGTACTCAGTAGTGAAGTCAGTAGGCGAGCGCGGCTAGTATGCTGAATACTCAGTAGTAAATCAGTAGGCGAGCGCGGCTAGTATGCGTGAATACTCCGTAGTGAAATCAGTAGGCGAGCGCGGCTAGTATGTCTGAATACATAGTAGTAAATCAGTAGGCGAGCGCGGCTAGTATGTCTGAATACATAGTAGTAAATCAGTAGGCGAGCGCGGCTAGTATGCGTGAATACTCAGTAGTGAAATCAGTAGGCGAGCGCGGCTAGTATGCTGAATACTCAGTAGTAAATCAGTAGGCGAGCGCGGCTAGTATGTCTGAATACTCAGTAGTAAATCAGTAGGCGAGCGCGGCTAGTATGCGTGAATACTCAGTAGTGAAATCAGTAGGCGAGCGCGGCTAGTATGCTGAATACTCAGTAGTAAATCAGTAGGCGAGCGCGGCTAGTATGTCTGAATACTCAGTAGTGAAATCAGTAGGCGAGCGCGGCTAGTATGCGTGAATACTCAGTAGTGAAATCAGTAGGCGAGCGCGGCTAGTATGTCTGAATACTCAGTAGTAAATCAGTAGGCGAGCGCGGCTAGTATGTCTGAATACTCAGTAGTGAAATCAGTAGGTGAGCGCGGCTAGTATGCGTGAATACTCAGTAGTAAATCAGTAGGCGAGCGCGGCTAGTATGCGTGAATAACTCAGTAGTGAAATCAGTAGGCGAGCGCGGCTAGTATGCGTGAATACTCAGTAGTGAAATCAGTAGGCGAGCGTGGCTAGTATGTATGAATACTCAGTAGTGAAATCAGTGGGCGAGCGCGGCTAGTATGTCTGAATACTCAGTAGTGAAATCAGTAGGCGAGCGCGGCTAGTATGTCTGAATACTCAGTAGTAAATCAGTAGGCGAGCGTGGCTAGTATGTCTGAATACTCAATAGTGAAATCAGTAGGCGAGCGCGGCTAGTATGTCTGAATACTCAGTAGTAAATCAGTAGGCGAGCGTGGCTAGTATGTATGAATACTCAGTAGTAAAATCAGTGGGCGAGCGCGGCTAGTATGTCTGAATACTCAGTAGTGAAATCAGTAGGCGAGCGCGGCTAGTATGTCTGAATACTCAGTAGTAAATCAGTAGGCGAGCGCGGCTAGTATGTCTGAATACTCAGTAGTAAGTCAGTAGGTGAGCGCGGCTAGTATGCGTGAATACTCAGTAGTAAATCAGTAGGCGAGCGCGGCTAGTATGCGTGAATAACTCAGTAGTGAAATCAGTAGGCGAGCGCGGCTAGTATGCGTGAATACTCAGTAGTGAAATCAGTAGGCGAGCGCGGCTAGTATGCGTGAATACTCAGTAGTGAAATCAGTAGGCGAGCGCGGCTAGTATGCGTGAATACTCAGTAGTGAAATCAGTAGGCGAGCGCGGCTAGTATGCGTGAATACTCAGTAGTGAAATCAGTAGGCGAGCGTGGCTAGTATGTATGAATACTCAGTAGTGAAATCAGTGGGCGAGCGCGGCTAGTATGTCTGAATACTCAGTAGTGAAATCAGTAGGCGAGCGTGGCTAGTATGTATGAATACTCAGTAGTAAATCAGTGGGCGAGCGCGGCTAGTATGTCTGAATACTCAGTAGTGAAATCAGTAGGCGAGCGCGGCTAGTATGTCTGAATACTCAGTAGTAAATCAGTAGGCGAGCGTGGCTAGTATGTCTGAATACTCAATAGTGAAATCAGTAGGCGAGCGCGGCTAGTATGTCTGAATACTCAGTAGTAAATCAGTAGGCGAGCGTGGCTAGTATGTATGAATACTCAGTAGTGAAATCAGTGGGCGAGCGCGGCTAGTATGTCTGAATACTCAGTAGTGAAATCAGTAGGCGAGCGCGGCTAGTATGTCTGAATACTCAGTAGTAAATCAGTAGGCGAGCGCGGCTAGTATGTCTGAATACTCAGTAGTAAATCAGTAGGCGAGCGCGGCTAGTATGTCTGAATACTCAGTAGTAAATCAGTAGGCGAGCGTGGCTAGTATGTCTGAATACTCAGTAGTGAAATCAGTAGGCGAGCGCGGCTAGTATGCGTGAATACTCAGTAGTAAATCAGTAGGCGAGCGCGGCTAGTATGCGTGAATACTCAGTAGTAAATCAGTAGGCGAGCGCGGCTAGTATGCGTGAATACTCAGTAGTAAATCAGTAGGCGAGCGCGGCTAGTATGTCTGAATACTCAGTAGTGAAATCAGTAGGCGAGCGCGGCTAGTATGTCTGAATACTCAGTAGTAAATCAGTAGGCGAGCGCGGCTAGTATGCGTGAATACTCAGTAGTAAATCAGTAGGCGAGCGCGGCTAGTATGTCTGAATACTCAGTAGTAAGTCAGTAGGTGAGCGCGGCTAGTATGCGTGAATACTCAGTAGTAAATCAGTAGGCGAGCGCGGCTAGTATGCGTGAATACTCAGTAGTAAATCAGTAGGCGAGCGCGGCTAGTATGCGTGAATACTCAGTAGTAAATCAGTAGGCGAGCGCGGCTAGTATGCGTGAATACTCAGTAGTCATCTAGCAGTATGTGAACGTTATGTGAGGAAGAAAATGATGAAGTTCTCCTGATTTATCTTCTCTGAGCTACAGCTCGACACCGTCCGAGAACAGATTCAGACACAAATGCAGCTCAGTGTCTCAAACAGGATCTAAATCTATCAGTAAACGGGGCCTTTAATGAATAGTGGGACGTGTACAGTGGTGGTCTTGGACAGGATGCTGGTAAGATGGTGGATGTAGTGCGTCTGAGGTTGCGTAGATACTAAAACACTCACTACTGAAACTGCCTACTAGTCTACCGCTCGAGCAGTACGTACTGACTCCTATCTAGTACCTACTGACCTAGTAGGCGATTTCAGACGCAGCCATCCACGTTTTAAAATAAAAACTTTCTAAAATGTAAAGCACTAAAGAAATTATTTAAACTAATACTCTTATTAGAATTAATTATTATACTATTACTATACTATTATATAATAATTAGCCCCGCCTCCTCAGAGAGCAGCAGTTATATTAAGGTGGTCTTTCGCCAGCGTCCCCGCTTCGTGGTGACCGGAAGGTTGTTGGTCTGAATCGACAGGACACGACTAAAGTGCCCTTGAGGAATGTACCTAACCCCTGACTGCTCCCCGGGCTCTGTGCTAGGGCTGCCCACCGCTCTGGGCAAGTGTGCTCACTGCCCCCTAGTGTATGTATGTGTTTCACTGCACGGATGGGTTGAAAGTGGAGAATTTCCCTCTGGAATCAATAAAGTATCCATCTATCTATTCATCCATTCATCCATCATCTTCCACTTTATCCC
This sequence comes from Megaleporinus macrocephalus, assembly GCA_021613375.1. NCBI lineage: Eukaryota > Metazoa > Chordata > Actinopteri > Characiformes > Anostomidae > Megaleporinus > Megaleporinus macrocephalus. The sequence continues at coordinate 62,214,204 of CM038702.1, read as the reverse complement.
ACTAGTTGGAGCCAATCTCAGCGTCATCGGGTGAAGGCAGGGTACACCATGGACAGGTCACCAGTCCATCGCATGGCCAACACACACTCACACCTACAGCAGTTTAGAGAGAGTGATCAACCTAACATACATGTGTTTGGACTGTGGGAGGAAACCAGAGAACCCGGAGGAACCCACTCAACCATCTACCTATCTATTTAAATTTTATTAAAATTTATTAAAATAAATTATGTTCTTAAGTGTGATACTGCAGATGTGCTGGTGCACATAATCTGGTCCACCTTAACCAGGTTCCTGAAACTAAATGTACTAAATGAATGCCCCAATACTGAGATACTCCAAGACCTCCACCTGGAGGGGTCCTGGAAAATGAGAGTTACATAACACAAACGAGACTTTCTAAATGGTCCACTCTGTTTCTTTTATTAATCGTTAAGACACATTGATATATATTTTTTTGTGTTAAGCATTCCGTCAAAGCCGTGTTAGGCGTTGAGTCCACGTAACTTTACATGTTTTAAACACATCAAAGCAAATCATCCTTCTGCTGGAGAACCGCAGCGCTTAGGACCACATTCTGGGGAATAGATTTATTACGCTAATCAAATATAAAAGATTCACATGAGATGTGCTTTCGGCTAATCGGGAGTCGGGAAAGTTCACTGGAGGCAAAAAAAATAATAATAATAATAAAAAAAAGCACAAAACTACCGACCAGTAAATTACAGTGACCCATAAATAATAACAGCAAAACATCCCCAAGCGCCACTCAGCTCACAGAAGGTTTCAGCTCCTACACACCGACACGTAATTCCGCTCCACTGTTTCTACACAAGCACACGTTCGCGTCCAATCTCACTAATATTTACACTTGATAAACGTTGCGTCACGCTTTCTGAGAACGGATGAGCAACGCAAGGTTCCTAGAGGCCCACGGCTTCAATGGAATCCCCAACAAGCCTGCTCACGATGGCAACTTTACAGGAGAGGCCAAAACTGGCTTTACTTTCAATGCAAGTCAATGGAACCAGAATGTTTTCCGAGCTCTTCTGGAGTGTTTCTACTGGTCCATTCATCGTGGAATTTGGAGACGATGTTAAGGACAAGGTGGAGTCCGAATTATGTGGGAAACCAAAAATCACAAAAAACTTGGATTTCATTGGACGGCGATGATATGCAAAAGGTGGCTTAAAGAGATGCTCCAGCTGCAGCATCTGTAGCCCACAACTGATACACTCAGCAACTTTAACTTTTAGTGAAAGATCAGAAACTCCAGGTAGAGCAGAAGTCACTGGACGCTCGTTTCAGCGCCTGCCCATCAGCTTCTATGCAAAAGTTTGAGCACCCTTGGTCAGATGACAGGTTTTGTTGACTTTATGAGTGAAGATTAGTTGAAACACTATCTACCATCAGTGTTTAAAGGGCTTATATTTGGATTTTCCACCACTGGGTCCAACGTTTGTGCCAAGAACAGTCAACTCATTGCCTTTGACTCGGCCCGTCTTCATCACATACACTAGAGGTGGGGAACTGAGGGCCTGAGTCCAGCACAGCTTGCTGACTGTCCTGCTCTAGCTCACCAACTAGACCGAGTATAGTTTGCTGATGAGCTGAATTGGAGTGCATGGTCAGTGGGAATCCGCCCCCAGGCTGTTTTAGGTTCTGTGCCTTAAAAACTGTTACAGACTTTGTGTTCAGACTGCAGGCAGATCAGATTTGCTTCTCAGATTAGACCCTGTTAGTCTACTGTGCATTCTGGTATTTACAGGTGATCAGCTCTGATTTGTGTGTCCAGTAACTAACATAGCTATGCAGGTGATGTGGGATTCAAATCTGGAGACACCACCACCATCTCACTCTTCAAACTGTTCCCTTCTATAGAGTGTACAAGTAGATACTCTTTATCATAAACGAATAACTCCAATCCCAAATCGTCCTGGTTCTGCACAAGCAGAGCATTCCCGGACCATCATACTACCACCACCATGTTTCACTGTTGGTATGATGTTCTTATGGTGGAGTGAAATTAATGGGACCTCCAAAAATGTTCCCCTTTGATTCATCAGATCACAGAATACTGTCCCAAAGGATGTGACACCATTGTCGTTTGTCGGGTTGGGAGTGACATCAGATCAGATTGGAATATTATTTCAATTCACCCCCACTAGACGCTGTCCAGACTACCAAAAGTCAAATCTGGACACAATCTGGACAAGCCATATATCAGATTTGGCCTGGCAGTCTGAACAAGGACTAAATTCTTTCTCTTCTGATTGGCCGCCCGGTGTTATGCCTGAAAGGCTGAGCTAAACTTGTGAGGACTAATTAGGCGGATGCGTATGTAAACTACTTCTAAACAGTTATTTTCCCAGGTTAGTTTCCATACACAGACTGTACGGACTTGTGAGACTGCTGACAAACTAGATCAAACCAGTTTTCTGTGATATGGGCCCTTTAACATACTGGGGAAAACAAATACTATATAAACTGGGCACCACTTTAGAATAAGACTAGCCTTATAGGTTATGAACAGCTTATAATTAGTATATTACCATTATTTGTCGGATCATAGACACTCTACAAAGTATTAGCAAACAGTTATAACACATTAATAGAAGAAGCAAAAGTGAGCTGTTCTAAGTGATTAATACAAATATGTATTACAGCCGACCATTTTAATGCTGACTGATGGTAAAAAGACAAAATAAAGATCCATAAACATCAAAATCTGAGCTGTAACAGTATGAATGAAGGCGGCTTCACTGCTATTCTAACATCAGGTAACTGTTGTCCATATATGTATGTGTTATAACTGCTTATTATTGTTTTTAGGGCATTTTAAACCTTTTATAAACCTGTTATAAAGGTAGCTCATTCAAAAGTGGTGTCATAAAAACCCAAACTTTTGCACAGGCTGTATTTTATAGAAATGTGGAAGTTTAAACAGTGATTATGAATTTTAATGTTCTCTATAGAGGATGTGTTAACTTGTTTTTAATTCAGAAGAGTCACGAAACGTTAATAAGACCCTCTCCAAGTACAGGGGCGTTATTGTATTGTCTATATAATACAGACGGGGGCTGAAAGCGGCTCGGCTGTAAAGATAAGGATGCTTGTGAAACGTCAGCTCGAATTTGGGACTTTATCTTTGGACCCTTTCATCCTATGAAGGAATCACTGTTACCCTAAATGAAGACGGACGGACGGATGGACGGATGGGCTGCTTTCACGCGTTTGGCCCACTTTCTAGCAATGCGTCCACCAGTCGTCAAACAGCTACAGTATATAAGGGAGACATGAACAGTACACGAAGAACAGCATTACTGAGACAATGAACCGCACGCCATCATCACAGCAAATGTAAGAAACCAACAGAACGTAAAAGAAGTCTCGTCTCATCTGCGACTGCATGAAACCACTTCAGAAACATCAACATGAACCACTTTTAAGGGAAAAAAAATAGATATATATACTCATCACACAAGCTTTCAACTGATTACTTCATAACAAACAAGTGGCCTTATTTGAAGGGGAAGTCCACCAATTTTTTATCTAAAAATTTCTGCTTCTGCCATTTAGAGGGTTGGCCACTGTAGAGATCTTGCCATCAGTCTGGGGTGGATACTACACACCAAATACTACAGAGGCTACAAGAAGTTTATGTTTCAGCAAATCCTGTCATTTTATGGCAGGAACCTCCCAAGAACATCTGCTCCAATCCCAGGAGATAACGACGGCCAGAGGGGTCGCATGGGGGCTTTAGACCATTCTCAGACCTTCTTAGATCATGTCTGTATTGCAGTACCTTCAAGAACAAAGCATATACTCTGAACTGTCCTCTCTCTTCATTCTGATGGCAAGAAAATAGGTTATAACACCGGTCAACAACAGATCAGATCCTAGGAGATCTAAGATCTTCATTGGCTGGATTACATGTACTCGTGAAGGACTAGGGCAGGGGCGGCACAATAAAACTAAACTTTGCAGTAAAGTGTATCTCCAGGATGAGGTTTCAGTCAACAGTGAACCTTAAATCTGGATAGTTTGGTGGAATTCCCCTTTTTAAAATCGTTACACTTTCCTTTCCGTGACACAGAAGTCCCAAACCAGAGAACGTTGAGAAGTGGTATATGGCTTTAGTAAATAAATGGCAGATGATGGATACTAAGCCGCTTGTGGTCGACCGTTGAATAAATAGAGATACATTCTACTGTGGAACGACTTTCCAAGACAATTTACCTACAGAGTCACAGGAACAGCTGGAACTCCATCACTGACTTCAAATCAGCTTGTACGAGTTTCCAAAGACAGGAAAACATCCCAGCGCCTGAAAGCAGCTCTTCACAATATCCATGCTTTTTATTGGTCAATACAAACAAGCCACACCGTTGGTTTCGATATATTAGTGAACTGTCTGCTGAGAAGTGCCTTCACCACATTAAATAGCATTTCTTCTTTCACTGGTCCTCTTTCAACTCTGCAGGTATATTGTCTTCCTTTTTTTTGATGATCCTTTCATCCATTAAATAACTGACTTCAATTCCTGCATAGAATTACTGTATATAAAGCAGAGTTAACCCCTTAATATTAAAAAGGTAACATAATGTGTCTGCATGTGTGCATATATATATGTATATATATATATATGCACACACACAAACATTCACACACACGTACTGTATATATATATATTCAGAATTTGCCAGAACAGTGTTTCACAAATAGGCTTATAAAACTTAAGTATATAAACAACATTTCATTGGAGAGAGAGAGAGATATATATATTTATATATATACATACACGCACGCACACGCGCACACACACACACACACACACACATTAGGGGAGAAATAAAAACAACAACAACAACAAAAAAAAAAAAAAAAAAAAAAAGATCGTTCACACCATGCCAACTGAAAGAGAAACGGCATCATGCTACTAGCGGGGTGCCAGTGGAGAGGGGTCGAAGCGGTTAGTGCTTTCCAGGGTCCGCAGTCTGGCGCTCGCGTTTTCCAAAGCCGGCTGCTCCTGCTTCTGTCCACAACAGCAAAACAGCACACAGCACATCAGATTAAACAGAGTAGAACACAATCTGCTGTAAGACGACAGGTCATATTTAAAACTGCAGAGCTGGCCCGAATACACTTTACAGGTTTCGGATACTTGTTCTCATTTCCAGACAAATACAACTAACGGCTGTTCTCAAAACAATCACACAGCTTTATTATAGGGAGCGACAAAATCACTCAATTTCCCTGCCTGCCTGCTCTGTGTTAGGGTAAGAAAATATTGAAATATGGAATATTGGGATATTATGTTTGGTGATACTGTATCGATTCTCAAAAACACAGTATCAATACACAGATTTCTGGCAGACCGTGAATCATTGTGTGTTGTGTTTAAACCTCTGACCACTAGATGTCAGTGTTGTAATCCATTTTCAGCTCCACTCCAACATTAACAAGTAGCACAAGGGCGCAATGCTATTGTAAGCATTGGCACACCTGGTCATTTGGTGGTGTGTTTAATAATAGGATTTGAAAAATTGCAATATAAATCACACTTTATCGTGTGTATATCACAGTATATCACAGTATATCGTGATATATTGAATTGTGACCGCTGTATCACGATATGTATTGTATCGCCAGGTTCTTGCCAATGCAACGCCCTACTCTTTATGTTTCTCCAAAATAGTATACTTCATGTCAAACCACTCTGAACACTTTAGCACATCATAAACATTTTCTTGTGCAGAAAAATGTAAAGCACAATTCTCCTTTAAAAGCAACATTTTAAATGTCACAAATAAACTAATTAATTTTTTTGTAGTGTTATCTGCTACTGCAGTTCAAAACATATCCACTAGGCAGCAACAGTGCATTATTAATAGTGTGTACAGGTGACAGCACAACTCACAAACGCAGTCTAATCATTTAAAGATCTCCCACATTCCTCTGCTCTTTCAGCTTCAGTGCTCATGTGGATAGCAGTGCAGTGCTCGGAGGACGTGTGATGTTAATGCTCTTCATGAGTTTATGAAGCATTCAACTGAACTAGGCATGATCTTCCATATATCGACTATAAACAGAACTGTTCTGGTTAAAGGCTACAATCTTCATGGCTTAAAAAAAGCTTTAAAATCCTGAAACTGAAACGTACTAATCAAAAGCTGCTAGAAAGGATTCAGGCCAGCCCTGTTCCACAGACTGTGAACAGGTAAATGTGTGTACCTGCGTTCTCTGGAGGGGCTCTTGCTGGGTCTGCCTGTCCTCTGGAACCTCGCGGCGGAGGGAATGATGACTGCCATGGAAAACCCTTCAAACACAATACAAACAAAGAGTCTCACACTTCTGCTTCTGGAACAGATAACTCATTCACTGGCACTATTATGTTTTAGATCAGTCAGAAATGATGAAAAGAACTGTGGGTGATTCTAAATGGACCAAAAATGCTGCCCAGTGTTTAGAATTAAAGGGCCCATATCATGGAAATCCTAATTCCCTCTGCATTTCAGTATTAAAGGAGCAATATGTAAATGTTGTTAAAGTTTCAAAATGTACCAATGTCTAGTGCATATCTGTAAATTACTGTGCAAAAACAGGATGTTTCAGATTTTAGTTTTTTCTTGTGATGCCACAAGAACCAACTCATTTAAGTGTATCCATCTATTCAGCCCACAGCACTTTAACTCCACCCACTCACGTTTTTAAAAGAGTTTCAGAATTGGCAGAAATTGACCTTCACATTTAACCCCGCCGTGCAATGAAACACCCACATACACGCGGTGGGCAGCCCTATCCAATCCAATCCAATCAACCTTTATTTTATCTCTGAAATACATTGAGGGGTGACCTTCATTTTCAATGCAGCCGAGCATTTACATTTTAAGGGACTGAAAACAAAGCGAACAAAAATAATAATAATAAATAAAATAAAAATGTTTAAATAAACATTTAATGTAGATGCCAAAAATATAAATGTAAAAATATTTTAGAAAAATGTAATAAAAGAATATAAAATAAACACAAAATACATAAAAAATAAGCAAGATAATTAAAATTTTAATACTAATACAATTTTAAAAAATTAAAAAATTACGAATAAAATACATAAAAATAAAGATAAAAATTAAAATCCTTATAGAAAGATAAACTCATTTAAAACAAATCACAGGCTTTCTGATGATGACTAGAAACTAAAAGTTTAAAATGGCTCAGTGAACCCAGCAAGCTGAGTAACGGTGCCTGGGGAACAGTCAGGGGGTTAGGTGCCTTACTGAAGGGCACTTTAGTCGTGTCCTGACAGTTTATGGGACCTTCCAATCACAAGACCGGTTCCCAAACCTCCAGCCCACGACTGCCCCAAAGCTGTTTCATCTTTGAGTGTGGAAATGACTATTTTTAAATCTTATAATCAGTCAAAACCAAAAGCAGCCGGTTTAATTCTATAAGGACTGTTCATGTACAAATTAATTATGACTTGGTACATAATTGGTGTGTCTCAAAACCTAGTGAGCTCCTACATAGGCAGCATTTTACATCATAGTATGCGCTCCTGACATGTAAACTGTCCCAATTCTTACATACCTTAAACATACTGTCTACTGAGGAACCTTATTTAGACCTGATTTTAAAGAAGCATCGAACGCTTCCTCAGCCGCTAAGACAATCCCATGATGCAACACAGGCTAATCTACGAGCAGTGAAGTGGTTTTAAAATGTGAGTTATTTTGATTCTCTCTGGAGTTTTAATGTGTTTCTGGTCATAAAATCACACAAAACAGTTTTTTATTATCAACTCTGTAACGAGTCCTTCACCATTTAACAGTTTTATACTCGAGACATTAGCATTTATGCTAGCGGATTTTTAAGCCTCGGGCTATTGTTTTGGATGCCGGCTGGTAACTTAGCAACCAGCTAAACCACCGGTGGTGTGCTGCAGTGGGTGGGAACAAGCCGTGACGCAGTCTCTCTCTAACTAGAGTCTCAGTAATCTGTTTTATGAGGAGAGATGAGGAGAGAACACTGATACTTACACAGCTTCTACCTAGACAGCCTACTTAGACACTCACTAGGATTTGAGACAGACCCAATGTCTTTTGTGAAACTCATAACTGATAAAAAAAAGCAAAGGTTTGCATATGGGCCCTTTAAGTTATAAGAAATATTTATATTCAACTATATAAAAGGTGGTGATCAAGTTTTAAGGCGGAAAGCTTTTATTTATTATTATTAGTTCCCAATTATTCAACTTATTAAGATGCCTAATTATTTGTACACAACAATAACAGTAATTATTAACATGATAGTCATTCAGCAAGTCAAGCCTGCAGTGCTGCAGTAACTCCGAGGCTCAAGTCCTCACCGGGTTGACGGGCTGGAAATCTCTGCCGGGTGCCGTGCTCAGGGTCGGCATCCTGGGTGGGAAGTGGATGGGCCAGCCCTCCAGGCCTTGGTGACCCACTTGCACGAATGGGCCGCAGTAGGGTGGGCTCAAGGGGCCATTAGCAGAGCCCGAGGTGGGGTCTGATGTCCTTCTCTCTGGTTGCCCCTCCAAAACACACGCACACACACACGAAAAGGAAATAAATACACAAAACCCAGCTGCAGCATCATCAACAGCAGCTTTATGATAACAACTCTGACCACCAGAGGGCGCCGGTGTAGATGGCTTACCTGCTTATTGTGCTGCATCTGCAGCCTCTCCAGTTTACAGCGCTCGGCTCTCTCCCTCTGACACTCGTTCTGCGCCTGATGGAGCTGAGTTGCACACAAACACACAGCAGCAGCGGGAGATCAATAACACGTCTGTGTAAAAGATACCAGGCTGTTTATTTTCTTCTCGCTGAAGCTGCAGCTCTTTGAAGTGGTGCTCGGATGTTTGGGCAGTTCAGTGATTTAGTGATTTCACAACTTGACCTTGAACTTAAACAAACTGCACCATGTCCATAACAGCACCAGCTCACTAATCATTGACTACAGCTCTGAAAAAAAATTATATTTATCACTGTTACAGAAACTGTAAACACCAACATCTCCACTAAGAACAGTCACAGCTGGCTCTCCCAGGACTGAGCAGCATCTATCCTCTATATCAGCTATCAGACACTGTTATACTCCAGACCTCTATATCAGTTATCAGACACTGTTATACTCCAGACCTCTATATCAGCTATCAGACACTGTTATACTCCAGACCTCTATATCAGCTATCAGACACTGTTATACTCCAGACCTCTATATCAGCTATCAGACACTGTTATACTCCAGACCTCTATATCAGCTATCAGACACTGTTATACTCCAGACCTCTATATCAGTTATCAGACACTGTTATACTCCAGACCTCTATATCAGCTATCAGACACTGTTATACTCCAGACCTCTATATCAGTTATCAGACACTGTTATACTCCAGACCTCTATATCAGCTATCAGACACTGTTATACTCCAGACCTCTATATCAGTTATCAGACACTGTTATACTCCAGACCTCTATATCAGCTATCAGACACTGTTATACTCCAGACCTCTATATCAGTTATCAGACACTGTTATACTCCAGACCTCTATATCAGCTATCAGACACTGTTATACTCCAGACCTCTATATCAGTTATCAGACACTGTTATACTCCAGACCTCTATATCAGTTATCAGACACTGTTATACTCCAGACCTCTATATCAGTTATCAGACACTGTTATACTCCAGACCTCTATATCAGTTATCAGACACTGTTATACTCCAGACTTCTATATGAGTTATCAGACACTGTTATACTCCAGACCTCTATATCAGATATCAGACACTGTTATACTCCAGACCTCTATATCAGTTATCAGACACTGTTATACTCCAGACCTCTATATCAGCTATCAGACACTGTTATACTCCAGACCTCTATATCAGTTATCAGACACTGTTATACTCCAGACCTCTATATCAGTTATCAGACACTGTTATACTCCAGACCTCTATATCAGTTATCAGACACTGTTATACTCCAGACCTCTATATCAGTTATCAGACACTGTTATACTCCAGACCTCTATATGAGTTATCAGACACTGTTATACTCCAGATCCCTATATCAGCTATCAGACACTGTTATACTCCAGACCTCTATATCAGTTATCAGACACTGTTATACTCCAGATCTCTATATCAGTTATCAGACACTGTTATACTCCAGACCTCTATATCAGTTATCAGACACTGTTATACTCCAGACCTCTATATCAGTTATCAGACACTGTTATACTCCAGACCTCTATATCAGCTATCAGACACTGTTATACTCCAGACCTCTATATCAGCTATCAGACACTGTTATACTCCAGACCCCATATCAGTTATCAGACACTGTTATACTCAAGACCCCCATATCAGTTATCAGACACTGTTATTCTTCAGACGACTATATCAGTTATCAGACACTGTTATAATCCAGACCCCTATGTCAGCTATCAGACACTTTTATACTCCATACCACTATATCAGTTATCAGACACTGTTATACTCCAGACAACTATATCAGTTATCAGACACTGTTATACTACAGACCTCTATATCAGCTATCAGACACTGTTATACTCCAGACCTCTATATCAGCTATCAGACACTGTTATACTCCAGACCTATATATCAGCTATCAGACACTGTTATACTCCAGACCTCTATATCAGTTATCAGACACTGTTATACTCCAGACCCCTATATCTGTTATCAGAGACTGTTATACTCCAGACCTCTATATCTGTTATCAGACACTGTTATACTCCAGACCTCTATATCAGTTATCAGACACTGTTATACTCCAGACCTCTATATCAGTTATCAGACACTGTTATACTCCAGACCTCTATATCAGTTATCAGACACTGTTATACTCCAGACCTCTATATCAGTTATCAGACACTGTTATACTCCAGACCTCTATATCAGTTATCAGACACTGTTATACTCCAGACCTCTATATCAGTTATCAGACACTGTTATACTCCCAACCCCTATATCAGTTATCAGACACTGTTATACTCCAGACCTCTATATCAGTTATCAGACACTGTTATACTACAGACCTCTATATCAGTTATCAGACACTGTTATACTCCAGACTTCTATATCAGCTATCAGACACTGTTATACTCCAGACCTCTATATCAGTTATCAGACACTGTTATACTCCAGACCTCTAGATCAGTTATCAGACACTGTTATACTCCAGACCTCTATATCAGTTATCAGACACGGTTATACTCCAGGCCTCTATATCAGTTATCAGACACTGTTATACTCCAGACCTCTATATCAGTTATCAGACACTGTTATACTCCCAACCCATTTATCAGTTATCAGAGACTGTTATACTCCGGATGCCTATATCAGTTATTAGACACTGTTATACTCCAGACCCCTATATCAGTTATTAGACACTGTTATACTCCAGACCTCTATATCAGTTATCAGACACTGTTATACTCCAGACCACTATATCAGTTATCAGACACTGTTATACTCCAGATTTCTATATCAGTTATCAGACACTGTTATACTCCAGACCTCTATATCAGTTATCATACACTGTTATTCTCCGGATGCCTATATCAGTTATCAGACACTGTTATACTCCGGACCCCATATCAGTTATCAGTTTTACCAGTTGATATTCATTAATGTAATGTAAGGACTGTATGGAATAAATGAGCCCAACCAGCTCAAAACACTGGACACGAACACGACACTGGACACCTTTTATCGACTAATCATAGCATATGCTATCAGTTACTGGTCGAAGTGCTGTCAAAGTGAAATAAAAGCACTTCTAACCCATTTCACTTTCCGTCCCCTCGTCATGCAGCCGCTATTACAATCGCTGTGGACTTCAGTAATCTTGTCATGAACCTGGGGATTGAGGCACTGCCTCATATCAAGTTCTATTTGCGCTGATAGCCTTGTCTTCAGGTGACAAAAAAGAAAACACATTGGAGACGCGGCTTTCTAGCACCCAGCTTACATAGAAAGGACCACTATTACTGAGAAAGCTCCAATTTCAATGCATTACAGAGGACAATTCACTCTGTAACGATTAGTTCTGAATAACAACTGCGCTGGATAAAAATCAAACAGCACCTTCTAAACGCATCCTGCTCAAAACAGAGCTTTACTTAGGGAGGTGCTGTTATTTGGGTGTTTAACGGTGGCATCTGTGATGCAAAGTCTGGACCAAAACTGTTGTAAATGTTTCTTACACATTAAGCCCATCTGGAAAGTGAGTCTGAGACACAGATGGCCATCACACCAAATGCCATCTGCCCCAAACCCAGGAGACTTGGCCAGACAGGTCACATGGGCCTACAAGACTGTGCAGTTGCCCAGTCTTAGAGCATGTGTGCACTACGATATCATCAAGAATAAAGCATATACTCGAAACTGGCCTCTCTTCATTTTGACGGCAAGTCATTTTGACGGCAAGACATTGAAGAACAAAATGTCACGACTTTAGTGTTAAGACTAAACTAACTAAACAGCTCTAAACAAACCACAGAAACTAACTTCAGGTTCAGGGTCAGATACAATAGCATCTGCCCAACAGGCCAGAAGGTAATTCACTCATTGAATGCATTACACAGTAGAAAAATGAATACTAGAAAGGAGAGGAGTAGAGGAGTAGAGGAGTAGAGGAGTGCAGGTTAGTGTGTTTGGGGATCTGCCTTGAGTGAGTATAAGCATATTGGAGGCTGTAGGTTGAACAAAAGCCATAATGTTTGGGTTTGGCCAAAAATGAATGGGACCCTATAGGAAGAATGAAGGATGAATAAATGACAAATAGACGAGCGCAGGTCAGTATGTCTATGGATTACAGATTGGGGATCTGCACTAAGTTAGTAAATGCAGTTTGGTGGCTGTAGGTTAAATGAAATCATGATGTTTGGGTGTGTCCAAAAATGAATAGGACTCTATGGGGGGAAAAAAGAGGGATGGGGACAAAACAACAAACATAAGTGTGGGTCAAATTAATAATGAATTTGTGGTTGGGGGTCTGCTCTGAGTCATTCATTCTCTATGGAAAAATAACAGAAAGAATCTGCTGTCTTCAAGAATCTGAGCATCCGATCAAAGAGCTGTATACAAGCCTGAATCACACAATCAGACCGGACAACCTGGAATAGTTGGAATAATGATGTTGATGTTTGGCAGAAACCATAGAGTCGCAGATTCATACTGGATAACTCTGATAATTCCTATTTTGAATGCTCTTCAGTATTCCTCTCCGGTTTAGCTGGATTAGTTCTACCACAGCAGCATTTGATCTGACTGACTGATACATGATAAAGCATCTTTGTCATTTTTCCAGGTCAACTTTACCCTGGATCGAAAAATGTCACAACCTGGACGATGACCTCAGCGTCAGGACTAAATTTAAACAGCTCTAAATAACAACAGAAACTAACTTTAGATTCAGGTCAGATACAGTAGCATTAGACTATTGAAGTGTGGCTCATTCAACTTTAAATATGCTGCCCAACAGGCCAGAAGGCATTTCACTCTGCATCCATTACACAGCAGAACAACAAAAACCACAAACACTGGAGATTCATACTGGATTAAAATCACGGACCTCATCTGTAAACACTCATATTACTAACCCAGCTCCAAAAGGGGTATAAGGGCAATTAATTCAACATATTATTATACATTACTAATACTTTTGAGCTGACTCTATAACAGCAGGGTAATAGAAAGCACCAACACTTCTGCCAATCAGAAAACAAGGCTTACTGTAAAAACCGGACTGGATTTGTTATTAAGTTACAATATTGTCAAGTTCAATCCAGGTGTACCGCCTACTGTAATCTTGGTTATGACTTAATTAGGAGAAGAATGAAAGTAAAATGTTTAAATGTACTCATTTAAACATTTTACATTTCATTAGATGGATAGATGATGGTCCAGTTATCACATTACGATCCAGTCTAATAGAAATAATTCAAAGACAGTATAGAGATACTTTAACTTTTCAAATTTTCAAATACCAACAAATGACATAACTGATAACTGGACCTCTGGTGGAGCTAACCCAACTCAAAAAGTGGGTTTAAAACCAATAGCTGAATAATAAGGCAAGAATTAAGGTGTTCAAACAGACAGCGGAGTACTGCTGCTGTGTGAAACCATAAGAAAACTGTGGACTGGATCCGCTCCCCAGGGCTGAGGAGGAGATGGAACTGCTTAACCTAATGCATGCACATATTAATATTTATCACGATCAGGAGATCATCATCCTGGACAGCTGCTAACCTGATTGGTCAGATTGGTCATCTGTCCCTGTAACCTCTCCACCTGCCGCCTCAGATCTTCTTTCTCCTCGTTCATTCGCTCCCTGTCGCTGCGCTCCTTCCGGAAGTCCTCCTCGAATATTTTCACCTGGAACGTACATACACACGACTTACTTCACTGCATATCAGGACGTTTACACACTGCACAGCCCGAATACAGCTGCTATCAGTTATACCAGCCAACACACAGATTATGGGGGGTAGCATCTAGTCTAAGTCTGAAAGAACCAAAAGAGCATTAAAACAGACACAAGTGGGGTGAGCAAAATATCCCAATACTTGATATGTACCACAACACATGTGTTTCTTTCTGAGAGTTGTTAAGTTGCAACAGACCAAGAACTTTTTAATATGTTGGTTTAATTCCACATTGCAGTAAACAACACTCCAGATGAACAGGACTAATCATGTTCTAGTCGTAATCAAACATGTGACTGATGTTCTCAATATGCTCCAAAAGGTTTTGGAGGACTGACCATCAGGGCCTCCTCCTCACCCATCACCAACCAGCTCTCCTGTCCATTTGTGTCAACTGCTACACCCTCAGTTACATCACTGTACCATCCAGATGCACCAGCATTGAGATAGGATGGGACTGTTTCATAAAAATTCAGTTAGAGACTGCCTCTACCTGTGCAGCTTCTAAAGCTTTTACCATCCAGACTTTAAACAGATGTTCTCTCAGCTTTTATTCTGTATTTATCTTAATAAACTCTAAATACTGGAGGAGGATGGGTCCCCCCCTTGTGAGTCTTGGTTCCTCCCAAGGTTTCTTCCTCCAGTCTGAGGGAGCTTTTCCTCACCACTGTCACCTCTGGCTGCATGTTTTCAAACTTCTGTAAAGCTGCTTTGTGACAATATTGTTGAATAAAGCGCTTGACAAATAAACTTGAACTGAATTGAATTGCATAAATGATAACATATTGTCACACTGTCCATCCCTAGCAGGACACCAGCACCAAGCACACACTCATAAAGAGAGGTTCTAATGAAGCCCATACACTTTAAACCACTAGCAGATAAAGTGCTCAGGTCAACCATCTGCAGACCTCCACATTCAAAATACTAAAGTACAAACATCACCAAGTCTGGGTGGTGAAGCTGTTCCATGTCAGACCTATAAAACCAAACAGCTTGAGAAACACACAAACCAGAGACAGGCCGCTTATGGACCCCAGCAGGTCAATGGTTTTGTTTTATAACAGCTGCCAACACAGCTGAGCCACACCTGAGCTGTATGTGCTCCACCTGACTGAGGTATGTTGACTAAGGTGTGCCAGGAGACACTATAAACAAAGCATGGTGTGTCTGATGACCTCAAGGACTGAAACACAAAGATTAACTCCACATGATCACCATACTTTCACATTCACTCTGACCATGCATACACACACACACACACACACACAGAGAAACACATGCATGCACCCAGACTCACTCACTCACTCACACACTCACACACTCACACACTCACACACTCACACACTCACACACGTTTGTCTTACTATATTAGTGAGGTTTCTATTGATCTTTGTTGTTCTATAACTAAATAATACTACACCTAAACCTAACCCTAATCTTAACCTCAGTACCCAAAACACTCATTTTCTGCTCTACTAGATTCTTTTTAAAAACTTGATTTTTGGAGAAAATGACATGTCCTAAAGTGAGGACCAGAAAAATGTCCTCACTTTACCAAAAAAAAAATCAGACATGTGATCCTCACAACTATACCTCTACAAGAACACACACACACTCACAGATTTACACACCAAAACACACACATGCACAAAAACGTATACATACATACATACACACACAGATACCTTCACATATTTACACATGCATGCACGCATGCACAGACATATTCAGTTTTCTTCACATATTTACACACACACTCACAGATTTACACACACAGTTATAAACAGACATATTCACAGACAGACACACACACACACACATACATACATACATACACACTATATATATCTGTGTATGTGTGTTTGATTATATCTTATATATGTGTGTGTCTATATATATATATATTTATTGGAGTTTTATTCCAAGCAGTTTGTTTGGTCCTCTTAACACAAAGGGATGGAAAAATACCATCACATTCACTTAGCGCGCACACACGCACACACGCACACACGCACACACGCACACACCTGCTCTTTGAGCACAGCGATCTGTGTGTGTAGTTCCTGCTGCCGCAGGTTTAGAACTCCCTCTCCCAGATTCATCCCGGACTGAGCCGAGGGAGAGTGCAGATTTAGCGCCTCCTCCAGAGCCTGGAACAAAAACACACAAACACAAAGAATGTTAAAGTGGACTTCAACCCTTCAAGGATGATGCAGTGATGTTCCTTTAATAACTCCATTTCTTACTGTTGTATTTATCTGATATGTACGGAAGGTGAACTGACATGGTCAACAGTCACTAATCAGTGCTGCTCTATTGTTACACTGATCAAACAAAGTGCTTACTGATACAAACTCTGGTCTAATGAGAAAAACATTGAACACTGTTGTAAATATTTGTTTATACAGATGACTGTAATATAGTTTTATGGCTCAGCAGATCCCGCTGGTTTATGGCAGGAAAATCTGTCCCGAGCTCAGGAGACAATGGTCTGGCCATCTGGGTCGAGTCTAGTTGGACTTAAACAGAGTGAGGGTGCTGGTTTGGGGTAGACTGTGTTTAGATCAGCTGCAAGAAAGTCTGTACTGCAGTATCCTCAAGAATAAAACCTGAAGGTAGTGTTACAGTTTACCTGTACACAGGTAGGTGAAGGTAGTGTTACAGTTTACCTGTACACAGGTAGGTGAAGGTAGTGTAAGGAGTCTTACCCAAGGACATATTGGTATAGTGTAAGGTAGTTACCCAGGTGGGGAACTGAACACCTGCCTACTGCATGGAGGGTAGCAGTGCAACCCACTACACTATACCAGCCACCAATACAGGGATAGAAAACATTAACATTTTCTAGCAGCCTGGAATAAAAGGTTCATCAGGTTTAAGTAGCGACGGCGGCTCTTTAAAAAAACAGCCTGAAGTGAGCACGAGCAACAGAGAAAACATTCTTATAGCGTTTTGTGTGTGTGTGTGTGTGTGTGTGTGTGTGTGTGTTGCGGACACTGACCCGGTTTAGGCGCTGGATCTCCTTCTCCTGGTACTCTCGCTGCTTGGTCAGAGGAACCAGTTGATCCTGCAGGTACCGAACCTTCTGCTTTAGTTCACGCGTCTCTGACGTCAAACACTCCTTTTCACCCTGATGAGCGTGCGCACAAACACACACACACACACACACACACACACACACACACACACACACACACACACACACAGGTTTAAGTAATTATGGACAGTCTACAAAAATTCATTTTAGCGTCTGTGTGCAAATAAAACAATCAAGCAGCAGCGTGCGAGCTTTACAGTGTACATACTGTACATTTCACAAATTTCCCCAAATATCGCAAACGTAGTCCATCAGCCAAGACAGGTTTGGCGTCTGAAGCTCACTTCTGTATTTCTGCACAGGAGCCGTGAGGCTCACATAGCCAAGAGCTAAAGGGCACTCGTGGGCTGGAAGTTTGTGAGCTAGTCTTGTGATTGAAAGGTCGCCGGTTTGATCTCTTCAACCGACTGAAGTGCCTTTGAACAAAGGACCCTAACCCATCCCTGCTCCACTGCCCTCTAGGGTGTGTGTTTAACTGGGTCAGATTGACGAATTATTCGAAATATCACTGCAAAAAGTGGCGTACACCAATAACCCAGCTTTGAAATGGTTTGAAAGTTGCGCAATAATGTAAAACTGGGGCAAATCAGATCTCCCCCCAAAACCTAAATAAGCTCTTACGTATTAAAAAAAAGGAAATCAAAGTTCTGAAATGTGGTATACGGTAAGGTTCACATGCCTCGGAGGATGAGTAGCTGTTGAATTGTGCAATGCACAAACATTGGATGCCTTTGCAACCAACCAAAAGAAGATATAGTGCATACATATATACACACACACACACACACACACACACACACACACACACACACACACACACACACACACACACACACACGTATGTATGTGTGTGTGTGTGTGTGTGTGTGTGTATATGTGTGTATATGTGTATATATATATATATATATATATATCGTAATCGATGTCGCCCTAGCCCTAAATATGTATGATTTAAATACAGGCTCCTGCAGCCCAACTGCACATAATATAGCTACAAATAGTCACACGTTCATACTCGACAGACAATGCACTGATTGGCTGAAGGCAGAATTTCAAAACGTACACAGTGCACTACTGAGAGAGTACTAAACCGCTGAGATCACTGGAGAAGCTGTTTAAGCATGTTAAGCTTGCTGATCAGTCAAGTCGTCAGTCACTCACTTTATTACTTCAGCAGTGGGGGGTTCCCGTGCGCGGCATTAGAATAAAACAAAATAATATTCCAATGGTTTGTAGTGCAGTAATACAGGCATGAGTTGATGTGAGGCAGCAGGGGTACATACAGTGATGTGGGAACAGGACTCATTTCATAATTTCATAATTAAAACCATGAAACCTCTTCTGACTCCATCGTTACATCACATAGTTCGACTTTATCTTCAGCAGTCTGTCTGACTCAGCGCTGATCTGAGCCCAGACCACAACTTGCCACTTTTGAGCACATGTGATCCTCAGAACGGAGGCGTGAGACCGCATACAGCGGCGTCTGAGCGTCTACAGGTATGAAAGGGTAAGTACGTACCACCGTGAACGGAAAAGTGGTGCTGTCAGCTTTTTCCACAAAGCTTCTGATTGGTTGCTGGTTACAGAAGGTACAGAGCTTATCTCTGGTAAAAAGGTGGCTGACTATCCACCAACATCATGTTTTCTCATAGGTCTGGCCAGCGACAGACTAGATTCATTTAAAGAACTGCACTCGCTGCACTCACTGCTGCCATCTGCTGCTGATGATTCATCTCTGTACATGCAAAGTTTAAAGCATGGCTCTAAACTTGCTCTAGCCCAGGGGTGTTTAATTAGAGTCAGTAAGGTCCAGTTAGAGGAGATTTTCTCAGGCCGTTCTGGGCCGTCATCAGTTGTGTTCTGATTTAGTGGTGTATCCTGTTTACTGAAGTAGCCTAGTAGCATCTTATACCATCAGCTACTGAAACACCAACACATCACACATACCGTTCAGTATATTTCAGTATATTTACAGTTTAAATGCTGAACTGAATAAATTATTTCACTTCAAATAAATGGTCTACATTGAACATCTTAAAGTGAAAGAAGAATAAACATATATGTTTCGGTCCATTCCTGGCTCAGAAGTCGGATTTCACCATCGACTCTTCTTTTTTTACTCCTTTTCTGACTCGCTTTACTTTCCGACTGCTGCCACAGGCCAAATCTGCACAGATCTGATTGGCTGAGGAGCCTTTGGTGATCTTACAACGCACATGACTGGTCTGTGAGGTTACTGCACCGCAAAGCCCGTATACCATCAAGACAAGAAAAGCTCTGGCGCTTAAAATGAACACTGTCAGAATTAAATCCTTCTCAATAGTTTATCGGTTTGAGTCCGTATTGGGTCCAGACCCGGACCGCAGTCCACCTTTTAGTGACCTCTGCTCTAGCCCTTCATTTGGACAGATTTGGCTGGCTGCCTTCTGTGAATTAACACTTTGATTTTTCTCTAATTAAGCACATGTGGTGCTCTGATGGGAAATATTCCGTTCTAGAGATATTAGCAGTACTTTTTCCTACAGTGGCGGTCATAGCAACCAGACTCCTTATTGATTTAATGGCCCTAAAAGCTCCCTCGCAGAAAGCTTCTACTATGAAAACAGAACATAAATTATGGGGCAGGTGTGAGATTAGGGACCCAGCCTTGTGACCAGATGGTCGCTGGTTTGATTCCCTGAGCCGAGAGGACGTGACTGAAGTGCCTTAATAAATAAAATAAAAGCACCCAACTGCTGGCCAGGTACTGTGGATAGGGCTGCCCAGCTCTATGTGTATTTCACAGATGGGTTCAATTTGGAGGTGCACCTCCATGTGCACTAATGGCAAATTGTGTACGGGGTGGAAGCCTGGATGTCTGCTCCTGAGAGCAGGGACAGTTCATACACTCCATTCACATTTATATGATTGTTTGTTTAACAATCTTTTGAAAAACTTTGACAAATAGTTCCAAATTCTAATTCCTACATTATTCATAATTCATCTGGACGTTATGAGATAACCATCTGGTCTAAAGGCTTTTAAACACCAACTGTTTCCACTTTCCAAATGAAGTTACGAAGCTCTCTGCACTACTTTCACTTTTCCGAAACAGAGAGTAGCCGATGATACTGTTGGGCCATTCTGTAAAGCTGAAAGCTCCAATTAAAACTCTTAACTTTCGTTTCTCCTCACCAAAGTGGACAACATCCTGTATAAGGCCACAGTTTGCCCACTGAGGGGGTTTTCACACCTGTAGTTAATTTCAAAGGTCCGGATCAGTTAATGAGTTTGTTTACTGGGAGCGTTTCCTCCTCGGTTAAATTTGTTTCCACACAGGCTTGTCTCCTCTGATTGGTCAGAGCTATCTGCCGTGCAAGGAAGAAAGTAAACACAGGGAGAAGATCCGGTTTTCCCAAACTACTGCACATTTCTTGTAGAGCGTATCACGGAGCAGCGGCAGAGACAGCATCTGTTCATAGCTGTAAAAATAATCTGATAATAAACCAAACTACAGTCCACCTGCAGACCACCCAGCTCACTCCAAACATCAAGTACACAACGTCCCTCACTGCTAGTCCAACAGAGACCTCACTTCATTGTCCTCGCCCTGTTAGCTGCTACAGTTCTCCAGTTCTCTGTTTACGCCATCTGCCGCATCCCATAATGCAAAGCACACCTGGCTGCAGGAGATGTTTAGATCAAACTTGTGGAGTACACCTAATACTTGGGTCAAATCGAGGTCAGCTCATGTTCTCACCACAAGCGAACCACTCCGTAGTTCGTTTGGAACCGGACCGAGACCACCTACTCTCGAGGGTCTCGGTGCGGTTGTTTTGGTCCGCACCCGAGTGCAATTAGTTTTCACACCTGCCAAAACGAACTGCACCAAGAGTGCAAACAAACCAGAGTCTGTTTTAACCGGATTAACTAGTGCTGGTGTAAAACACCTTCAGTGTAAAGTTAATGATATGTAAATATTCTGCCAGTATATTTGGTGGTAAAACACCAGTGAAAATCCCACCAACGCTGCAAAAAACCAACCAAACCAACAAAGAAACATTGCCATCTGGTGTGTGTTGTATACATAACTTGTCTTAGGCTCTTTACTACCTTAGTAGAGAAACAGTGGTGGTGGTGATGGGAACCAGGTGTCTACTATCAACCACTCCACCTCAAAACAGCCTGAACGATTTTGTTTACATCTCAACCACGTGTGCGTTACATGAACCGTCTCATGTGCGGCTGTAGACTCTAAAATCACATTTTTCTCGGCAGGCCTCAATAAGACTGGTTCCCTCTTTGGTTCCTGGTTCTGCTGAAGGTTTCTTCCTGATTGTACCTCAGGGAGTTTTTCCTCACCACGGTCACCTTCGGCTTCCTCTACAACCTCTGAGCTCAGAACTATGCAAAGGGGTTTCGCGGTTGCATGTAAATGAAAAAAAAAAAAAAAAAAACCAAATTAAACGAGATGGAACTTCACTAAAACGAAGGGCAGGAGTCACACTGTTGGGGAGGGTTCAGTTTCTCAAAGGAAGTTTAAAAGCAGGTAACAATCAGGAAGTCATTACACTGCCAGATTCATGGGAAACAGATACGCATGTACACACTTCACACATGTTATATTTAGTGACGTTCTGCAGGAAAAAAAAACACCCTCTCTGGCTGAAGATCCCCTTTAATACGCTGACCAGAATGTCAAAACAGCACCATTAGCCAATTACTCTGGTGCAATGAGTCATGAGGGGGTTTGTGGGTGAAGTCCGCAGATACAGAGTTTGATATCTCTTCTGGGGCTGAGCTGGTATGTGATAACCTGCTAAACTCACTGGCTACTGAAGTAGTTCTTAGTTCCCGGTCGAGTATTGTGCAAAGGCACCTAACACAACCGATCTCAGCAGCGTACTTCTGCCAGTAAACCAACTAGGTACAACATTTAAACATAGAGAAATAAATACCCTGTAAAGTAAATAGTGTACAAAGGAGTGTTTCAGTTTTAATTTTAGTTTCATTTCTTATGACTATTTTCTTGCCCTCTGGTTTAATCTGAGTACTTTAAATGTTGAGCATCATCTGAGTTTGATCTGCTCTTTGAGCTTTCATAAATAAATGTAGCACACCTCGGTCTGCTGATTAATGCTATAATGTAGTATTCTAAATTTATTGGCTTTGTTTTGTTCATTTTTTGTAAATTAAAAAAAATTATAACCACTTCACAGTGTGTTTTTTGGCTTTTGATCCAATTTGACTGACTGATTATTTTCTAGTTTTATGTGTATTATTTGAAAATTGCCCACTCACATGAAACAGGAAGAACAGACAGACAGACAGACAGACAGACAGAGATACATACAGACAGACAGAGATACATACAGACAGACAGACAGACAGACAGACAGACAGTCCAAATGCCCTCATCTTCATCCCCTTCTTACCCCTCCTTAAACTCCCCCTTTTGACACTCTTCTAACTCCTACTTAAAACCATGTCAGACTAGACTACACTGGGTTAGAGACTGGACTAGACTGGATTAGAGACTGGACTAGACTGGGTTAGAGACTGGACTAGACTGGGTTGGAGACTGGACTAGACTGGGTTGGAGACTGGACTAGACTAGGTTAAAAACTAGACTACACTGAGACAAGGTTGGAGACTGGACTAGACTGGGTTAGAGACTAGACTACACTGGGTTAGAGACTAGATTGGACTAGTCTAGTCTCTAACCCAGTGATTGGTCTTCATACTCGTCATACTCTCCTCATACTCTCCTCATACTCCGTGTTGTGGTTTGTTGGAGATGATAGAACAGGTTAGCTGTGTAGATCTTTAACAGCTGCTTTCTTACAAAGTCTGTAAACTGCCACCTTCTGAGCAACGTCAGTCTTTTCAGATCCAGACCAGCTCCACGCGAGTGAAGATGATCCTCGTCTAGGAGTTAAATCTAAGGCGGTAGACTGAAAGGCTGGCTGTCTAAACGTACTTTCCCATCAGAATTTCCCCAAGACTGGAGTTGGCTTGTTGTTTGGCAGATTCTTTGTTTCCTTTGTTTAAACGATGCAGCAGGTTTATTCTGGTAAACGCTGTGCCATTTAAGGGGGGACGTCAATTAGGAATAAGGAGCCAACTTGTTGAATTTCTCATACGATATTACGTCAAATTAAGCAGATACAAGGTTTGTTTAGACTCGTCTGTTTTTGTACTGTTTCCTAGAATCGCTAACAGTCTTTAAACATTTTTAACATTCTGGGTAACTGTTGTACCATTTAAGGCAGAATGGCAATTTTGAGTCAAGTAGCCGAATTTGTCATACGAGAATATGTCAAATTAAACAGATATAGGGTCTGTTCTCGGGGTATCAATGTTTAGTGATACTGTATCGATTCTCAAAAACACAGTATCGATACACAGATTCCTGGCAGAGAGTGAATCATTGTGTGTTGTGTTTAAACCTCTGACCACTAGATGGCAGTGTTGTAATCTAGTTACAGCTCCACTCCAACATTAACAAGCAGCACAAGGAGCGCAATGCAATTGTAAACATTGGCAAACCTGTTCATATAGTGGTGTGTTTTAATAGTAGGTTTTTAAAAATCACAATATATAACTTTGCTTGCAGTATATATTGCGATATTTTGCGATTTTTTTAATCGTGACCGCTCTATCTCAAGACGTTGTATCGCCAGGTTCTTGCCAATACACAGCCCTATTCTGTTCAAACTGGTAAGGTCCCAGTTTAATCCCACAGGAGTGTAGATCTCAGAATTAACAGAACTACAGCCCGGACGGTAGCTGGCGTGGAGAGTGGGTTACCTGCACGTTGTCGATTTTAGATTTGGCCAGCAGCAGCTTCTTGTCGTAGTCTCTCTGCCTCTGCTCCCGCTCCGCCTCGAGCTCCATAACAGCCTTCTGGGAGTCCGCCAGCCGCTGCCGCAGATCCGTGATCTAAACACACACACAGAGTTAGAGATGTACGCTGCGCTAGTCAGCGCCACAATGCCTAACAATCCCACCACCATTGGGTGAAGAAGGGGTATGCCATGGACAGGCCGCTAGTCTATCATATGGCCAACACACACTCACACCTACCGGCAGTTTAGAGAGAGTGATCAACCTAACATACATGTGTTTAGACTGTGGGAGGAAACCAGAGAACCTAGAGGAACCCACTCAACCACAGAGAGAACATACACACTCCACACAGAACCACCCAGACCGGGAATCCAACCCAGATCATCTTACTGTGAGGAGACAGTGCTGACCACTACACCACCATACTAACCACTACACCACCATACTAACCACTACACCACCATACTAACCTCTACACCACCTTATTAACCACTACACCACCATACTAACCACTACACCACCATACTAACCACTACACCACCATACTAACCACTACACCACCATACTAACCACTACACCACCATACTAACCACTACACCACCGTACTAACCACTACACCACCATACTAACCATTACACCACCGTACTAACCACTACACCACCATACCAACCACTACACCACCGTACCAACCACTACACCACCATACTAACCACTACACCACCATACCAACCACTACACCACCATACTAACCACTACACCACCATACTAACCACTACACCACCATACTAACCACTACACCACCGTACTAACCACTACACCACCATACTAACCACTACACCACCGTACTAACCACTACACCACCGTACTGACCCCTACACCACCATACTAACCTCTACACCACCATACTAACCACTACACCACCGTACTAACCACTACACCACCATACTAACCACTACACCACCGTACTAACCACTACACCACCATACTAACCACTACACCACCGTACTAACCACTACACCACCGTACTGACCACTACACCAACATACTGACCACTACACCACCATACTAACCACTACACCACCATACTAACCACTACACCACCATACTAACCACTACACCACCGTACTAACCACTACACCACCATACTAACCACTACACCACCATACTAACCACTACACCACCTTACTAACCACTACACCACCATACTAACCACTACACCACCATACTAACTACTACACCACCATACTAACCACTACACCACCATACTAACAGAGTCTCTGTTCAGAGAGCATCATATTAGCACAGAGAGCACCTCACTGGCACAGACAGCATCTTATTTACAAAGCAGTGGCAATAAACAACACAATGACAGACGCAGAAAGATACGATGGCAACAACAGCTCATATGTTTTTGTTCCATCGCTGCAGAGCAATGACGACAGAGGATGTGTGGAGAGAAAGAGAGAGAGAGAGATAGATAGAGAATCAGGGCTGCAGCAGCAGCAGGAAGCCTCGGTAAGGGGATTTCTGCGGTGTTTGTGATGGAGGGGCACTGCGGTCTGCAAACGCCGCTGTGAAACGCCGCAATCTGCTTTTCCATTCGCCTGCGTTTCCTCTGCTACACAAACGCAGACACGCAGCCCCAGAAGCTTCGGCGAGGCCCTGCGCCAACAAAGCGCGCACAATACTGTTGCTCTCATCCAGTCATACGTCGGCAAGCCCGGCCTCCGCTGACGCAGGCAGGCCACAACCCAGCGAGCGCTTTGTTTCACAGTAAAAATGAATCATTACACAGATTTCACCGTAACGAATGAACAAGGCTGAATCTGACTCACCAAAAAGAAAAGAAAAGAAAGAAAGAAAGAAAGGTTACGACATTCACTGTAATTAATAGGCCGTACGCGCAGGCCTGCAGCGGTACCTTCTGCTCAAACTGTGTCTTCATGGAGTTCCACTGAATGTCCCACTGCTTGTTCACCTCCAGCACCTGGAAAACAGGAACATGAAGACAGTCACGCCGCTGGAGGAGAAAAGAAGCCACCACGGCATCTCACAAGAGAACAGACTGCAGACTTACGTCTCTCCTCTGCTTCTCCAGCAGCCTGATCTTCTTCTCGTACACCTCCGGGTCCAGAGTCTTGGAGGGGGTTTTCTCTGCTGCTTTGCTGGCCTGGGGAAACAGAACACAAACAGAGGTCACAAGCATGGCCACACCACACGGCTTCTTTTAATCCAGGGTCTTCTCAGATTAGCCAAGCTGGGACGTTTACACAGTACAGAACTGGCAGGTTGATGGCAGCCAGCCACCATGTAATCACTGAATGTTAAAAATGAGGTTAAAACTGCCAATCAGTACATCTAGATATAAAATATATTACTTCTTGAATGCATGCTTGGTTTGTTTTGCCTTGAGTGTGGCGCAGGTGTACGTGGGAGGCAGAGCTTGAACCACAACCATGCACAGGTGTTTGTGTCATTATAAATGGTTTTCCAGAGCGGAGAGCTGTGATCTTGTTTTTTTGGTGTTTTTTTTTGCCTCTCTCCTCTGCGGATTTATTTTCAGGCTCACGTGGTGCTAATGCTGCCTGGGTTCCATGTGTGGCACACTTCAGTAGTCTCGTCCAAGTGGTTTGCAAATAGGTTTTTAAATAGCTTCATGTGTGACTATTGTAAGAATTTAAAAGTTCTATTCAATACTGATTACACACACACACACACACACACACACACACACACACAGATAGATAGATAGATAGATAGATAGATAGATAGATAGATAGATAGATAGATAGATAGATAGATAGATAGATAGATAGATAGATAGATAGATAGATAGATAGATAGATAGATAGATAGATAGATAGATAGAGATCAACAGCCATCAACTGCTGATGCTTCAGATACTAAACTAACCTAGAATGTTGTTCTCCCTTTTATACTCACTTATTAGTAGAATGTTTTTCAGCTGTGCATCACAATTGAACAAGAGTGTCCTAACAACCAATTAGTCCAATAACATCCTTAACTTGGATTGGTGGTCGTACCAGGAGATTTAGACAGAGGACTGAGAATTACTGATAATAGACTATATTCAAAATCAGCCTCTATACAAAAATATACCTTAATACAAACATTTTTATTCTTTAAAAATCATCTGATACACTTAAATTAATTGTGAAATGAACAATATTGCTTGTGAATTGCATGAAAAGAAATTCTAAAGTGATCCTAAACTTTTGAGCAGTAGTGTATACACACACACACACACATATATATATATATGGATGTAGAAGTTAGTTAGATGGTTAGTTAGAGATGGAACGGCCATCTTTGTGCTTTCTATTCTCATATTACACTCTTTCACATGATTTTTACTTTTAGCCTCACTAATTCTCTCTAATCTTCACAATACAGCAGCATTTTAGGCCTTTTTGAAAAATACAGGGCCATCGTGACAGCTATTGCTTGTTATGAACTGACTGGAAGTCAGTTTTTAAAAACAGAATATAATGGCCGTTCAAATCATATCACAGATTTTGGGTCACAGATTAGATTAAAAAGCAAAAAGAAAACAAATATTACTTCAGATTTCTTACTTAAGATTCTTAAAGCCAGGGACTATTTGTTTATAGTCCTAAATACAAACAACATTTACATCACATCATAGAATACACACTTTTTCAGTTGTTCAATTAAAGTGCAAGATGAGGCACAATGATGACTCTTCACTTAAACAACAGGAAATGGAAAAATTAGGCTTTGTCCACAAGACTAAAGAGTAAAATAAATAATAAATAAATAAACCGAACAAAGTAGTCCTGTGGCTTGTCTTGCTCACCAGCCTCTACAGAGACAATGCTCATACAGGAAATATCATTAACACACAGTCATCAACATTTCATCTGGCTAATTGGTTTACACTTCAGTTCCAACGGATGTGGATGTTGGGCAGCAACTATAAAAAGGTGAATGACTGAATTATAACTATTGCTTTGCAACTCAATGACTGCCCACGTTAGTCACCAGTAGTCACCGTATACGAGAGTGCGCTGAGGAAGAAGGTATGGTGGTATTGTTCCCAAACTTCTTCAGTAACAGTAAGTGTGACTCATAACGTCTTCTAAATTTACACATACGATATTACATCACATGAGAAACTTACCTCTGCGGTTTACTTAGGGTAACTTTCCCACATCTCAAATCAACAATGTTACATAGAAACACATGCAGATGTCTTCTGTCCATTTTTATTTGTCTATACTCTATATTGATTGAATACGACCGCTTTTGATAAAAAATTGTCATGATCAATGGACCAATAGGAATGCTCCAAAATCACTGGGGGAATAATTCTGATTTCACTGACTTAAAGGACTGTTTTGGTCTTTCCTGTGAAGTTATACATGTTTTAGATACACTACCAGTCAAACGTTTAAGAACTGTTTTAAAGCGTTTAACTGGCAGTGTATCTATAACGTTTGTCTGGTAGTGTATCTATAACGTTTGGCTGGTAGTGTATCTATAACGTTTGACTGGTAGCGTATCTAAAACGTTTGACTGGTAGCGTATCTAAAACGTTTGGCTGGTAGCGTACCTAAAACGTTTGGCTGGTAGCGTACCTAAAACGTTTGACTGGTAGCGTACCTAAAACGTTTGACTGGTAGTGTATCTAAAACGTTTGACTGGTGGTGATCTATAACGTTTGGCTGGTGGTGATCTATAACGTTTGACTGGTAGTGATCTATAACGTTTGGCTGGTGGTGATCTATAACGTTTGACTGGTGGTGATCTATAACGTTTGGCTGGTAGTGATCTATAACGTTTGGCTGGTAGTGATCTATAACGTTTGGCTGGTGGTGATCTATAACGTTTGGCTGGTGGTGATCTATAACGTTTGGCTGGTAGTGAATCTAAAACGTTTGACTGGTAGTGATCTATAACGTTTGGCTGGTGGTGATCTATAACGTTTGACTGGTGGTGATCTATAACGTTTGGCTGGTGGTGATCTATAACGTTTGACTGGTAGTGATCTATAACGTTTGACTGGTGGTGATCTATAACGTTTGGCTGGTAGTGATCTATAACGTTTGGCTGGTAGTGATCTATAACGTTTGGCTGGTAGTGATCTATAACGTTTGGCTGGTGGTGATCTATAACGTTTGGCTGGTAGTGAATCTAAAACGTTTGACTGGTAGTGATCTATAACGTTTGGCTGGTGGTGATCTATAACGTTTGGCTGGTGGTGATCTATAACGTTTGGCTGGTGGTGATCTATAACGTTTGGCTGGTGGTGATCTATAACGTTTGGCTGGTAGTGTATCTAAAACGTTTGGCTGGTGGTGATCTATAACGTTTGGCTGGTAGTGTATCTAAAACGTTTGGCTGGTAGTGATCTATAACGTTTGGCTGGTGGTGATCTAAAACGTTTGGCTGGTGGTGATCTATAACGTTTGGCTGGTAGTGATCTATAACGTTTGGCTGGTAGTGTATCTAAAACGTTTGGCTGGTGGTGATCTATAACGTTTGGCTGGTGGTGATCTATAACGTTTGGCTGGTGGTGATCTATAACGTTTGGCTGGTGGTGATCTATAACGTTTGGCTGGTAGTGTATCTATAACGTTTGGCTGGTGGTGATCTATAACGTTTGGCTGGTGGTGATCTATAACGTTTGGCTGGTGGTGATCTATAACGTTTGGCTGGTGGTGATCTATAACGTTTGGCTGGTGGTGATCTATAACGTTTGGCTGGTGGTGATCTATAACGTTTGGCTGGTGGTGATCTATAACGTTTGGCTGGTAGTGATCTATAACGTTTGGCTGGTAGTGTATCTAAAACGTTTGGCTGGTAGTGATCTATAACGTTTGGCTGGTGGTGATCTAAAACGTTTGGCTGGTGGTGATCTATAACGTTTGGCTGGTAGTGATCTATAACGTTTGGCTGGTAGTGATCTATAACGTTTGGCTGGTGGTGATCTAAAACGTTTGGCTGGTAGTGATCTATAACGTTTGGCTGGTAGTGATCTAAAACGTTTGGCTGGTGGTGATCTATAACGTTTGGCTGGTAGTGATCTATAACGTTTGGCTGGTAGTGATCTATAACGTTTGGCTGGTAGTGTACTACATGTATATACACACACACACGCACAGACAAACCAAAACTACACCCTATTCCACTGCCTGAGGTGATAGGAATAAATGCCAAACACGAGTTCAAAATTTCCTGGTGCCCTGCGGGTGATCGGCTGAGGTGAGATCACCTGATTAAAACAGGACGGTAAAGGGATGTGCGCACGTACCTGCTGAGTCATGGCCACCTCCAGCTTGGCTTTCACAGCTTCCTCTTTGGCTGCCTCATCTTTGGAGTCAGAAGGTGATTCACTCTGGACTCCCTCTGTCCTGCCATTCACCTGTTCCCGCAGCTTTAGGTTCTCCTGCCTGTTTACGGGAACACAGTTGGTCAGTGCTACTAAATTAAACTTTTGGTCTTTCATATAGTTAATAAACGAATAATGAACAACGGCTTTACCCCAGACACTGATACTGACAGTGAAACCCTGAGTATCAGCTGATACCAAAACATGTATTTCCTCTTTAAAAACACTTTCTTAAACATTCCATTGAGAACAAAGCACTTAACATAGGAATCAATGTGCATATGCGGTTAGACTATTTGAAATACAGCAATTATAAGCTTAGCTAGCTTAGCTAGTCATTCCTCTAAGGCTTACATAAGGCTACATGTGTTTAGAAACAACCATTTCTGTCAAATTTGATGTGATAATTTTTTTTTAAACAGAATGGGAGAAAAGTATAGGAATCTGAAGGCTAGCCAACCCAACACCCTACTTTTACTGTTCCCAGCAGTATCCAGTGACTTATGGCATGATGTGGCGTTAAATGTAGGCTACAAAAAGAAGTGTCAATCAAAAGCCTTTAAGATAAACAGACTTTTTGTCTATTTTCAAGTTATTAGCCAAACCACAGCATATTTCACTTTAGACCTTTCAGCTGGAGTTTGTGAAGAGCGTGTCAAACTTGATGAACTGACTAAATGGCGTTGAAAGTTAAATCCCATTAAATCAATACAAGTAAAGCGTAAAGCCTGGCTTCTTGTTTTTCACTGTATTCTCCATGACACTTTCTATACAGCCGCCCTTTGTACTATCTGCTCAGCGGCGCCAGAGCTGCTTCACATTCAGCCTGTGTCTGGCCCAGAATCGTAAAACACTGCCTACAGTTCTGCATGTCCGACTCTAACGCTTGTATGCAACTGCAACTGTCTGCTGAGCTTCCTCTGTTTGCCACTGTGGATGTATGCTTTGCTGCCTTACATGTCCCATAATTGTCTACGTCAGTGCCAATCAGAAACCAACAGAACTGAAACGGTGAACAAAACTGCCTTCTAAGACACCGACTTACGAGACAGCGCATGCAGCAAAGCGTCAAGACTCAGTGTGTTAATTAACTATAATCAATTAATCAATTAACCTTTATTTTATCTCGGAAATACATCGAGGGGTGACCCTCATTTGCAATGCAGCCGAGCATTAACAATTTAAGGAATTGAAAACATTAAATAAGAGATTATAACTGATAACAGACAAAAAATAATAATAATAAATGAAATATAAATTTTAAAATAAACATTTATTATGGACTAATAAAAATATAAATGTAAAAAAATAGAAAAATCAAAAGAATATAAAAAAAGATAAAAAAAAACTAAACTCATTTAAAACAATCACAATAGAAAAAACAAAAGAATATAAACATAAAATACATAAAAATAAACAAATAAGATAATAATAATTAAAATACTAATAGAAAGATAAACTCTTTTAAAACAATCACTTAGAAACTTTTAGAAACTAAAAGTTTGAAATGGTTCAGTGATCACAGAGAGCTGAGCTTTTGAGTTTCCTGTAGAGAACTCCAGTTTGCTGGTGCACTGTAGCTAAAAGCAGATTTTCCCAGTTCACTAAAAACAGTACATGACAGGTGATCCAGCCACTAGAGCAAGTCTGATAATTATTGTTATTTATCGAAATCAAGAAAGAGATGTAAGCTGGCAAATAGCCAGAGAGTGATTTATAGATAAAAATAAGCCAATGAGATTCTCTTCGTGCCGCTAGTGTAGCAGTGACAATTACCGATATACAGCCCATTCGCCCTTAGCTAGCATCGTTCTTTCCCCCTCCACAGTTCTCCACACTGGCAATCGGAAAATCCTGTAACTGGTGTAGAATCTCCAAATTACATGGAAGATCTTCAAACACGCTTGCATCTCATTCTTCAAACTGATGACTCTTTAACAAACATCACTTGAAAGAGGACCAAAAGTGGTTCTTCCATCCATCTCTCTAAAGAACCACCAACATCTTTATTTTTAATAGACGGTAAATCGTAAGAACTTGACAATCCAAGTATTCTGTGAGAGGAACAGACATTCAGACATGTTCACTACCATTTAGCCAGACAGGGATACCCCATTAACAACAACAGGTACTATATAGTACCAAAACAAAAGCAGAACCTATAAGTTACTACGTTGAACCATTTAAAATGGTTTCTTAAAGAAACAATGTATAGCAGGTTGTCAACTGCAAAAACAAAACCCCATCATTCAATTAGCTTGAGTTACCACACTGCCTTTATCCAAAGCTCTCCTAAGCCGCTCTTCCACAGTATGGAATGGCTAGATTTGACTCTACTTCCATTGTAGATCCCTCAGTGCAATGGGTTGACAGACAGATGCAAAAAAATCATCATGGCAAAATCTACAGCAGTGGTATTTCGTGGAACGGCGATAATAGCAGCGAGGGAGATATAACTGTCGGAATTCTTACTAAACTACTGGTTTTGCCGATATGCATCACAAACAACCCAGATACAAACAAGCTAATGGGAGCCCCTTACTTCAGTGGTTGAGTCAGCTTTTATCAGTAATCCTTTATCTCCCGCTGTGGAGTCACCGACAGAGTTAATGTTAATGTTAGTCCCAATCGTTACTGACAACATTAGTCAGCAGCAGACATATAGAAGTAGGGACCAGTCTTTTGGGGTAAAGACAATCTTCAGCCTTGGTTTAGTCTTTAGCCCAGCAGCAGCTAGCCAGGCCTGCCTCGTAGGTTTTCGCTTCAACAAAGTCGAGAAACCTGCAGTGTAATCGCTGCTAACGGCGGCCTGAAGGTCTAATATTTACTAAACTCCAGCACAGTCTGACGCTCGAAGATGAAGCCGTATTTGTTAAATAATAGGTTTATGTTCAGCATCAAACTGTTGGATACATTCCAGCAAGAACCTTATTTATTAAAGCTTGACTTGTTTTATTAATGACAGAACAATCTTCTAATTAACTTATTTTAAAAAGTCTATTTTAACTGAAGCGCCTACGTAAATTCCCTACATTCCCACGGTCTGCTCACATCGAAAGGTTAGTGTTGTGTCACAAGACTAGATAACAACAGCACTGCACCTTACAGGCATGTCTACTAGCAGGTTTATTTTTATTCCACTGGCACACGCCCCACCCACCATGCACCTCTGTCAGTATCGTAGGTTTTCACTTTACTAAAGCCAAGAAACCAGCTGCTAACGACGGCCTGGAGGTCTAATATTTACTAAACTCCCCCACAGTCTGACGCTCAAAGATGAAGCCACATTTGTTAAATAAGCTCTATGATAATAAACACTAATTAAAAAAAAATAATAATCTTCAGCATCAAACTGTTGAAAACATTCCAACAAGAACCTTATTTATTTAAGCTTGACTTGTTTTATTAATGGCAGAACAATCTTCTACCAACATAAACTAACTATAAAAAGTGGAACTGTACAACTAGTTAGGTTACATAGAGTTACTATCATTATCAGTCGAAACTGAAGGGTCATAGCAAATATGACAGCTTAGCTAAACATTGTCCCGGGTCTATTTTAACTGAAGCGCCTATGTAAATTCCCTAAATTCCCACAGACTGCTTACATCGAAAGATCCTAGCCAGGATGTTAGTGTTAAGGTTGAGTCACAAGACTAGATAACAACAGAACTGCTCCTCACAGGCGTGTCTACTAGCAGGTTTATTTTTATTCCACTGGCACACGCCCCACCTGCCATGTACCTCTGTCAGTATCACAGGTTTTCTTTTCACCAAAGCCAAGAAACCAGCTGCTAACGATGGCCTGGAGGTCTAATATTTACTAAACTCCAGCAGAGTCTGACGCTCAGAGATGCCGCCGTATTTGTTAAATAAGTTTTATGATAATAAACACTAATTACAAAAATAAATTAATCTTCAGCATCAAACTGTTGAAAACATTCCAACAAGAACTTTATTTATTGAAGCTTGACTTGTTTTATTTATGACAGAACAATCTTCTACCAACATAAACTAACTATAAAAAGTGGAACCGTACAACTAGTTAGGTTACATACAGCTGAAGGGTCATAGAAAATATGACAGCTTAGCTAAACATTGTCCCGGCTCTATCTGATGCGCCTACGTAAATTCCCTACATTCCCACGGTCTGCTCACATCGAAAGGTTAATGTTAGTGTTGTGTCACAAGACTAGATAACAACAGCACTGCACCTCACAGGCATGTCTACTAGCAGGTTTATTTTTATTCCACTGGCACACGCCCCACCTGCCATGCACCTCGGTCATTATCACAGGTTTTCACTTTACCAAAGCCAAGAAACTAGATGCTAACAACGGCCTGGAGGTCTAATATTTAATAAACTCCAGCAGAGTCTGATGCTCAGAGATGCTCAGCATCAAACGGTTGCGCTCATTAGCACCTTTGCTGGGTCTTTTTTACTTTTATTGTTCTTATTCTTTATTTTATTTCTTGTATGTTCTTGTATCTTCCTCTTAGAGCAATATTGTTCTTGTTGTATGTCATACACGTGTGCCTCACCAAGACAAATTCCCTGCATTTGTGACATACTTGGCGAAATAAACAATTCTAAATCTGATCAAGAACCTGATTTATTTATAGAAACCTCATTTTTAGAAACCTGCTGCGTAACCACTGCTAGTGACGTCCTGAACATCTGTAATATTTACTAAACTCCAGCAGAGTCTGATGCTCAGAGATAAAGTCGTATTTTACAATTTATTCATTTGTTAAATAAGGCTTTTATTCCTCGTTACAGG
The DNA here is from genome assembly GCA_021613375.1 of Megaleporinus macrocephalus. Lineage (NCBI taxonomy): Eukaryota > Metazoa > Chordata > Actinopteri > Characiformes > Anostomidae > Megaleporinus > Megaleporinus macrocephalus. The sequence goes on along the minus strand of CM038702.1, from coordinate 62,178,636 downwards.
AAATAAACATTAATTACAAAAATATGTTAATCTTGAGCATCAAACTGTTGGATACATTCCAACGAGAACCTTATTTATTAAAGCTTGACTTGTTTTATTAACTTCTACCAACATAAAATGAATTATTTTAAAAAAATGGACCTGTACAACTAGTTTTCATGGAGTTATCATCATTACCAGTCAATACTGAAGGGTCATGGTACACTGTAAATATGCTAGTTTAGTCAAACGTTGTCCCTAGTTTATTTTAACTGATGTTGTTATGCACAGTAAAATATTTTACTATTTATTCATTTGTTAAATACTAATTATATGACAGTAAATACCAATGACTAAAATAAACAGCATCAAACTTCTGCATACCTTCCAACAAGAACCTCAATCAATCAAGCATGACCTGATTTATTATTAAAATATAATCTTCTACCAAACGTTTATCAACACCAAATAACTCATTTGAAAAAGTTCAACCATCCAAACATCAGCAGGTAGGCTAGTTAGGTTACATACAGTTAATATCGGTATCGATCGAAACTGAAGGGTCGAGCTAAACCATGCCTGTTGGAGCGTGGAAATCACTGCACCGTGCTGGACTGTGCCCCCCCCATGGCCAGAAGTGAATACCCCTGGGCTATGAGACTGAGAGCACACAGTAAAACTGAGAGTCATCTTCTAAGAAAATACAGGACTTCCAGGACTGATTTACTCATTCAGTGCACAGCACAACAGGAACAGGGTACTAGCTGGAAAGACCCTACACTTCCACTGCTGTAGAGGGAAATGCGTAACCTCCATGCCCTGAGGAGAAAAGCATTACATGGCACATGCTTACAGCTTCACGTGCAGGGAAACCCTCACGCTGCATTCCGGTATTGTGGTTTACGACCTGCTCACATCAGATCCTAATAGAAATGCTTCTACTTATCTGGCCCAGTGAGACAAGTAAAGAAGTGAGACTTCTAAATTTATACAAAACAAAGGAGTAATTTTATCATATCAATTCGATTAAGTTCTTGTCCTGCATACCGTCACCTTTATTGGAAGCTATTCTTAAAAACTTTGCCGTACCTGTTGTTCTTGTTTGACTTTAAGAGACTACAGAACGTAAACTGAATGTTAAACCTTATAAAGTTGTTATATATGATGTTCTATTGTAATGTTATGTTACCTGTAATGTAATATAAATATCTGGCTATGTAACCATGTCTAACAGCAGATAAAAAGCAATACTCTTAGACTTCTAAGAGTGAAGACTAAGTAGAAAAACTGGGGTAAAGACAATGCGATGCTATTCCAACCCACCATAAGCTGTAAGTATCTCAAGACCTACCTCAGCTGTTCCAGGTCACGATTTCGGTACTGAAGGTCCTCTTCCATTTTCTTACGAAGTTCGTTGTTTTCCTGTCTCAGCTGCTCACAAAGTGTCTGAAGGAGATTCAAAGCAAACATGTGACGCACTGCACGCCGACAATACGTCTACAGTAAAAGTCCAATCACATCACGCAGTCAGCTCTTCTCTGGACATTCCGTTATTCAGCCTAGATTTACAGCAACAAAGCACATTCATAGCAATTCCTCTAAATATGCCAGCTTAGCCAAACATTGTGCCTGGTCTATTTTGAATGGGCGGCCGGTACAGCATAAGTACTCCTGCGTAATTTCCCTAAATTCCCACCGATTGCTCATATCGAAAGATCCTAGCCAGGATGTTAGTGTTAGTGTTGGGTCACGAGACTACACAACAAGAGCACTGCACCTCACAGGCGTGTCAAAAAGCAGGTTTTGTAATTCCACTGGTATTAGCTGACAGAGCTCCAGCCAACTAAACAAGACTTTCATTTCAGCTGGTACAACTAGGGGTGGGCGATATGACCCTACAATAATATCACGATATTTCATGGTATTTTTGTGATAATAATACTCTTGGCGATATGACAAAACATTGAATTAAAAAAAACAATATTTCAAGAATACACTACTGCAACAAAATTAAAATTAAATTTTATTATTGCATACGATATGGCACACCCCTAACTGAGATATTAAAAAATGCAAGAATTCATCAGATTGTAACAGAAGTCAATGATCCAGAATGTCACGATACTAAATAATGCACTCCAAATAACTCCATATATCCAGGACTGAAGTAAAGTAAATGATACTGAACAGATCAAATCTGTCTCTAGTAGATATATAACGGGAAATGAGAAAAGAGTGAATTTTTCTTTTTCTAAAAACAGTAAAAGTAGTATCTGATGTGATAATAAGGGATGAGTGATATGGCACGATATTTCAGGGTATAATGTCATTCACGATATTCAAAAACGTTGGCAATATTATTGTGTACGATACGATATGGCACACCCCTAGTTACAACTACACACTGCAGATTCATACTGGATTAAAATCAGTCTACAGTTATTGCTGTCAGACTGTAAACACTACACACACACACACACACACTGCAGATTCATACTGGATTCAATTCACTCCACAGTTATTACTGTCAGACTGTAAACACTACACACACTGCAGATTCATACTAGACTAAAATCACTCCACAGTTATTACTGTCAGACTGTAAACACTACACACTGCAGATTCATACTGGATTATAATCACTCCACAGTTATTACTGTCAGACTGTAAACACTACACACTGCAGATTCATACTGGATTATAATCACTCCACAGTTATTACTGTCAGACTGTAAACACTACACACACTGCAGATTCATACTGGATTATAATCACTCCACAGTTATTACTGTCAGACTGTAAACACTACACACACTGCAGATTCATACTGGATTATAATCACTCCACAGTTATTACTGTCAGACTGTAAACACTACACACACTGCAGATTCATACTGGATTATAATCACTCCACAGTTATTATTACTGTTAAACTGTAAACACTACACACTGCAGATTCATACTGGATTATAATCACTCCACAGTTATTATTACTGTTAAACTGTAAACACTACACACTGCAGATTCATACTGGATTATAAACACTACTAGTTTTATTAGCGTTTTGAGTATGATTTACAACATACTAACATATGACGATAACACAGACGCTATAAAGTCAACCTTTTAGATTTTTTTACACATCAAAAACCAAAAATAACAAAAAAAATAATAAAATCCTCAGATGTAGTCTGACCTGCAGCAGTGACGTTCTCTGCTCATTCTTCTGCACTTTGGAGGACAAGTGGTGGAACTCCACGGCCATGCGCCCCAGGTGCGCTAGAAGCTGGTTGGGGTTGGACTCCTCTGCAAACACGCTGAAGGAACTCTCCAGCCGCTGCAGCTGACTGGCCAGCTCTGTGTTCTCCTGCGGCAAGGGCAAGACTCCAGCCTGCGTGCCAACACACACACACAAAGACAGACAGATCAACATCACAAAACGCTCACACCTGTGTTTCATTTAACAATTTTCAGAAATCAAGTTCCTCCACATACGTCATCCCAACATTCCATTTTACAATGAGATCAAATAACTCCAATCAAATATCACAGACATGCCGTCAGCAGAAAACACGCTGGTACTGTGTTCTATTGTGGATGATGACTTAATGAAACCATCAGTAATAATCACCTATTTGTTTGAGTGAGAACCAACGCCAAGCCTTTAAATGTTAACATATGCAATATTGTAATTACACTTCTATCAATATATTTACATAATCTCAGATTGCCATCTATATTTCTCATCTTGTACTTCAGTGAAAACTCAGTATCAACATTTTATTTCTATTTTATTACATTATGAAGAACTTTGATATAAATATATATGTATATATATATATATATATATATATATTCATTGGAGATATATGATGTAGAAAACTCAATCAACAAAAATGGTGATGCATGTTTTTCATTGGACAGTAACCATATATATATATATATATATATATATATATATATATATATATATATATATATATATAGAGAGAGAGAGAGAGAGAGAAAGACGAAGAAGGCTAAGATAAATGTAAATATATAACACTACGCATCTCTAAACTAGGTTGAGGTTGCGTAAAAACACGTTTTCCCTCTCAAGTGTCTCCAAAAGAGAAATTCCTGCGATTGCAAGTGTCTTCCTGCTTCGAGTAAATCCTGGAGTTTCCCCTTTGAGTCACAGCTGACTCTGCTCCTCTTCAAACCCACTGAGTCACTACAGCAGCTGACAAGTAGCACATAGGGAAAGGCTCCGGGAGAGCCACAGAGCCGCAGAGCCGGGAAGCTAGCGGGCCCTTTCCTCATGAAAGAGCAACGTCAGGACATCCCTTTTTAAAAGCCTTTAACCACCCAGACTTTCCACACATCCCCAAATCTCACCGTTTGAGTTTCTGTGATGGTCTTGTCCTCCATGTTCACCAATTCAAACTGCGACGAGGGCTCCTTCAACAGACGAGAATGCACAGGATTACAACACCGCTCCCTCGGGGTCAAACATCTCAGCTCGAGAAGGATGTTTTGCTGTCCTGACTTAGCAACGCTGCCAAGCCACTCACATGAGAAGAGCCACACTTACATAATAAGGTGTTATAGCAGTGCGAGCGATGGACATGATAACAGTTTGTGGATTCTTGTGTTGCGTACTTACAGTTGCTTCTGGTTGAACCGTCTTCGCACTCAAACACTCACGGGGGTCGGCTCTGACGGATGTGGGGTGACTGAGAAGCTTCCCATGACCTGAAAGATCAGGACAGCGTTTATAAACCATCACGCGACCAGCTGTCATTGCCACATGCCATGCTAGTTCACACGGTGGCAGCAGACGGCAGCGGGAAACCAGATATCTAATGTTAATGGAAAGTCTGATCCTTTCACACTTGGCATGGTTTAAACTTGTTAATACACAAACAGATAGACATTTACAAAAAAATAAAACATACTATATTAAGTTGTAACCTATTGTACTGTATCGTGGCTCTTGATCTTATTGGGCTCTCAAACAAAAAACTGTGGCACAAGTCTCACCACAATACCTAGCAATGCAGGACTAAATTTAAGGGTCATGCGTGGAAGCAGGCAGATAATCAATCCGGTGTATGTGGGAACGGGACAACATAAAATGTCTACATAAAATCATAATCATGTTTAATTAACATACAATAAAAAACGCCAAATAATTAATAACAAAGTATCAAACTCTTCTTAAATTCTAAACAGTTGTGAAGTGACCAGTAAGCTCTAAAGTAAGTGCTTTAAAGTGAATGGTCTAAACACAAGTCTGAGAGTGTCAAATACTGGATGTCATTTACTCTCACACAGGGCTGTAGGAGGCGGACAATTGTTGCAGATTCTAGCTGGAGCAGGATTAAAAAAAAAAAAAAACGGCCCCACACATACTCAAATATTAATAATAATATTGATAACACTGGCTATTATTAGATATTTGAGACTAACATAGGACACAAGACAAATTTCATAAATGGTTATAGTTCTAGCAGAAAAATAGACAATTAGAGATTCAAAAACAGATAGATAGTTAGAAACAGATAGATAGCTCAATAGACAGTTTGATAGATAAATAGCTTGATAGATAGACAGCTCGTCTATATATTGAGACAGATCGATAGATAGACAGCTCAATAGATAGACAGCTCAATAGATAGATAGCTCAATAGATAAGATAGCTAGATAGCTCAATAGATAGCTCCATAGATAGATAGCTCACTCGATAACTCACTCAATAGCTTGATAGATAGACAGCTCGATAGATAAGATAGATAGATAGATAGCCAGATAGATAGCTCAATAAATAAGACAGCCAGATAGATAGATAAGACAGGCAGATAGATAGATAGCTCAATAGATAAGATAGCCAGATAGATAGATAGCTCAATAGATAGATAGCTTGATAAATAAGATAGCCAGATAGATAGCTCAATAGATAAGATAGCCAGATAGATAGGTAGATAGCTCAATAGATAGATAGCTCGATAAAAAGATAACCAGATAGATAGATAGCTTGATAGATAAGAGAGCCAGATAGATAGATAGCTCAATAAATAAGATAGCCAGATAGATAGAAAGCTCGATAGATAAGATAGACAGATAGAAAGCTCGATAGATAAGATAGACAGATAGATAGATAGCTCGATAGATAAGAGAGCCAGATAGATAGATAGCTCGATAGATAAGATAGCCAGATAGATAGATAGCTCGATAGATAAGATAGCCAGATAGATAGAAAGCTCGATAGATAAGATAGCCAGATAGATAGATCGCTCGATAGATAAGATAGCTCGATAGATAAGATAACCAGATAGATAGATCGCTCGATAGATAAGATAGCCAGATAGATAGATCGCTCGATAGATAAGATAGCCAGATAGATAGATCGCTCGATAGATAAGATAGCCAGATAGATAGATCGCTCGATAGATAAGATAGCCAGATAGATAGATAGCTCAATAGATAAGATAGCCAGATAGATAGATAGCTCGATAAATAAGATAGCCAGATAGATAGAAAGCTCGATAGATAAGATAGCCAGACAGATAGAAAGCTCGATAGATAAGATAGCTCGATAGATAAGATAGCCAGATAGATAGATCGCTCGATAGATAAGATAGCCAGATAGATAGATCGCTCGATAGATAAGATAGCCAGATAGATAGCTCGATAAATAAGATAGCCAGATAGATAGATAGCTCAATAGATAAGATAGCTCAATAGATAAGATAGCCAGATAGATAGATAGCTCGATAAATAAGATAGCCAGATAGATAGATAGCTCGATAAATAAGATAGCCAGATAGATAGCTCGATAAATAAGATAGCCAGATAGATAGATAGCTCAATAGATAGATAGCTCAATAGATAAGATAGCCAGATAGATAGATAGCTCGATAAATAAGATAGCCAGATAGATAGATAGCTCGATAAATAAGATAGCCAGATAGATAGCTCGATAAATAAGATAGCCAGATAGATAGATAGCTCAATAGATAAGATAGCCAGATAGATAGATAGCTCGATAAATAAGGTAACCAAATAGATGGATAGCTCGATAAATAAGATAGCCAGATAGATAGATAGCCCGATAGATAAGATAGCTCGATAGATAAGAGAGCCAGATAGATAGATAGCCCGATAGATAAGATAGCTCGATAGATAAGAGAGCCAGATAGATAGATAGCCCGATAGATAAGATAGCTCGATAGATAAGAGAGCCAGATAGATAGATAGCCCGATAGATAAGATAGCTCGATAGATAAGAGAGCCAGATAGATAGATAGCTCAATAGATAGATAGCTCGATAGATAAGATAACCAGATAGATAGCCAGATTGATAGCCAGCTCGATAGACAGACAGCTCGATAGACAGACAGCTCGATAGACATAGAGTAGGACAGACAGATTAATAGACAGATGTGTATATAGATAGATTATATTATACTTATACGGGACGTACCTTGCGTGTCCGTCTGAACAGGTGCTCCCATACACACATTGGAGGCAAAGCTGGAGGTGGAGGACTTGAGGGCTTCGTTATCCCGGACCAGCTCCTCCACTCGCTTCCGAAGCTTAGATGCCTCCGTCTGGGACTCCTCCAGCAGGTCTCCTGTCAGCCAGAACACATGTGAAAATTTGCTGGATGGCAATGACCTCAGAGAATATCTCCCGCGCAGATTTAGGTCACATGCCGTCAGTTACGATGACGCTGCGCTTGATTCTCGTCAGTGAGTCAGGAAGCTACGCCAAAAACAGACAATCAGGAAAAGCTGCATTCTGACCCCGCAGTACAACCGGTCCAATAACATCTTTCAGCGGAACATGATGTTGGCAACCAGCTGAGATCATTCCAAACACAAAAGCGAAAGCTGGCTCCTCCAAAAAGTTTGTAGCACAACTGGTCTGTTGTGATGACTCTCGAATGGAATTCTACACTTCAGGCGTCCGCGAAGAACACACACCCGTTTTAGCTTCTCAAAGAAACACTCCACTGTTTTCAACCATATTCCCAGATTGATATCTTTCTGGATGATCATCCACCTGCCCGTTGGCCTCTATTGTGAGCATGTTATGAGTCATAGATGGAATTAAAGCTGAAAAGTTTGAAAAAAAAATCTATTTTTCTAACTAGTACTGTGACTGTGATTATTTAAATTATATTATTTTCTATGAATTCATTTCCAGGCCTGCTTTGTTTTGGAAAATAGGATCTGGAATATCCTCTTGTTCCACCTTTAAGCTTGAACGCTGAGTGCGTCATGCTACCACTGATGTGACGGCTGTGACATCACATATACAAAACATGAGTCTTTTGTTGCATCTGATTAATCTGAAGGGCTCAGTGCAATTAGGCTGCATTGCCTTCATTTAAAACTTTGTCGCCGTCATCAACATTGTTAATTTATCATATTTATTTAAATATAAAACTATTAATCTTTCAGCCCCAGAGAGAACTAACTGCTGTCTGCAAGTAGCAGAAAAAGATTAGGCTGGAGCATTCTCAGAAGTGCTTAGGAAATAAGATAAAAAGTTAAATTAAGCGTATTAAATCAGGGTAAACCTAACCTCTGAAGTACCGTGGCCCTTCAGGGCAAGGAGTCTAAAGCCTACAGTGACAGCGAACAAGACCGCGGAAGTGATGGGGACTCACCCAGGCTCTTCAGGCCTTTCATACGCTCTCTCAGGACACTGTTCTCCTCCAGGAGCTGGCGATAGCTGCTGGCCTCCTCTTTGGCTTGACTCTCGCTCCCACCGGGGTCATATATGCGATACGGGCCCTTTCCATCCATATCCGCCTACTCACTTACCATGCTTTCCTGCACCAAGAGACACAAGCCCGAATCAGGTCAGCTGCTCTCCGGCAGGACAGTCAGAAGCACATCCATTTATTTTACAAGATAAACAAAACAAAACAAAGAGCGACTTCATGGCATGTGGTGACCCGGCAGATTTTTTTTTGACGCACGCAACTCCATTTACAATTAAAACAAGAACCATTTGAATAATCCTGGGCTGGGGACTTCTGCTTTGGCTATTTTAGGCCACAGTCATTTGAATGCTCGTCTCTGACAAGCACAATAAAAACACTGAAAGTGTCTGAAAGTCCACACAGCTTATCCACACATCACTGTATTTCTTTTCTACACAGACAACCCTTCAAAAAGCTGGACACAGCCACTCTACGTGAGCACATGATACTCATCATAAGACCTCCTCAGTCAAAACGTGGACCCCACTGCATGTACATGACGCTGTCTCCCCTCTTCAGCTTCCACCCCCAGCTAAAGCTAAGACAGCCACGCTCAAATCAATGAACGCACTACTGGTGTCAAGGCACCACGTTCAGGCCTCAAGAGAAAGCTTAGCAACTGAAACCGTTTCGCTTTCCTTTCCGTGATGATGAAGAGTTTAAGGAGGATCAGATAACCAAGACAAAGAGCATGCGAAAGACTATTGTTCTGCGCTGAAGCGACTACTGTATACAGAGAGCCAGCCAGACGGCCACCAATCAAGCCAGCCTATTATTACAAACCTCATACCAGCTTCTTATAAGAATTTTCCCGTTCCACCTTAAACAGTACAGCAACTGACAGCCGGCCAGCCATCAAGCTAACCTATTATTAGGAAGATCATGCCAGCTTCTTATTAATTCCATTCCACCTTAAATGGTACAGCAGCTGAGCTGAGAGGCAGCCAGCCGGCCAGCCAGCAAGCAATCAAGCTAGCCTATTATTTCGAAGCTCAGGCCAGCTTCTGGTTCGAATTTTCCCGTTCCACCTTAAATAGTACAGCAGATGAGAGCCTAGCCTGCCTGCCGGTCAGCCATCCAGCAATCAAGCTGGCCTATTATGTCGAAGCTCATGCCAGCCTCTGGTTCGAATTTACCCATTCCACCTTAAACGGTATGGCAAATTATATGTAAACTGCTGTAGTATTTAAGGTGGACCGGGAAAATGCGAACAAGAAGAAGCTGCCGAAAACGAAGCCAACTTCAGCCCCAGTATTTGACAGCAACCGCAACAATAAAAGACATTCCCAGCTAAAACGGGAGACATTTTCACCCGCACCTCCTTCACAACGAGCCCCGTAGCAGTTAAACACTTGACGGGCGCAATTTTATTTTATCCTCAGCGTTAAGCGTAAACAGTAGATTAGCATTAGCGCTAAGCTCACGGCAGGTGCTCTGTTTACGCTAACGAGGCTAGGCTAGCTAAGTTGTTAAAGCGCCGCGGCAGCGTCTTATTACCGCCGTCTTTCTCCACAAACAAAGCTGAGACGCGTAGAAGCCGTAAAAGACCTCCTTTTTCTCTGACCTGGTGTCGCCGTGTGTCGGAAGCAGCCGCGACGAGCCTCGGATCCGATGCTATCGGCTGAAACGCGGCGTAACCGGGGAAATTCCACCTAACAACGCTGATGTAAACAGCTCTTACTGGCAGCGCGGTGGACCAATGAGGAGCTGCGGTAGGCGGAGCTCTCAGCCAATGAGAAGCCGTGTCGGGCAGGGCCAAACTTTGATTGCCAAGTCAATTGCCCAATGGTGACACGAGATGAGCGAAACGGTTACCAATAGCGAGCAGCTCATTAGAATTTTTAAAGCGACAGGGCCACATTACAGGTTATTACATTATAGTGGATCCAGCTACTTTAACAGTGTCTTGTCTAATATGTTTGTACATTACCGATACATGGATCATAGATCCCTCCTGTATATTTTTTTATGGTATTGTATCATCTATCCAGAGACAAACATCTATCTCCATTATTGACCTTTTCACTTTTCATCATATGACCACATGAGGGGTTTACATTGTGTGAAAGGTTCATGGTAAAGGGACCAAAAAATTTTTAAAAACTAACTTGTAATGACTTACATTGAAAGAGAAGACCGTTTTGTTCCTCTACTGTAGAGTTGCTATTTTGGAGAGGATATACAATTTACTTGTCATTGTTGACTTGCTGTGGCAGGATAGTCACATCCTCATTTTAATGGACCTGTGTCCTGTTGTGCATCTATTTTTGCACATTATTGTTTTTTGTGCTCTAACTCGTTTGTTTATATCATCGCTGTCCAGAGAAAAACATGTATCGATTTTTATTTTTCTTCATCATTTTTACAATATCTAGCTTGTGGTGTCAGAAGTGGTCTTGCCCCTAGAAGACTGGAGAGAAATGATAAACTCGGCAGTGAACAGGTGGAGAGGAGACCCCTAAATAGTCCCCAAAGAAAACATATATATATATTTATTAGATTTAGAACATTTCCAGGATGCATAACATGCAGGTTTGAGCATCTGGAGCAGACAGAAGAGTGCCAGTAGGGCCATATTAAATATGATTTAATATAATTTGAAATCAGCTAATTGGATATTATAAGTAATATGACTTTAATTCATAATAGTATCAAAATTACAAGTATTTCCAATATTTACAAAGATTTACTTTAATGAAAAATATTTATATTCAAGGGAACTGTAAACAGGGGCTAAACAATAGAGGTGGGAATCACAAAAGGTCCCATGACACAATATTATCACCATACTTCCGTCAAGATATGATATGACTGATTTTTAAAATATTGTTCTATGCTGAGTCATGCCATAACAAACATCGCTGTATTTTGTGATTAATGACCTTCTTTAAACTACTATTTTGTACCCGAAGGAAAACTTTGCTTATATAGTCAGACAGATTGAGTTACCTTATTTATACATATTAAAAAAATACTTTCCATTTATACAATCTCTATCTCTATGTGCAGGCAGTGTATTGATAGAATATTGTTATATATTGCATTATATCTCTACGCTATTCTGTATTGATTTTCATTATGCGCTTTTTATATTGAAATATGCAGCCAACAGCACTGAATATGTTCATAATAAGCTTAGAAAAGCTTCCAGTGATATAATTTAATGATAAATAAATGTCATGATACAGCCCCTCACCTAATCACACATTTGGAAATGTTATAATGCATCACTGATATAAAAATATTAGTGATATCAGTCCTCCTGTTCCCAGTTGCCTGCTGAGGCCTGTATGTCCTTTTTGATTGTGCAGTTTCATTTACTGGTCAGTCCAGAGTTTCATTATTTAGAAAGTGGGATGTTCACATCTGTTATAGTTTCTTAAATGAAACAGACAAGAGGGATGAAGTAATGTCTAAGACTGTCAGTATTGGCCAACAGCAGAAGCTCTGCTGCCAAAGAAGTTTCAGAAGTGACGTAAACGTGTACATCACCAGAATAAACTGAATGTTTGCAACAGTCATATCAGATGAAAGCTGGAATATTGGGACACATTCACAATTATACGAGTCAAGCTACAGGCTAACTGTGGTAATCTAACGGTTGCATTGGCAATCTATCTAAATCTGTTTAACACTTACTTCTTTTTCTTCTAAAGTGTATGTACAGTTGTTGCCACATCACATAGCTTTCAAGGCATAGTCTTATTCGCTTTTAAAACAAAGCTCTGACAGAATATTTAGCTGTTATTAATAACAACCCACTAGTGGGTGGTTTAGCTCTAGGAGACATGCGTGGGGTCTGGGAGGTGTTGCTGGAGGGCCTTGGGAGAAAGTCGAAACGTGCAGGAAGTGAGACTATAAATCTTGTATATATAGTTGTGATTGTTATCTTAAAGATGTGTTTTATGTGACTGTTCTGCCGCTGTTCAATAAATAACTGTTCTCAGGTCAGAGTCTTGTTGTTATATTGGTGTCAGAAGTGGGGTCGCCCTCAGCAGTCTGGAAGGAAATGGCAGACTCAGCAGCGAACTGGTGAAAAGAACCAAGCCCGGATATGGACAACGACTAACACCGTGAGCTGTGAGGCTAAGAGACTTTACATCATAGGTGACCACGGAGAGAGAGAGACTTTACATCATAGGCTGAGGAGCTCAATTATACAGGGCAGGCTCCCCTGAGCTGCTACTCATCCATGTCGAGAGGAACCAGCTGAGGTGGTTGGGGCATCTGGTTAGGATACCTCCTGGACGCCTCCCTGTGGAGGTTTTCAGGACATGTCTGACCGGGAGGAGACCCCGAGGAAAACTAAGGACACGCTGGAGGGATTATATCTCTCAGCTGGCTTGGGAATGGCTCAGTTTCCTCATGGAGGAGCTAGAGGAAGTGGCTGGGGAGAGGGAAGTCTGGGTGGATGGACTTTAAATCATGTACATAGTTGTGGCTGCAAGCTTTAAGATGTGTAGCTGTGGTGCATGCATCTGCTCTGCTCAGATCAGAGTCATCATATGATTATTGTTACATTGGTATCAGAAGTGGGGTTTCCCCCCCAGCAGGCTGGAAGGAAATAAAAGACTCAGCAGCAAGCTGGCAGAAGGGACCGAGCCCAGACATGGACTGACAATGTGAGCTGTGAGGAGAGGAGATTTTCAGAGAGAGACTTAAAATCATGTACATGGTTGTGACTGATAGCTTAAAGATGTGTAGAGTTACATGTATGTTCTGCTGCCATTCAATAAAGAGCTGTTTTGGGTCAGATTCATGATGTGCGCCTAAAATTGCTTACTAAGTCAGTAGGCATTAGATTGGAGCCAGTTTGTACTACTTAAGTGGTAGACTTGTAGGCAGTTTCATTGGGTTTTTGGTACCCATGCAATCCCGGACACACTATGTCAACCATCTTACCAATGTCCTGTGACACAAGGCGCCAGACCACCACCCTAAAAGTCCTGCTATTCATTTAAAAGCCCCATTTACTGACAGATTTAGATCTTTTTGTGACACTGTGACACCAATTCAGTAGGTGATCTGGGTAACATTCACATACTACTCAATGACTAATGAGTATTTGGACATACTTGCCGCACTCGCCTACTCTTTCACTTTTTCACCTCTGAATAGTGGGCAAGTAGGTGATTTCGGAAGCACACATGGTCTTATTTTGGCCCCCATTACAAAACAAAAACCCTAAACGCTCAAGAACCACAAGAAAACCACAAGAAAAGAATGCTGTAAGACAATTCGTTTTTTTTACAGTCAGCTAAAATATGTGAATAAGTGACTAAAAATTAGTGTTAAAAATTAATATTCAGGTTTTTGAGTCGCAGATTTCACTTTGTATAAGCACAATCAGTTTTTTACTGAAGAAGAGACCAGCAGTCTGTAAAAAAGTGGACAAAATAGAGGCCTAACAGACGTAGCTACATGCTAACGGGGTCACCATGACTCTGAAACTGGAACAACCTGGTTGGTCAACCCGAAAATTGTTCACTTGCTAAAAGAAATAGTTCAGTGAAGAATAAAAATAAGCTGCCAAAACACGTTTAGTGTCTGAAGTTTGCTTCATTAGTTTTAGAGCTAAAGCCTTTATGTTAGCTAGCTAAGACCTGGGAGCTACCATACAGTAGTTAGCATTGTGCTAACTGTACGTCTACAGAGAGGTGGATGGTATATGGTAGTAATAAAATATACAATCAGATACTTCAAGACATGTTTACATGTATCATGATGTTTTAAAACTGATAAAATTCACAAGAAAACCTGCAAGAAAGGCTTGTAAAACTATAAGCAGGGTCATTTCTTACTTAGCATTTCCATCTATGCTTAAAGAGGAACACCACAAACTTTTAAAAATGTCTATTTAATTAAAGATTTTAGATGTGAACACATTTATCCAGAGTAGGTCAGTGCAAAAACTCTTTATCTTAGAGAACCTTGCAGAGTCAGAATTGTTTACAGTGGTGGTGAATGGAACCAGACGTCTTAATGCCTCTAAAAGCTCCCTTACAGTGTGCGATTACATGAAATGGTTATGATAATACATTCTTTGAGACCTGAGATGCTGTGTTATGTTATATTAATAGCTTTGTGATAACAAATTTTGTTAATCCAATTATTTGAACCTATTCACAGTTGAGGGATGTATGCCAGTTATCATAAGGCAAAACAGTCCCACAAAAAATGAGAATTTATCATCATCAACATTATTTACAAACACTCAAAAGGCCCTTGTAGGTTCACTAGTGACTTTTATAGAAAATAAAATGGCTAATTATACATTGTAGATGTGGTGGCCCCTGGTTCCATTCACCACTGTTGTAAAGAGAGCAGATTCTGAAGCTGAGTAACCTGCTTTACAGTGAAAAACATCACATCAAACTTCTGAGAATTACTTTGTTTACATCAAAACTAGAGGGATTATGCAAACATGCTGAAACTCAGTTGAAGGGATGAGGAAAGCAGAGCAACTGGTTGTTGTTGTTCACAGGCTTTATAGTATTATATAATACCATTGCATAAGACTATTACATAAGAATTGAATGAGCATTACATAATTCTTCTAGAAGTATTGACAATAACCATGAAAGTAAAGCATGATGTTATTGATCACAATACTTCAGGATCACTTCAGATTAAAGGGTCCATATCCTACATATCGTTGCTGTCCAATGAAATCCAATGGTATTGATTTAGAGTTTTCTACATAATTTGAACAAACCAATGGTCGTTTACATTGTGTGAAAATATCATGATGAATGGACCAATGGAAATACTCCAAAATAGCTTGGAAAAAATTCTGGTTCCATTGACTTACACTGAAAGTAAGGTATGTTTTTGGTCTCTCTTGTAAAGTTGCAATTTTGGAAATACTTGTTTTTTATTGGACAGCGACGATATCCTGATTAAAGGGTCCATATCCTACATTTCTCTTGTACTTGTATCCCCCCGAGGTCCACTAAATGGGTTTATTTAACCCATAATTCATGATGTCATGCTCATTTCCCAACCTCTCTTTATCCATTAAACAGTTCAACAGCATGTTATTTTGGTACTGTGCCTTTAAATCTGATCTATGTGAATGAGCTTTGCTCTGATTGGCTGTTTGGTGCCTTATACAAAAAGCAGACTGAGTAGAAACACTCCTTATAACTTGTGAGTGACCAACACTGTTCCTTCATCCCTTCATTCCTTTATCATCACCAACACTGTTCCTTTATCTCTTCATTCCTTTATCATCACCAACACTGTTCCTTCATCTCTTCATTACTTTATCATCACCAACACTGTTCCTTTATCCCTTCATTCCTTTATCATCACCAACACTGTTCCTTCATCCCTTCATTCCTTTATCATCACCAACACTGTTCCTTCATCCCTTCATTCCTTTATCATCTCCAACACTGTCCCTTTATCACTTCATTCCTTTATCATCACCAACACTGTTCCTTTATCACTTCATTCCTTTATCATCACCAACACTGTTCCTTCATCACTCAACTCCTTTATCATCACCAACACTGTTCCTTCATCCCTTCATTCCTTTATCATCTCCAACACTGTTCCTTTATCACTTCATTCCTTTATCATCACCAACACTGTTTCTTCATCACTCAACTCCTTTATCATCACCAACACTGTTCCTTTATCCCTTCATTCCTTTATCATCACCAACACTGTTCCTTCATCCCTTCATTCCTTTATCATCACCAACACTGTTCCTTCATCCCTTCATTCCTTTATCATCTCCAACACTGTCCCTTTATCACTTCATTCCTTTATCATCACCAACACTGTTCCTTTATCACTTCATTCCTTTATCATCACCAACACTGTTCCTTTATCCCTTCATTCCTTTATCATCACCAACACTGTTTCTCCATCCCTTCATTCCTTTATCATCACCAACACTGTTCCTTCATCCCTTCATTCCTTTAAAATCACCAACACTGTTTCTTCATCCCTTCATTCCTTTATCACCACCAACACTGTTCCTTTATCACTTCATTCCTTTATCATCACCAACACTGTTCTTTCATCCCTTCATTCCTTTATCATCATCAACACTGTTGCTTCATCCCTTCATTCCTTTATCATCACCAACACTGTTCCTTCATCCCTACATTCCTTTATCATCACCAACACTGTTCCTTCATCCCTACATTCCTTTATCATCACCAACACT
This sequence comes from Megaleporinus macrocephalus, assembly GCA_021613375.1. NCBI lineage: Eukaryota > Metazoa > Chordata > Actinopteri > Characiformes > Anostomidae > Megaleporinus > Megaleporinus macrocephalus. Next base: position 62,161,723 of record CM038702.1, on the reverse strand, counting down.
GTTCCTTCATCACTCAACTCCTTTATCATCACCAACACTGTTCCTTTATCCCTTCATTCCTTTATCATTACCAACACTGTTCCTTTATCACTTCATTCCTTTATCACCAACACTGTTCCTTCATCCCTTCATTCCTTTATCATCTCCAACACTGTTCCTTTATCACTTCATTCCTTTATCACCAACACTGTTCCTTCATCCCTTCATTCCTTTATCATCTCCAACACTGTTCCTTTATCACTTCATTCCTTTATCATCACCAACACTGTTCCTTCATCCCTTCATTCATTTATCATCTCCAACACTGTCCCTTTATCACTTCATTCCTTTATCATCACCAACACTGTTCCTTCATCCCTTCATTCCTTTATCATCTCCAACACTGTCCCTTTATCACTTCATTCCTTTATCATCACCAACACTGTTCCTTTATCACTTCATTCCTTTATCATCACCAACACTGTTCCTTCATCACTCAACTCCTTTATCATCACCAACACTGTTCCTTTATCACTTCATTCCTTTATCACCAACACTGTTCCTTCATCCCTTCATTCCTTTATCATCTCCAACACTGTCCCCTTATCACTTCATTCCTTTATCATCACCAACACTGTTCCTTCATCCCTTCATTCCTTTATCATCACCAACACTGTTCCTTCATCCCTACATTCCTTTATCATCACCAACACTGTTCCTTCATCCCTACATTCCTTTATCATCACCAACACTGTTCCTTCATCCCTTCATTCCTTTATCATCTCCAACACTGTCCCTTTATCACTTCATTCCTTTATCATCACCAACACTGTTCCTTTATCACTTCATTCCTTTATCATCACCAACACTGTTCCTTCATCACTCAACTCCTTTATCATCACCAACACTGTTCCTTCATCCCTTCATTCCTTTATCATCTCCAACACTGTTCCTTTATCACTTCATTCTTTTATCATCACCAACACTGTTTCTTCATCACTCAACTCCTTTATCATCACCAACACTGTTCCTTTATCCCTTCATTCCTTTGTCATCACCAACACTGTTCCTTTATCACTTCATTCCTTTATCATCACCAACACTGTTCCTTTATCCTTTCTTTCCTTTATCATCACCAACACTGTTCTTTCGTCCCTTCATTCCTTTATCACCAACACTGTTCCTTCATCCCTACATTCCTTTATCATCACCAACACTGTTCCTTTATCACTTCATTCCTTTATCATCACCAACACTGTTCCTTTATCCCTTCATTCCTTTATCATCACCAACACTGTTTCTCCATCCCTTCATTCCTTTATCATCACCAACACTGTTCCTTCATCCCTTCATTCCTTTAAAATCACCAACACTGTTTCTTCATCCCTTCATTCCTTTATCACCACCAACACTGTTCCTTTATCACTTCATTCCTTTATCATCACCAACACTGTTCCTTTATCCTTTCTTTCCTTTATTATCATCAACACTGTTCCTTCATCCCTTCATTCCTTTATCATCACCAACACTGTTCTTTCATCCCTTCATTCCTTTATCATGACCAACACTGTTCCTTCATCCCTTCATTCCTTTATCATCACCAACACTGTTCCTTCATCCTGTCATTCATTCACATGTTATATTAATATTTTCGCTCGTCTGTCTGTCTGTAAATCTTTTCGTTTATTTGTTCTGGCATGGCTTCATTCAATTGTTTGTTTGTCTATCCGCCCGTCTGCACGTCTGTTCATCTGCAACTTTTTACATCCTGTTATCGTCACATGAAATCTGGATAATGATGCTAGTTCTGTTTTTTTTTATTTAAAGGGCCTATATCATGGAAATTTAAAGGGCCCATATCATCGAAATGTAAAGGGCCCATATCATAGAAATGTAAAGGGCCCATATCATGGAAATGTAAAGGGCCTATATCATGGAAATTTAAAGGGCCCATATTATAGAATTATAAAGGACCTATATCATGGAAATTTAAAGGGCCCTTATCATAAACATTTAAAGGGTCCATATGGAAATTTTAAGGGCCTATATCATGGAAATTTAAAGGGCCTATATTATGAAAATTTAAAGGGCTCATATCATGAAAATTTAAAGGGTCCATTTCAAGGAAATTTAAAGGGCCTATATCATGGAAATTTAAAGGGCCCATATCATGGAAAAGTAAAGGGCCCATATCCTGGGAATTTAAAGGGCCTATATCATGGACATTTTAAAGGGCCCATATCATGGAAATGTAAAGGGCCCATGTCATGAAAATTTAAAGGGCCCATATTATGGAAATTTTTAATGTACAAAGTTATATGTAACCAGTTACAGTTTCTAAACATACCTTTTGCTCCTTATAATTCATATGCTAAGCCATGAAAAGTTTCCGCGTGAATTCACCCTGACCTGCATATATCCACTTCATGGCCTACAGCATCTTAGGCCCACCCACTCAGACAGAAGTTATAAGGAGTCTGTCAGCGCTTCAGTGCTTCTTGAACAAGGCAGCCAATGAGAACAGGCCATATATATATATATATATATTCATCTATATATATATATATATATATATATATATATATATATATATATATATATATATATATATATATATATATATATATATTCATCTTAAAGGCTCCGTAGCTCAAGAATCACCTACAAAGTAATGATGATGATTTCTGGCATAGAAATGTTATGAAGTGAGTCTAAGAAGAAAAATAAAACCAAGAACAATGTAGGATGTGGCAACTTTACAGGGGAGGCCAAAACCTGTGTTTACTTTCAATGTAAGTCAATGGAACCAAAACTTTTCCAAGCTATTTCGGGGCATTTCTATTGGTCCATTCATCATGAAACTTTCACACAATGTACCCGGAGGTTGGCATGTCTAAATAATGTACAACAATAAAAACAGACATTGGACAGCAAGTACAGATTGACTGTGTCCAGGTTTAAAAACAGGCAGAAGTAGAACAGCAAACACTGCAAACACTGTGGTGTAAAAGCACTTCATCTATGCACAAGCATTCTTGGTGTTGGTGAAGTGGAGTGAACGCGCAGAGCCAGAAATAAACCCCAGCAATTAAAGCCCTCTGGTAGATTAGAAATAGATAGAGCAGCAGACCAACATCAAGCTTCTTGGAGGCGGCTAAACAGAACTCTTTCTATTCAGCAGCCCTGCAGTGCAGTTGTGAATGGAGCAAAGTCAGAAGGTTCACAAGAGCAGTGCACAAACAGGCGCCTGACTCACACCAGCAGTGTGAAAGACGGGATATTATAGAGCCACTGTAGGGCAAGCAAGCGAGCAAGTAAGATTACAGTGTATCCGAAAGCACAGACACGTTCATACTGATTCATATCGTGCCCCTTTTAATATGCTGCAGGAGGACCCCTTGGTGATTCGTCATAAACGTGGTTCAGAAAATGTGGTAGCTGATGCTCTCTCTAGAGCAGAGGTCACTAAAAGGCGGACCCAGAAATCGTCCAATGCGGACTCAAACCGATAAACTATTGTGAACGATTTAAGTTTGACAGTGTTTATCTTAAGCGGCGGAGCTTTTCTGGTCTTTACTGGTATACAGTGAACTTACAGACCAATCACGTGCGCTGTAAGATCACCAAAGGCACTCCTCAGCCAATCAGATCTGCAAAGCGAGAATCCGCAGTCGGAGAGTAAAGGGAGTCAGAGAGAAAGGCTTGTTCAGATGGAGTGCTCTGAAATGAGAAAAGTCAACATCGAAAAACTACTTAATTTAAAGCAGTATATCTCACAGGGGAGGGTCTGGAGCCAATCCCAGCGTCATCGGGCAAAGGCAGGGTACACCATGGACAGGTCGCCAGTCCATCACATGGCCAACACTCACTCACACACTCACATACTCACACCTACAGCAGTTTAGAGTGAGTGATCAACCTAACATGCATGTGTTTGGACTGTGGGAGGAAACCCCTGTACCCGGAGGAACCCACTCAAACACAGAGAGAACATACACACTCCACACAGAACCACCCATCTATCTCATATGTGTGAGAAATGTGAGAAATCTCAGCCCAGATTTAAAGTCCTAGACAACCAAAAGCTCACTGCTTTCACTGAACAAGAGAAAGTGTGAGAGAGGAATACAAGAGGGAGATAAACTGGTAAGATGTGAAATTGAGTTAAAAAGACTCCACGTTGTATTTACTTTTTCTCTAAATAAGTAGTTATGATTCACTTTTTAAAATAAAATTTTTAATGTAACCCTTGTTTTTACTTGAAGTGAAAAAAAAATAATTCATTCAGTTCAGCATTTAAAACAATAAATATTATTGATATATATTGAATGGTATTTGTAATTTGTTTTGTCTTTCAGTTGCTGATATACTCCCCTATACAGAATATGGCACTGAATCATAACACAAGTTAGTAATTATGAGGGCCCGGACCTGGGCCTGAGAAAATTTTCTCTATCTGGACCGTACTGAATTCTAAATTAATATCCCTGCTCTAGAGTGTAACATAAATACTGTTTTTTGTTTATTTGTTGTTTTAGTATGTATGTTTTATGGGTGGCAGTGTTACGTTCTATGATTTATTTATGTTTAACTAATTTAGTTATGACCGATTGTGCAGTTTTTTTTTTCGGAAGTCTTTTTTAATGCTACCCTTTAATGTTCTGCAACGTTTACTCTTATAATGAAGCCTTTTATGGCGAAAAATGCTTTTATATGAGCATCATGTTTTATTTCCTCTGTCCATGGCAACACAACATCCCTCATTCACCACAACGCTATGAATGCAGTGCGTTGGATGCAACTGATATCTAATTCAGTAACATAATAAAGCCATTACAGTAGGACGAGGCCTGCGTGGGGATGTTGACCGAAGCTGTAGAAATCATCTGACCGGAGCATTATAACACTATAAATGGCCTCAATATACTTCGATAAGGTCTCCAGTGTTGGGCTTAAAATGGCAGCACATTTCATGCTGCCTATGCTTTTCTTTGCAAAGCCACTTCTGAGAAGTAGGAAAATAAATAGTGACATCTTGTGGAAATAAGAAAACGACTGTGGTTTTGTGGGAAACATTGAGAATCCAGCCTGTAGTGGCATATTAATCAAAACTACACTCAAAGGAAATGAACTGGGGGGTGTGTGTGTGTGTGGGGGGGGTGGGGGGGGGGTGGGGGGGGGGGGTCGGGGGGGGGGTGGGGGGTGTTTGGCTGATGTTGATCGTAAATGCAGTTTGTGTCGAGGTAGCGAAGTCCGTACTTGCTGACTCGCCTCGATTTGTTTAAAAGGAAATCTGTGGCATAGTTGCATTAAAGGATGGGTGCGAGGGGGCTTCCCCGTGTTTGCTAAATTTCTGCATAATTAAACGGTTAAGATGTAAACAAAGCCATCCAGAGTGCTTTGGTGTGAACTTCTCTGTTCTCAAGAAGCCTACCAAGAATTGTGCACAGCAGTGGTGATGGAAACCAGACGTTCACCTCTAAAAGTGGGTATGAAGACAAGGCCTCTGATGCCTGAGTGTCTGAGACATTGTTTTTTATATTGGGACGGTGAGGTTTTGGCCCCAAAAATATTTAAAAAAATCTCCCCTCACATATATTTCACAAGAGAAGTGTGAACAAAACACTTTCACAAGTGCTTCTTTTACGTATGAACGTGATTTCGCAAGTCATCTCAGCTGTTTTTGACATGTGAACACATTTTTTTAAAGGTTCGGTTTATTTCACATTCAAAAGATATGTGATTTCCTGAACACGTTTTCACGAGGAATGAATCAAGTTTGTTCACATGTAAGCGTGATAAAATGCCTTATCACATATAAACGTGATTTCAGAAGTAATCAAACTTGTGAGCACTATTTTTCAAATCAGCATGTGGTATCCCTCATTTGTACACATGTAAACATGATTTCACAAGTATTTAAACTTGTAAACAAGGAATTTTTCACAAGTCATCACACGTCCTTTCACACATGAACAGATTTTCAAAAGTATTTACATTTTTGCGAACACATTTTGTCTCACAAGCACGTTTTCACAAGTATGCATATTTAAAAGAAATGTGATTTTGTGAACACGTGAGGAATCACATGTTTATTCACATGTAAACGTGATTTCACAAGTAGTTACACATTTCATTACATGCGAACACCATTTTAGAAGTAATCAAACTTGTGAGCACACCCTTACCAGAAAGCACTTTTTTCACATCAGCACATTTTCACAAGTTATCACACGTGTTTTCACATGTGAACAGATTTCCACAAGTATTCACATGTTTTTGCAAACACATTTTGTCACATAAACACATTTTCACAAGTACTCACGTGGTTTGCACATAAACACACGATTCACAAGTCCTTCGTCACACGACTTTCCACGTATTAACATGATTTCACAATTAATTATGCAAACATTTCTTCACAAGTGTTCATGTGACTTTTCACTTATTAACATAATTTCACAAGTTGTCATGTGAACATGTTGACACATTTTTCACACGTGAACACTTTTCACAAGTTAACACACATTAGTGTTTCACATAACGAATTTTTTGTAATCAAACGCACTTTTAACATTTTTTTGTTTTTACGTGTGAAAACTCCAACACCAGCATGTTAAGTGTGCACAACTACGTGTGTTTATTCACGTCCATGTGATTTTCTGTAAAGGCGTTCACGGCAGCAGGGACGCACGTGCAGGTCGTTTGGGGCAAACAGTCTCCACAAGAAACGTGTCTCTAGACATTAACCATCATCTCACCATCATAAACACTTTTCCTGGGAAGATCTGAATGTTGGTCGTGTTTATGAAATAGATATATGTGTGTTGTGCACATTAGGACCCCAGGTTTCCATCACCACCACATTTCTTCACCATTTCACACTTAACAACTTATGTGTAGGTTCACTGGTGGGTTTCATAGTGAACAAATTAGCTATTTCTATTGCGGACATGGAGACCCCTGGTTCCATTCACCACCACTGTAAAGAAATCTAAGCCTGTAAGTTTCCCTACAGTGAACCCTTTCACACCAAACCTCTCTGAAAAACTTCTGAAAAAACATCTCGACCACTGAACTATACAGAAAGTGTGAATGTTCCCCGTCAAGCTCACCAAACAACATAGAATTGCTGCCCGGAGTAAAACCATGCATCAACTTTACAGGAGGGGCCAAAAACTGTGTTTACTTTCAATGCAAGTCAATGGAACCAGAATTTTTTCCAAGCTATTTTGGAGCATTTCTATTGGTCCGTTCATCATGAAATTTCCACACAATGTAAACGGCAGCTGACGTGTTTAAATAACATAGTAAAATGAAAACGGATGACAATTAAGATGCATGTTGTTCTTTGGACAGCAAGTATATATTGACTGTGTCCAGACTTAAAAACAGGTACTGTCATTTCAGCTGAACCTCAGTATGACTGCAGAAGTAGAACAGCAAACACTGCAAACACTGTGGTGTAAAAGCACTTCATCTATGCACAAGCATTCTTGGTGTTGGTGAAGTGGAGTGCACGCGCAGAGCCAGAAATAAACCCCAGCAATTAAAGCCCTCTGGTAGATTAGAAATAGATAGAGCAGCAGACCAACATCAAGCTTCTTGGAGGCGGCTAAACAGAACTCTTTCTATTCAGCAGCCCTGCAGTGCAGTTGTGAATGGAGCAAAGTCAGAAGATTCACAAGAGCAGTGCACAAACAGCCGCCTGACTCACACCAGCAGTGAAAGGCAGGATATTATAGAGCCACTGTAGGGCAAGCAAACTGCAACAGAGCTACAACAAAGGCAAAGCCAAGTAAGATTACAGTGTATCTGAAAGCACACACGCGTTCATATACAAATTCATATACGGACAGAGCTGTTGCACACTCACCTACACATGATGCTTGTGTCCGTGAGGCGTTTTTTAAGGAAACTGGTGGCACTGGGGGAAGCGTTCGCTGTGTTTTTAACACGAGGGGGAATTCCCACACAGAGAAAGGCCCTGATATTTTCAGCTCTAAAGGGGGGACCTGGTATGTGGCCAAGAGTCAGCCTACTTAAGTGTTACCACACAACAGAAACCTTTAACAGAGTCTGGACCGGTACACAACTTAGTTCGACACCAGAAAGAGACAAATCTTTCGTTAAATGGTGAAATGCATCGACACCAGCTTGAAAAGCACAACAACTTTTAATACTCTACAACAGCTAAACAATTAACGCTACACAACATTCTTAGTGGTATATATATATATATATATATATATATATATATATATATATATATATATATATATATATATATATATATATATATATATATATATATATATATATATGGGTTTTAGACACTTGGAGACATTATTAAACAGACAGGTAGCTTTTATTTCTTAAGCAAAATTATTAATTATTAAATATTCAAACAGTATGAATACAGTAGGTAGTGCTTTTACATCAGTGTGTTTATTTAACCCTTTCCAAGCTTCTCCTTCTGTAAACAACCCAGTATTATTTACAGTTCTCATCTAATACCTGCTTTGACTGCTCAGTACTTCATTAAGCTAAATCAAGATTACTGCTGAAGGAACTGAACACATTCATACAATGTCTGGGGCGTCCAGGAGAAATCTGGAACTACACTCTGTTCTTCAAACTGGAGTCAAGATCTGATCTACTTCTCTCACAATAACATATTCATGTTACTTTGTATTGTATGTATGATTATTTACATCTGTTCTAATCAGATCTGCTGTTCTTACTGGTGAAGATACACTTATAGATCAGATAAAGGCTTTTACACATCAGTTTAGGAGCCTCATACTATATATATATATGTTATCGGGACAGCTGTTGGGCCCAGAAACTTTGCACACCCACTTGTCATCGCTGAGCCTAATAATGAATATGCACATATAGAATCTGCTAATTTTGCATAACCTTTGTTCTCATGTCATTAACTGTGCTTAGGTAAATGCAGCCATCCAATGTTTGCATACTCCATTTGTCTCTGCTCAAGTCCTGGAAAAAAGAAAGCAGAGCAAAGGTTCACTTGCACACATTTAATTACAGCTGTGGGCAAATGTTTGGGCACCCCTGATAAAATTCCACAGCTTAGTGAGGAACTATAATAGGCTTCCTTTATAGGGAGCACAGTTCTAGGCACTAACATGCACAGTTACTGTTTATCTGAGCTTTGGGTGGAAATGAATAGAACATAAAAAGTGGCCTGGGCAAAAATGTTGGCACCTTTATTTATTTATTTATTTATTTATTTACTTATTTATTTATTCCAATATGATTGCTATTGAATAGCAAAATTTGCAGAGGAGCAAAAGAAAGCCATGTTTAAGTGAGCTCCCCGCGTAGGCCGTCTTATCTCTGTGCCATGCAACTGCACCCGACTTCTTATTTTGCGTCTTCACTTCTCTCTCTATCAACGCTCGTGCCAGTGCACCGGTGAACGCGCTTGTGTGTTTGCACGCTCCCTTGCTCGCTCTGCGTGTTTGTGCTTGCAGACGCCGAGGTCAAGCTGCAGAGCTCGATCCTGATCGTTTATTTGGATGTTTTTCTCTGGGCTCAGCGCCGTTGTTGCTGCTGCAGCATAATCAATGTAGTCTGGGATGTTGGCCTACTGCAGGGGATTTCCTACCCTCGCAAGCCTTTTTTTTCTTCTTTCCTCTTTTAACTCAAAGATGGCCTGACAACAGCTGCATACACATGCATGCACGCACGCACACACACACACAAACTGTGCACACACACACAAACTGTGCACACACACATACACATAGACGTGAAGTGATGTGTGAAGGGCTTCTTTCATAGCAGCTGGCTGACAGGCTGTAAGGTCACTAGCGGGCCCACTAAACAAAGCCTAACATGCATGTCGTGTGTAAGAGTCCAGACACTGTCCACCGTTTATTTAATATCCTGTCAAAACCACCATTAATTACAAAGGATTCACAAACAAAGATGTGTAGCTGTCAAGAAGTCGTTACTGAGAAAAGACAATAGACAAAGCAGAAGAGAACGTTTGCCCCAAAACACTGAAAGTGGATGTGGAGGATATATATGTATATAAAGTCCTGTGTATGCGTTTCAGATACTTATTATATTTGAAAAGCTATTTTACAGGCAGGAAGCCCTAATTTTCTCAGCAAAACACTTTATTTATAAATATAAACAGTATTAATACAGTAAATAGAGCTTTTCCATCATCAGTGTGTATATTTAACCCTTTCCAAGCTCCTTCTGTAAACAACCCAGTATTATTTACAGTTCTCATCTAATACCTGCTTTGACTGCTCAGTACTTCATTAAGCTAAATCAAGATTACTGCTGAAGGAACTGAATACATTCATACAATGTCTGGGGCGTCCAGGAGAAATCTGGAACCTAACCTAACAGTTCTTCAAACTGGAGTCAAGATCTGATCTACTTCTCTCACAATAAGATATTCATGTTACTTCGTATTTTATGTATGATTATTTATAATCTGTTCTAATCAGATCTGAACATACACTTATTGATCAGATAAAGGCTTTTAAAATATCAGCTTAGGGGCCCAAGACTTGTGCACAGTTGTACAATATATATATATATATATATATATATATATATATATATATATATATATATATATATATATATATATATATATATTGCTGTTTTGGCATCCACATATTATCGAGTGTTTTTTTGATTTTGAAAATTTGGTAGCCAACTTAAAATATGATTATAAACAACATTCAACATAAACACGAATTTCACCAAGAACTGGTGTTACTTTTCAGTATAATATCTTAGCGAGCCTATCTGGACTGTTGAATGAGGAGGAGGAGAAGAGTGTTGGTCACCCATCCCCGCATGTTTTTGTCATTTTTTTAAAAACTTATATTGTATAATAATGCACATATGATAAGATTCAGCACTGTTTTCTGCAGAAACCTTCACTTTATAAGTACCCTAAGTACACCAAATTACCACCTCATATCCTCATATCACCATTCCAGTGCTGCCTCTCTGTCTACTCTGGGGCTAAACCTCAATCCTCTCCTTGCTCCCTTCTTAGTGCACTACATAGGAATTCAAATAAAGGCTTCTGCAGCCCCACAGCACATAGTATAGCTAAAAACAGACAACTAGGATTCAGACACACCCATACTCGCCAAATAGGGCACTGCCTCTCTGTAGAAGATAGAAATGTACAACTTTCATAGTGCACTATTTAGGGAGCACAGAGGCGTTTGAGACAGAGCCTGGGTTTTGAAACAGGTAACACATTCAAGTGACGTTATTTAGATATATTGCAGTTTAACAGTCAATCATATTGTATAGCTAATAAGTTTAGTATAGCTAAAACAGACAACTAGGATTCAGACACACCCACACATGACAAATAGGGCACTGCTTGTCTGTAGAAGCTAGAAATTTACTTAAACTTACATAGTGCACTATCTAGAGAGCACAGAGGCGTTCGAGACAGAGCCTAGGTTTTGAAACAGGTAACACATTCAAGGGACGTTATTTAGACCTATTGCAGTGTAACAGTCAATCATATTGTAAGTACTTTAATTCCAGTATATGTTAATGATGGAACTGTTTAGCCTGGTTGCTATTTTTTAGTCTAGCTGACCAGCTGAGCTCTTGATATAAAAGTAAGTTAAATCAGCCTAACAGTTTAAACAGAACCAGTTGTTCACTTAATCAGTACACTCAGTAGTTCATACAAGCAGCATCAGAGACAAAATAAGGATGTTTCATGACATGGCGCCGGGATACAGAGTTCTGTGGTTGGGAGGTGGGCGTAGGTTTGCATATATTTCACCAAATGGTTCAAGCACTCATGTAGAAAATTGCACACAAACTCCAGGCTTTAAACCCCACTTTTATCCATTGTTATAGAAACCAGTTTATCATATAGAGACAGAAACCACAAGAGCAATTCTGTTTAATAGCACACTTGAGGGTGATGTGCTGTCAGAGCACGCTGTGTTCTATTAGTTTGTGCTGTTTAAAATGTTAAAATGTTTGTGCATCTATTTTTAGGTTGTTTAGTTCATTAGAAAAGCTTAGACTCTTATTCTGAAGGGCGGGGCTAGGAAACGTTGGGCTTTGTGTTACTATAGCAAGCTTTAGATAGAGCCTAGCAGTAAACAAGTTGAGCCTAGCAGCTAGGAGAAGTCATCAGAGCTCAGGTTCTTTAAATCTGTATTCTGTTTCCAGTAAAGCAGAGTTTGGCCCAGAGTTCTTTGGAGAAACCCAGCCCCCCCACACACACACATCGCAGTGGTGTCAGAAGTGGGATAAAACTGAAGATGAGAAGTCAGTCCCATCCAGGTAGGCTCCTACACCAGGTTGGCCCTCAATGTGACTTGGTGAACACGCCTTTCTGAGCCAGCTCTACAACTCGAGAGCATTTTGCCTGAAGTTAGTCATTACAGTGGTTGGGGGAGTTGGCCAGTTTACCTGTGGCAGTTTGAGATGGTTGTAGAAGCAGCAGGGTGGAGGGGCCAGGCGAAGACAGTGCAGTTAGCTCAGTGCTACAGGTCTTACTAGATCTCCCTGACAGTGTTTTGGTTAGTTGGTGTAGCCTCACAGATAGCTTTGGGGGATGTGGTTTGGTGCCCATATAGTTGCTGTCCTATGAAAAACAGTTATCTCCAAAATGGCAACTTTACAGAAGAGGCCCAAACCTATCTTTACTTTCAATGGAAGTCAATGGAACCAGAATTATTTCCAAGCTGTTTTAAAGCACTTCTGTTGGTCCAGTTATCATGAAATTTGGCCACAGTGTTAACGGCAGCTGCTGCATTTAATTGATGGAGAAAAATAGAAAATGACAAAAACGGAAATACTGTTTTTTTTTGGAAAGTGATGATATAAAAGGCAAACTTGTTTAAAGAGAACAGTAATGTGGAGAGAAACTGGGCAGCCAGTGTAGAGAATATGGTTGTGTATGATGGGGGGGGGGTGTTTTTCAGGCCATCATGCAGACCATAGTCAGGTTTTTCATGGGCTGGGGGTGGACTGAAGAGATAGTGAGCATGCAGAGAATAAACAAAGTATTGCCGCAAACTTTATATCGAGTGCAGACGGCTCAATGTGCTTATCGACACACCCTGGTCTGTATTCCTGCTCTGACCAGCCGCATGGGGCTCTGACCGCCAGGATCATGGTCAGGAGATTCAGAGACCAGAGGGAGCTGGGGTTCTTAAACTGATTCACTAGTTCCTAGGGACCCGACCCATGCCAATCCCTTGGCGTGGCCAGAATGCCTTCAAAGCCCCAGTAGCTTTGGAGTCCCCCCAATGCCTTTCAGTGACCCAGGAGGACTGCAACCCCCTGATGACCCCAGCCTAAAGGCTGAGCCCAACGAGAACGGCTGATGCTCTCTCAGACTCGATGTCCTCAAAGAAGAGGCAAAGAACTCCTAGACATTTCAGAGAAGTTCTGGTGGGACCGGGACGGATGGGCAGTGGGATCTCTGCTCTGTGTGTTGCTGTAGCAAGTTTCAGACAGAGCCTAGCAGCTAGGAGGAGTAGCCGTGAGCTTGCCTGAGGCCATTTTCCCCTGTGTGTTCTGTTTGATGGGCCGAGTTGACAGTGAAGCTGAGTTGTGGACCCTCTTACAGAAACTTCTTAAGTCTGAAATATGATCCTATCTGCTTTGTCATCATGTCAACTTCAGTTAAGACTGGATTTAGGATGGAAGCCATAACAGAACAACAGTTCTCAACATCATAATCTTCTCCATTAACTCCAGACAAGAAACCAGCACTACAGAAACATCTTAACCTGTCAAAATATCCAAAATATTGTCTCATCTTTAAGACCAACAGTGCTCTAACTTCTGTTTAACCATCTGTTTCTATTGCTTTATACATGGACCGGCCAAAATCAGTTGGGAAATGGAAACCGAAACTGAGGAGTGGAGACACGGTGGCCACAGGTTTGCATACGGACGGTAGGGAAATATATTCCTACCAATATTTGAACTAATTGGTTTGCAAAGTATGTCAACAGACACTATCGCCGTATGAGATCTTTTCTCCCCACTTCAGTGAGACTCTACAGCGAGGGACACTACTGATCTTCTGCAGTCTGAACTGTGTTGGGTTACACCCACTGATACATGTCCAGTTCATATTTAGATTTAGATTCATATTAATACTATTACGCACTCTTTTGTACTGTTATTTTTATCAGACCAGCTACTGCTACGACAATTTCACTTCTCTTTTTTCTGCTATCTAGATGATGTCACTGTGGCACCCTAATAATAATCTCTATAATGGCAAAAGTATTTACTCATCCATCCAAGTCATGTTCCAATCACTTCCATGACCACAGGTGTATAAAACCAAGCACCTAGTCATGCAGACTTCTTCTACACACATTAGTGAAAGAATGGGTCCAGTCGTGAAGTTGATTTTGGAACATCTTGCATCACAGCAAGCTGGTTTTCATAAGATTCATGTTTTTACTGTTTTAACTGGGAAAATCTGCTTTTAGCTACAGTGCACCAGCGAGCTGGAATCTACTACAGGAAACACTAAAACTCAGCTCACTGTCATGCAATAAATTAAACTTTTAATATCTAACCACCTTCAGACTGCCTGTACCTGTTTTACATAAACATTTTTCTTTCTTTCTAATTTTATTATCTTATTCGATTTAATTAGTTTTGTATTATGGCCTTTTATCTTATTTTAATGTATTATTATTATTATTGTTGTTATTATTATCCTTTTTTATTATTTCTAATCTTTTACCCTCTTTTTATCTTAATTTCTTACTAATTAAATCTTAACTTTTATCTATTTTTATTATTATTATTATTATTTCTATTTTTATATTCACTGTTATTATAATTATTTTATTTAATGTGTATTATCTACTTTCTTCTCTCTTCAACTAATTTCTAATGATTATATTTTGTTTTTATTTTCTTTGTCAATCCCTATTCTTGTAAATGCTTGGCTACATTGAAAATGAGGGTTGCCGTCAATGTGCTTCTGAGCTAAAATAAGGGTTGATTGGTTAATTGAATGAATTAAAATGAACCACTAAAATAAATGGGACCCCAAGTTTAGTCATATGTGTTTATACAATGCCATGCAAGAGGCACCTAATCTGATTGTTTAAAAGTCTTTATCTGATCAATAAGTGTATTTTCACCAGATCTGATTAGAACAGATGTAAATAATCATACATACAATACAAAGTAAGATGAATATCTTATTGTGAGAGAAGTAGATCAGATCTTGAGCCCCAGTTTGAAGACCAAAGTGTAGTTCCAGATTTCTCCTGGACGCCCCAGACATTGTATGAATGTAACCAGCGCTGAGAGTTTCTGGCTACGTGATGTGCTTTAGTTTGTTCTTATGTTTAGAATCACGCCAAACAGCGTCAGACGAAGACTTAAGCAAGTTAGAAACACAACTGAGGGTCTGATGATTTAGGCCTGCAGTTTTGCACCATGCTAATTAGTGTGGTATAAACAGGGTGACCAGATGTCCCCGTTTTCCGGGGACAGTCCCTGTTTTCGGTGGCCTCTGTTTTCGGAAATGCCCCCGTTTTTAACTATGCCTTGAAAACACACCGGAAAGTCCTGCAGCATCGCAGACGCGTGCTGTGCTTGTTTTGGCCAACAGAGGGAGCTGCTGCTATCCGCTAACGTCTTGTATCACGTGCTGGCCTAGTTTTATAGAGTGCAGAACTGAAATCCAAGTCCAAAGTAATATCAAAAACATGATTTCGAGACGTGACCCAGGGACTAAAGCACGGGAACTGAAATCCAAGTCCAAAGTAATATCAAAAACATGATTTCGAGACGTGACCCAGGGACTAAAGCACGGGGCGGGTTTTGTGGCTCGAACCACACTACTGGCTAATAGTAGGTGTCTGATTTGTACAGAACAGGTGTCACTGATAGGCGGACCACGGTCCAGATCCGGACCCAGACATTGTCCAATGTGGACCCAAACTGATAAACTACTGAAAAGGTTTAAATTTACTGTGTTTATTTTAAGCGGCGTAGCTTTTCTAGTCTTTACAGTATACAGTATACGGCGCAGTAAACACACAGACCAACCACGTGCATTGTAAGACCACCCAAAGCACTCAGCCAATCAGATTTGTGCAGATTCGGGAGAGCGGCGCTTGAACAGGCGAGGTACGAAGCGAGCGGCAGCAGTCAGAGACAGCGTTGCTAACTTATATTTAGCGACATTTAGACCCTCTAGTGACTTGTTTTTTTAAAAGTGACTAGCGACAAATCTAGCGACTGTTCTGGTGTTTTTGGAGACTTTTGGAGACTCTGAGGTGAACACATGATCTTCAGTTAAATGTGCCTTAGATAGATACTTTATTGATCCCAGAGGGAAATTCTTCAGTGTGACACGACCTATTACAAACCCAACAAAAAAGAATCCACAGAAGAAGTTCATTTAATTAGAGTTCATTTGTAGTTATAATATATTTAGAGTGTTTGTACTCACTTTTTACTCTCCCACAATGTTACTCCTTCAAATACACGCAAGTAGACCATTATGAAATGACTTTTTGGACAGCCAATACAGTGCCTTGCAAAAGTTTTCGGACCCCTTGAACTTTTCAACCTTTCGCCACATTTCAGGTTTCAAACATAAAGTTATGAAATTGTAATTTTTTTGTAAAGAATCAACAACAAGTGGGACACAATCGTGAAGTGGAACGAAATTTATTGGATATTTTTAAAAATAAAAAACTGAAAAGTGACGCGTGCAATATTATTCGGCCCCTTAACTTTTAGTGCAGCAAACTCATTCCAGAAGTTCAGTGAGGATCTCTGAATGATCCAATGTTGACCTAAATGACTGATGATGATAAATAGAATCCACCTGTGTGGAATCAAGTCACCGTATTAATGCACCTGCTCTGTGATCGTCTCAGAGTTCTGTTTAAAGCGCAAAGAGCATCATGAAGACCAAGGAACACACCAGGCAGGCCTGAGATACTGTTGAGGAGAAGTTTAAAGCCGGATTTGGATACAAAAAGATTTCCCAAGCTTTAAACATCTCAAGGAGCACTGTGCAAGCGATCATAATGAAATGGAAGGAGTATCAGACCACTGCAAATCTACCAAGACCCGGCCGTCCCTCTAAACTTTCAGTTCAAACAAGGAGAAGACTGATCAGAGATACAGCCAAGAGGCCCATGATCACTCTGGATGAACTGCAGAGATCTACAGCTGAGGTGGGAGAATCTGTCCAAAGGACAACAATCAGTCAGACACTGCACAAATCTGGTCTTTATGGGAGAGTGGAAAGAAGAAAGCCATTTCTTAAAGATATCCAATAAAAGTCTTGTTTAAAGTTTGCCACAAGCCGCCTGGGAGACACACCAAACATGTTGATAAAGGTGCTCTGGTCAGATGAAACCAAAATCGAACTTTTTGGCCGCAGTGCAAAACGTTATGTTTGGCGTAAAAACAACACAGCTTATCACCCCGAACACACCATCCCCACTGTCAAACACGGTGGTGGCAGCATCATGGTTCAGGCCTGCTTTTCTTCAGCAGGGACAGGGAAGGTAGTTAAAACTGATGGGAAGATGGATGGAGCCAAATACAGGACCATTCTGGAAGAAAATCTGTTGGAGTCTGTAAAAGACCTGAGCCTGGGACGGAGATTTATCTTCCAACAAGACAATGATCCAAAACATAAAGCAGAATCTACAATGGACTGGTTCACAAATAAACATATCCAGGTGTTAGACTGGCCAAGTCAAAGTCCAGACCTGAATCCAATCGAGAATCTGTGGAAAGCGCTGAAAACTGCTGTTTACAAACGCTCTCCATCCAACCTCACTGAGCTCGAGCTGTTTTACAAGGAAGAACGGTCAAAAATTTCAGTCTCTCGATGCAAAACTGATAGAGACATACCCCGAACGACCTGTAGCTGTAATCACAGCAAAAGGTGGCGCTACAAAGTATTAACGCAAAATTAACAAATTTTTCAGTTTTTTATTTCTAAAAAAAAATTCAAATATCCAATAAATTTTGTTCCACTTCACGATTGTGTCCCACTTGTTGTTGATTCTTCACCAAAAATTACAATTTCATATCTTTATGTTTGAAGCCTGAAATGTGGCAAAAGGTTGAAAAGTTCAAGGAGGCAGAATACTTGCAAGGCACTGTAGCTACTTTCCTTACTGAGGAGTTGGAAACAGTGGTCGGAGAAAGGCTCATTTAGACGACATGCTAAAAAAAAAAGTCGGTAGTGAAAAACGACTTTTCAACCAGGAATGGACAGAGACATATGTTTATTCTTTCCACAGGCAGCTCCACACCAACATGTTTCATATGTTCTGAGAACGTGGATTCTGTTGCTGATGGTATAAGATGCTGAAACTAGGCTACTTCAGTAAACAGGATACGATACTGAATCATGACATACGTTAGAAATGATGACGGTCCAGACCTTGGCCTGAAGAAATCTTCTTTAACTGGACCTTACTGAACTGTAAGTAAACACCACTGGTATAGAAGGTTTCTACCAATCCATCTACAAATAGTACACAGTGAAAGTCAACTGCATAACTTTTTTAGCCATTCATAACATCCATGACATGTAGTATATGTTTCTATCAGTCACCTATCTATCAGCTTCCCCAGGACTGGAGCTAGCCCGGGGGTGTGTTTAGGCCTCTTTCAAAGACTCATCTCTATCCTCGAACCCAGAATGAACTGGAACCCAGAACTTCCCTCACGGTCTTCAGACATAGACCATCTCTTTGTGGACCACTATTTATCTAGATGTATCGCACTTTCACTGCGTTTAACTTCTAGATACGAGCACTGGCTAGATATTGCTATGTATTACACCAGTGTTGTGTTCTCTTCTCTCCAGGTATCAGCACCGGTCTTAGTTTCTGGCAGTGTTTGAGCTCAAGGGAAGCTTAGACTTGAACCTGTTTGTACTAGCTGGGATACATACTCTGACTGAACACAAAGCACCTTTGTAAGTCACTCTGGATAAGAGCGTCTGCCAAATACTGTGAATGTAAATATCGGCTACAGGGCTGTTAGCCACGGGTCTCTTTTCTGTAGCCACGGGTCTCTTTTTCCTGCCAGAACATTTAATATGGATATGAATTATGAGCTCAAACACCCACTAAGTCTTCTTTGGTTAACGCGTCTCTGCCTCATCCCTGCCTAAGCCGCTAGACTTACTGACTTTGGAGACTTTTTTACTGAGCGTTTCCAAAAGGTTGTTGCAAGAAGTCTGGTTTTCATTTCATGCCACTCTAATGCTGACCGTACACTAGAGGACTTTTAAAAGACTCTAAAAAAGACGTTTAATAGACTGAAGTCTGACTACCTCTCACATCTAAACACTAGTCACAGAGTTTTAGTCACAGACTAGTCACAGGCCATGATTTTTCAGGGTCACTATTTATAAGACTGCTACTAGATTCCCATTTATATGATTGAAGCTAGCAATATTCAGCTAACATGTACGGTTCGCGGGTCGGCTAATTGTAAACACTGTAGCTCAGTTCGGCTGGGATTTTGAGGGCTTCAACGATTTCTGCCCACCTTTTTTTCTTTTTCCACTCTGTCGTGGTATAAATGTAAGGACACGCCAAAGAGCCACTCCTAATCACTCCACAGCTCCACCAGTTTCTCCTCCTTCTGTACAGTCCAGGAGAATCACAGTTTCCAAACCCTCGCTGGACTCCCCTCTACGTCTAACGTCTTTACCCTCCAGACATTCCTGTACTTGCCTCGCGGCTTCCCGTTTGGTGGTGAACAGAGCTCTCCTATTGGTTGTCAACAATGTTCATGTCACTATTTGTGTGGTTAGTACAGTGGTGTAGTGGTTAGTATGGTGGTGTAGGGGTTAGTATGGTGGTGTAGTGGTTAGTATGGTGGTGTAGTGGTTAAGACGATGTTGTAGTGGTTAGTATGGTGGTGTAGTGGTTAAGACGATGTTGTAGTGGTTAGTATGGTGGTGTAGTGGTTAAGACGATGTTGTAGTGGTCAGTATGGTGGTGTAGTGGTTAGTATGGTGGTGTAGTGGTTAGTATGGTGGTGTAGTGGTTAGTATGGTGGTGTAGTGGTTAGTACGGTGGTGTAGTAGTTAGTACGGTGGTGTAGTGGTTAGTACGGTGGTGTAGAGGTTTGTATGGTGGTGTAGTAGTTAGTATGGTGGTGTAGTGGTTAGTATGGTGGTGTAGTGGTTAGTATGGTGGTGTAGTGGTTAGTATGGTGGTGTAGTGGTTAGTACGGTGGTGTAGTAGTTAGTACGGTGGTGTAGTGGTTAGTACGGTGGTGTAGAGGTTTGTATGGTGGTGTAGTAGTTAGTATGGTGGTGTAGTGGTTAGTATGGTGGTGTAGTGGTTAGTACGGTGGTGTAGAGGTTTGTATGGTGGTGTAGTAGTTAGTATGGTGGTGTAGTGGTTAGTATGGTGATGTAGTGGTTAGTATGGTGGTGTAGTGGTTAGTATGGTGGTGTAGTAGTTAGTACGGTGGTGTAGAGGTTTGTATGGTGGTGTAGTGGTTAGTATGGTGGTGTAGTGGTCTGTATGGTGGTGTAGTGGTTAGTATGGTGGTGTAGTGGTTAGTATGGTGGTGTAGTAGTTAGTACGGTGGTGTAGAGGTTAGTACGGTGGTGTAGTGGTTAGTACGGTGGTGTAGTGGTTAGTATGGTGGTGTAGTGGTCAGTATGGTGGTGTAGTGGTTAGTATGGTGGTGTAGTGGTTAGTATGGTGGTGTAGTGGTTAGTACGGTGGTGTAGAGGTTTGTATGGTGGTGTAGTGGTTAGTATGCTGATGTAGTGGTTAGTATGGTGGTGTAGTAGTTAGTATGGTGGTGTAGAGGTTTGTATGGTGGTGTAGTAGTTAGTACGGTGGTGTAGTAGTTAGTACGGTGGTGTAGTAGTTAGTATGGTGGTGTAGTGGTTAGTACGGTGGTGTAGTAGTTAGTATGGTGGTGTAGTGGTTAGTACGGTGGTGTAGTGGTTAGTACGGTGGTGTAGTGGTTAGTACGGTGGTGTAGTGGTTAGTATGGTGGTGTAGTGGTTAGTACGGTGGTGTAGTGGTTAGTATGGTGGTGTAGTGGTTAGTATGGTGGTGTAGTGGTTAGTATGGTGGTGTAGTGGTTAGTACGGTGGTGTAGTGGTTAGTATGGTGGTGTAGTGGTTAGTATGGTGGTGTAGTGGTTAGTAAGGTGGTGTAGTGGTTAGTATGGTGGTGTAGTGGTTAGTATGGTGGTGTAGTGGTTAGTATGGTGGTGTAGTGGTTAGTACGGTGGTGTAGTGGTTAGTATGGTGGTGTAGAGGTTTGTATGGTGGTGTAGTGGTTAGTACTGGTTTCCTCCCACAGTCCAAACACATGCATGTTAGGTTGATGGCTCACTCTAAACTGCCCGTAGGTGTGAGTGTGTGTTGTGATGGTCTGGCAAACTGTTCATGATGCACCCCGCCTTCGCCCGATGACGCTGGAATTGGCTCCAGCTTAAGCGGGAGATAATGGATGGATGTTTGATTTTATCGAGACGAGAGAAAGACTGACTTAAACCAGCAGTCTTGACCACCTTACACTAAAAGATCGAGATGACGCAAGCGCGACTCAACTCGATTGGTGTAAAGCCAGCATAAGCTGGTCTACGGTGGTTTATGCAGGTCTAGTGCTGGTTCATCTGGTCACCAAGCGGGAGCATGATGGTTGGCTGGTGTTGACCAGCATTGAAAACACAATGTATTGTCACTCTACAAAGAAAAACAATGCAAAAAAGTTTACAGGTGGGCAACAAAGTTCTGTGCTGTAAGTGTAAGCTAATATAAAGAGTGTATCCGTCTATTCATCATGGACGGACTAATCACTAATAATCCCCAGTTTGGCTGCTGATCCAGATGTTGGTCCATGCCAGCTTTTCTAGCTTCCATAGCTGGTTACCTACATCCACAGCTTAAGTGTAAAACCAAAGAAGCAAACTTTCAGGCAGCAGACATGTCTGAGTGTGCCAACTGGGTACGTGTAGCTTTCTTATCACGCCAGGCAAAAAGATTTAAAACAACACACACATGCTCAAGAAGGAGAACACAACCATGTTAATAGAGAAGCAGGACACCTGTCCATTTCACTGCACCTTACCTTCACCGTCAGCAGCTCCAGCAGCTCTACAGCAGGTAATGTCCGACAGTGTGGGTAATCAGCCCTGCTTGAATCTCTGCGAGGATGATATATAAGCTGAGGTTTTTGCATTAACTTAGAGAGAGAGAGAGAGAGAGAGACAGAGAGAGAGAGAGAGAAAACAAGATGAATTGCAACAGGGAATTTCCTCAGGCCTCTCTCTGCTTCCTCTTCGTCAGGTGCTAATGTAAATGAAGGTAAACAGAGGTAGTGATTGATGGAGGACTGTTCTGCTTTGAGCTTACGTGAAGCAGACAGTGACAGATCCTCATTTGTGAGAACGATTTCAATGAATTCATCTGATTCTGGAACTCAGACTCTCATACAATGAAATGCTTTGTTATGCGCCGAGTCAAACTGTTCATCTTTACATTGAATGCTGAGCTGCGTTAGTGCTAACGTGATTTTGTGCTGGGGGTCACACTTGTAGTCACGTGTATAGTATATAGTATACTTATACACTACAGTGCAAAAGTCTGAGACACCTAAGACGATGGTTTAAAAGTCTTTATCTGATCAATAAATGTATTTTCACCAGAGAACACCAGATATGATTAGACCAGATGTAAATAATCATACATACAATACAAAGTAACATGAATATCTTATTGTGAGAGAAGTAGATCAGATCTTGACTCCAGTTTGAAGAACAGAGTGTAGTTCCAGATTTTTCCTGGATGCCCCAGACATTGTATGAATGTGTTCAGTTCCTTCAGCAGCAATCTTGATTTAGTTTAATGAAGTACTGAGCAGTCAAAGCAGGTATTAGATGAGAACTGTAAATAATACTGGGTTGTTTATTGAAGGAGAAGCTTGGAAAGGGTTAAATAAACACACTGATGTATGGAAAAGCACTACATAATCTATTCAAACTGTTTGAATAAGTAATGTAAATAAAAGCTTTGTATCTGGAAAAAGGGCGTTTTAAATATATATATATATATATATATATATATATATATATATATATATATATATATATATATATATATATACATTCAAAGTGTATTTATGGGTTTGAATGCCTATAGAAATTGTAGAATATTGACAGTTGTTGTAGATTATTGAAAGTTGTAGATTATTGAAAGTTATTGTAGATTATTGAAAGTTGTTGTAAATTATTGAAAGTTGTTGTGGATTATTGAAAGTTGTAGATTATTGAAAATAGTTGTAGATTATTGAATGTTGAAAATTATTGAATGTTGTAAATTATTGAAAGTTGTTGTAGATTATTGAAAGTTGTAGATTATTGAAAGTTGTAGATTATTGAAAATTGTGGATTATCGAAAGTTGTTGTAGATTATTGAAAGTTGTTGTGGATTATTGAAAGTTGTAGATTATTGAAAGTTGTAGAATATTGAAAGTTGTAGATTATTGAAAATTGTTGTGGATTATTGAAAGTTGTTGTGGGTTATTGAAAGTTGTTGTAGATTATTGAAAGTTGTTGTCAAATATTAAAGGTTATTGTTGAATATTGAAAGTTGTAGAATATTGAAAGTTGTAGATTATTGAACGTTGTTGTAGATTATTAAAAGTAGTTATAGATTATTGAAAGTAGTTGTAGATTATTGAAAGTTATTGTAGATTATTGAAAGTTGTAAATTATTGAAAGTTGTTGTGGATTATTGAAAGTTGTAGATTATTGAAAATAGTTGTAGATTATTGAATGTTGTAAATTATTGAATGTTGTAAATTATTATCGAAAGTTGTAGATTATTTAAAGTTGTTGTGGATTATTGAAAGTTGTAGAATATTGAAAGTTGTAGAATATTGAAAGTTGTAGATTATTGAAAATTGTTGTAGATTATTGAAAATTGTTGTGGATTATTGAAAGTTGTGGATTATTGAAAGTTGTTGTGATTATTGAAAGTTGTTGTAGATTATTGAAAGTTGTTGTGGATTATCGAAAGTTGTAGATTATTGAAAGTTGTTGTGGATTATTGAAAGTTGTAGAATATTGAAAGTTGTAGATTATTGAAAATTGTTGTGGATTATTGAAAGTTGTGGATTATTGAAAGTTGTTGTGATTATTGAAAGTTGTTGTGGATTATTAAAAGTTGTAGAATATTGAAAGTTGTTTTAGTTTATTGAAAGTTGTTGTAGATTATTGAAAGTTGTTGTAGATTATTAAAAGTTGTTGTGGATTATTGAAAGTTGTAGAATATTGAAAGTTGTAGATTATTGAAAATTGTTGTGGATTATTGAAAGTTGTGGATTATTGAAAGTTGTTGTAGATTATTAAAAGTTGTTGTAGATTATTGAAAGTTGTTGTAGATTATTTAAAGTTGTTGTAGATTGTTGAAAGTTGTGCTTTTCAAGTTGGTGTCAGTGCATTTAATATTTTGATAATAAGGTGTTTTGCTAAGCAAATAAAAGCTTCCTGTCTGTAAAAATATCTTTTTATTTATAATAATATCCTCAAGTGTCTAAAACATATGTATGTATATAATCATCACTGACCAAAATAATACACGCATCTCCATTTTTCTATATTGTCTACATACAACAGCAGCTCTTTATATCCTGTGAAATGTTGTTGAAGAACTGACCAATAAAAAAACTCCAAAATCACTTAGAATAAAACCTCTTCGCACTGACTTACTTAAAAATAAAGAATGTCTTTGGTCTCTCCTGTTAAGGTACTAGTTTGTTGATGCTTGTTTATCTTTTGGCAGCGATGATGCACACTTCTGTTTTATTTGCCTGATTGAAAATGTTGGAAAAACAGTAAAGCATAAAACGTGGGCAGTACAACAGGGCTGGCACATTTAGTGTACTATTTATTTACATATAAATTAAAATTTGTCCAAAATATAAGCAGAAAAATGTCATGTTTAAATTTCCCGTAGACGATAAATTCAAACCTCAATAAGCCTATATATATATATATATATATATATATATTTAAAAAGAAATATGTGTGTGTGTGTGTGTTTCCCATTCAATAAAGACAGTAGAGTTTTTCTATATGACCTTTTCGTGGGAGAAGCCAGAGTTCAGAGTTCAGAGAACCTAAAGCTTTGTCAGTGGTGGAAAATGATGAAACCCAACAACGAGCAGCTTCAACAGGACCAACACTTTTTATTTCAAGACAGTTTCACTTTTTAGTCCCACCTCGTTATTCTGAGTTTGATCTCTCGCGACAGCAACGGTGGACCAGGTTTGAAAGCCAGGTGCTTTTATTATCTCGCACGTTAACGTAACAACCAACAACTGGAACGGTATAAAATAAAAATCATGTCATTCATGAAACACAGTGAATTTGGAACACAGGAGTTTTAGAGGGTCTCCAGCTTTGGCACAACGTGGCGGCGGCGGTGGCAGCAGTAGCAGTACAGGGCAAACGCAGTTGACCTCAGGGGGCAGAGAGCGCAGGGTGGCGATATAGCAGAGTGTCAGCAAATCCAACCAACCACGAGGCTCTAATCCTCACCCCCGCACAGTATCAACAGAGTCTTACGGTAGTCTCCTGATGTGTCTCCCTGGAAACAGAACACAAACCAAATACAGTGAAGCAGCTCCCGGCAACGCAATCGCAACACACAACTAACATACTGCAGGAAAACTGGGGCAGTTCAGCAGCACCAAAAATCATAATATATATGTAATATATATAAAATATATAGAGGATATATGCAGGATAGAGTCAATGGAACCAGAAGTTTTTCCATGCTATTTAGGAGCATTTCTATTGGTCCATTCATCATGATTTTTTTTAACGCAGCAGTTGTCATAAAAATGACAAAATGTTATAATGAATGGACCAATAGAAATGCTCCAGAATAGCTTAGAAATAATTATTTTTCTATTGACTTACATTACCGGTAAAATTTCTATTTTGGAGAGTTTTTTGGTAAAGGTTAATGCTTAGTATTAAGTGTGAGTCCTACCAGTGTGAGCATTAACAGATAAGTCCTAAAATACTAATTTATTAATAGCTAATACTGATAGTCCTAAACGTTGTTCTAAATGGTGCTAAAGTCAATGGTAAGCATTAGTACTAATGTTTTAGTCCTACTACTGTTGTAACTACTGTAAGTGCTAAGCATTAGTATAAAATTAGTATTAAAACATTAATGTTAGTTTTAATGGCTAATACTGCGGTGCTAAAGTTAGGTTAATGCTAAGTATTAAATGTAAGCAATAACAGATAAGTCTGAAATACTATAAAGAACTAATAGGTAGTCCTAAACATAGTCCTAAATAGTACTAAAGTCAATGGTAAGCATTAGTAATAACGCATAAGTCCTAAAACTACTGAAGTGTTAGTAATAATATGTAATATAATGCTTAGTATTAAGTGTGAGCATTAACAGCTCAGTCCTAAAATACTATAAAGAACTAATAGGTCATACTAATAGGCAGTCCTAAATAGTGCTACAGCCTGTGCCAAAAATTCATCATGAATTTTTTTTGGAATGCAGCAGTCGTCGTAAAAGTTACAAAGTGTTATGATGAATGGACCAATAGAAATGCTCCAAAATAGCTTAGAAATAATTATTTTTCCATTGACTTCCATTACTGGTTTCTTTGGACATCCACAACATCCACAACATCCACAACACACACATATACATATACATAAACTTTGCTCTTTGCTCTTTATATATATAGACGCATATAATGACAACATGAAACAAAATCATCAAACAACTAATGCACTTTCATCATTACCACTCTTTTATTTTAAACTTCTATATTTAAAGGGCCCTTACACCCACCTCACACATTTTGCCTGACCACCAACCACTCTCTCTCTCTCTCTCTCTCTCTCTCTCTCTCTCTCTCTCTCTTTCTCTCTCTCTTTATATATGAATACACCAAAATTTTGTTCCTATCAATTCCATTTAAAGCTAAATATGTTTTTGGTTTCTCTTGGAAAGTTAACATGAATGAGTTTTATTTGATATATATGTATGTTTAGACACTAAATGTATATATATATATATATATATATATATATATATATATATATATATATATATATATACAGTGCCCTCCATAATTATTGGCACCCCTGGTTAAGATGTGTCAAAAGCCTTAAAATAAATTCAGTTTTTATTGTGGAAACATACTGTCACACTGAAAAGTGTAGAAAAATGTAACCTTTAACTCAAGTAGAGTTTTAGGGGGAAAATAAAATCCCTGACTAAGAAATAATATTTCTTCATAAAATCACCTGTTCCACAATTATTGGCACCCCTAACAATTCTTAGGAAATAAATGTAATTAAAGAATTTCTGTCACTTCTACAGTAGTTTACGAAGTTAATCAAAGTATGTAGGAACATTTAATTAGCAATTCACAACTTCCTGTTTCCCTGGGGTATAATTATGACGTGACACAGAGGCCATTTCTCTTCAACATGGGAAAGACAAAGGAACATAGCATTCAAGTAAGGCAGATGTGTGTTGACCTTCACAGGTCAGGCAATGGCTACAAGAAAATAGCCACTCGCCTACACCTGTCCGTATCTACTGTCAGAGGAATTATTAAGAAGTTTAAAACAACTGGAACAGTGGTAAACAAGTCTGGACGAGGACGCAAGTTTATTTTGCCACCACGCACAGTGAGGAGGATGATAAGAGAAATAAAAAGTTCTCCAAAGCTCACTGTTACGGAACTGCAACAAATGGTAGCATCTTGGGGTCACGAAGTCTCCAAAACAACCATCAGACGCTATCTACACGCCAACAAGCTGTTTGGGAGGCATGCACGGAAAAAACCTTTCTCACTCACAATCATAAACGTAAACGTTTGGAGTTTGCTAAGCAGTACTGGAACTTCAACTGGGAACGTGTGCTTTGGTCAGATGAAACAAAGACAGAGCTTTTTGGCAACAAATGCTGTAAGTGGGTCTGGCGTAACACAAGAGCTGAGTATGCAGAAAAGCACCTCATGCCCACTGTGAAATACGGGGGAGGATCAGTGATGCTGTGGGCCTGCTTTTCTTCCAAAGGCCCAGGGAACCTTGTTAGGGTGCATGGCATCATGAATGCTTTGAAATACCAGGACATTTTAAAACAAAATCTGGTGGCTTCTGCCCGAAAGCTGAAGATGGGTCGTCACTGGGTCTTTCAGCAAGATAATGACCCTAAACATATGGCAAGATCTACACAGAAATGGTTGACCACACACAGAATCAAGCTCCTCCCATGGCCATCTCAGTCCCCAGACCTTAACCCCATTGAAAACCTGTGGGGTGAGCTGAAGAGGAGAGTGCAGAGGAGAGGACCCAGGTCGCTGGATGATTTAGAGAGATTGTGCAAAGAGGAATGGTCGAAGATACCTCTTTCTGTGTTCTCCCATCTTGTGAAACATTATAGGAGAAGATTAGGTGCTGTTTGTTGGCAAAGGGGGGTTGTACAAAGTATTAACATCAGGGGTGCTAATAATTGTGGCACACATTATTTGATGTTAAACAATTATTTCTTAATGTGGGATTTTTTTCCTACTGAATAAATGCACTTGAGATAAAGGTTGGATTTTGCTCTTTTTTCCATCGTGGTCCTATATTATTTAAAAAAACCCCCAATTTATTAGAAGCTAAAGAACACATCTTAACCAGGGGTGCCAATAATTATGGAGGGCACTGTATATATATATATATATATATATATATATATATATATATATATATATATATATATATATATATATATATATATATATATGCATTTAACTGACTTTTTAAATATATTATAAAATTAAATATAATTAATAAAATAATAATAATATACAAACAATAGCAAAGTTCTTATATTTTCAGGTTTGGTAATCTAATAAACTGTGCAGAGCGACCTCTGTAGAGGACATATTAAGGTATTGGTAAGTAAACAAATTGGAATTCAAAAGTCAAAATTGGAGTAAAAAAAGTATAATAATTACAATTAGAGTAAACAAGCATGTGATGGTTGGGGATTTCCAGGAGAGACCTAGAGCCAAACTTTGCTCTTCACGAGCAAAACAAAAAGATGTTCATATGTAATAAATCAATTAAATACAATATTAAATAAATTTAAATATGAATTTCCTGTAGATGATATGTTCACTTATTTGTACGCAGAAAATCAACAAACCTATATATATATATATATATATATATATGTGTGTGTGTGTGTGTGTGTGTGTGTGTGTGTGTGTGTGTGTGTGTGTGTGTGTGTGTGTGTGTGGGTGGGTGGGTGGGTGTGTGTTCCTGAAATAAATTTTGAGTTTTTAATATATGACCTTTACAGGAGCCAGAGTTCTGAGAACCTAAAGCTATGCCCGTGGTGGAAAATAATGAAACCCAACAAAGTCAGGGCTAAGGCATTAGTACTAACATTAGTGTATTCAAACACTAAGGGCTAGTACTAAAGTGCTAAGATTAGTGCTAAAGGGTAATGCTTAGTATTAAGTGTAAACACTAACAGATCAGTCCTAAAATACTATAAAGAACTAATAGGTAATATCATTAGATAATCCTAAATGTAGTCCTAAATAGTGCTAAAGTCAGTGCTAAGCCATAAGTACTAACATTAGTGTATTTAAACACTTATGTTAGCACTAATGGCTAGTACTAAAGTGCTAAAGTTAGTGCTAAAGGTTAATGCTTAGTATTAAGTGTGAGCACTAACAGATAAGTCTAAAATACTATAAAGAACTAATAGGTTATACTAATAGGCAGTCCTAAATAGTGCTAAAGTCAGGGCTAAGGCATTAGTACTAACATTAGTGTATTCAAACACTAAGGGCTAGTACTAAAGTGCTAAGGTTACTGCTAAAGGTTAATGCTTAGGATTAAGTGAGAGCACTAACAGATCAGTCCTAAAATACTATAAAGAACTAATAGATAATATTATTAGATAGTCCTAAATGTAGTCTTAAATAGTGCTAAATTCAGGGCTAAGCAATTAGTACTAACATTAATGTATTAAAACACTAATGTTAGTACTAATGGCTAGTACTAAAGTGCTAAGTTTAGTGCTAAAGGTCAATGCTTAGTATTAAGTGTGAGCACTAACAGATAAGTCTAAAATACTATAAAGAACTAATAGGTCATACTAATAGGCAGTCATAAATAGTGCTAAAGTCAGGGCTAAGATCAGTCCTAAAACACTATAAAGAACTAACAGGTCATATTAATAGGTAGTCCTAAACGCAGTCCTAAATAGTGCTAAAGGTTAATGCTTAATATTAAGTGTGAGCACTAACAGACCAGTCCTAAAATACTATAATAAACGAACAGGTCATACTAATAGGTAGTCCTGACTAGAGCTAAAGTCAGTGCGAAGCCATTAGTACTAACATTAGTGTATTAAAAGACTAATGTTAATACTAATGGCTAGTACTAATGTGCTAAGTTTAGTGCTAAAGGTTAATGTTAAGTTTTAAGTGTGAGCACTAACAGATCAGTCCTAAAACACTATAAAGAACTAACAGGTCATCCTAATAGGTAGTCCTAAACGTAGTCCTAAATAGTGCTTGTGAGTTGTGAGATTTGAAGCGTGTCCTCCACAGACGTGTTTACAGAAAACTAAATACACACTTTCATCCCCGTGGCATCTTTGCAGCGAGCGTCAACCACCGTGCACAGTGAGCACCTGCACCTGCACATTTAGGTGCTCCTCATAGTCTTGAAACTGTCGTGCGATGGTACGTACGCGCTGTTTCACACTATCATACCGCAACCCATTGGTGTCAAACATTTGAAAAAGAGAAAGAAAGAAAGAAAGAGAGGAAAAACATGCAGCGTAGATTGTGTGAAGGTTATTATTTATCTTCAAAGGGGGTTTTGATGGTAGAGCCAGTATAGACCTGTTATAGAGCACTTCCTGTCACAGAGCTCTACACCAATCAAACACTGTGCGGAGAGACACATAGAGAGAGAGAGAGAGAGAGAGAGAGAGAGAGAGAGAGAGAGAGAGAGAGGAAGTCAAGTGCGCTGGGGAAATTCCTGAACAGCTGAGCTGAGCATTCACACCGCAGAAACCTGTCAAGCTCTCCGTTCCTCTCCACCCCGACCAAAAAGAGGATGTGCGTTCACAGCGAGACACCACAGGGTACAGGACGTTCACACACACACACACACACTCACGCTCACACTCGCTTCATTCATACATCAGCCTGGCCGCTGCCAACGAGAGACAAGGAGAGGAACACTTACGACCAGAGCCTCTACCTGGATGAAGTCGTGGAGGGAGGCGTCGTGCGTCTCCTTGAACTCTTTGCGGATGTTGAAGAGGTCGATCTCTGAGCGAGACACCATGATGCGGATCAGGGCTCTGTCGTCAGTGCCGAGGCCCTGCAGAGAGAACAGAACCACACGCAAAACCGCCACGCTTAGCGAGTACAGAACCCAGGACCCCTCAAAACATTATGTACCCGCCCGCCCCCATGACCTTTACAGACCACAGATACAGCATCCTGTCTGGTATAAGTACGGCGAGTCGGTAATGTAGAACACTGGCTCCACAGGACTGAAGCTTATTAGAGTAAGTCAGTATTAAGGGTTAGTACTAACACTACTAAAAAACTAAACTACTCCTAAACTACTCAAGCACTAATAGGCATAAGTCATAAATGTAGTACTAAATAGTGCATAAGTCAGTGATAAGCATTAGTATTAAAACACTATTGTTAGTACTAACAGCTAGTACTAAAGTTGGGTCTAATGGTTAATGCTTAGTATTAAGGGTTAGTGCTAATAGATGAGTCCTAAACTACTCAAGTACTAATAGGCAATACTTATACAGTCCTAAATGTAGTCCTAAATAGTGCATAAATCAGTGATAAGCATTAGTACTAAAACATTATTGTTAGTACTAACAGCTAGTACTAAAGGTTAATGCTTAGTATTAAGGGTTGGTACTAATAGATGAGTCCTAAACTACTCAAGTACTAATAGGCAATACTTATACAGTCCTAAATGTAGTACTAAATAGTGCATAAATCAGTGATAAGCATTAGTACTAAAACATTATTGTTAGTACTAACAGCTAGTACTAAAGGTTAATGCTTAGTATTAAGGGTTAGTGCTAATAGATGAGTCCTAAAATACTCAAGTACTGATAGGCAATACTAATAGAGAGTCCTAAATGTAGTCCTAAATAGTGCATAAGTCAGTGATAAGCATTAGTATTAAAACACTATTGTTAGTACTAACAGCTAGTACTAAAGTTGGGTCTAAAGGTTAAAGCTTAGTATTAAGGGTTAGTACTAACATACAAGTCCTAAAACACTCAAGTACTAATAGACAATACTAATAGGGGGTCCTAAATGTAGTACTAAATAGTGCTTAAGTCACTGCTAAGCATAAGTATTAAAACACTATTGTTAGTACTAACAGCTAGTGCTAAAGGTTAATGCTTAGTATTAAGGGTTAGTACTAATAGATGAGTCCTAAAATACTCAAGTACTGATAGGCAATACTAATAGAGAGTCCTAAATGTAGTCCTAATTAGTGCTTAAGTCACTGATAAGCATTAGTATTAAAACTCTATTGTTAGTACTAACAGCTAGTACTAAAGCGCTAAAGTTAGTTCTAAAGGGTAATGATTAGTATTAAGAGTCAGTACTAATAGATGAATCCACAAATACTCAAGTACTAATAGGCAATACTAATAGAGTCCTAAATGTAGTCCTAAATAGTGCTGAAGTCAATGCTAAGCATTAGTATTGAAACACTAATATTTGCACTAACAGCTAGTACTAAAGTACTAAAGTTAGTGCTAAAGATTAATGCTTAGTATTAAGGGTTAGTGCTAATAGATGAGTCCTAAAATTCTCAAGTACTAATAGGCAATACTAATAGATAGTCCTAAATGTAGTCCTAAATAGTGCATAAGTCAGTGCTAAGTATTAGTATTAAAACACTATTGTTAGTACTAACAGCTAGTACTAAAGTACTAAAGTTAGTGCTAAAGGTTAATGCTTAGTATTAAGGGTTAGTACTAATAGATGAGTCCTAAATACTCAAATACTAATAGCTAATACTTATAGATAATGCTAAATAGTCAGTGGTAAGCATTAATACTAACTCAGTCCTAAAAATACTGATGTGTTGGAGCTAATTTGTAATACATACCGAATAGTCCTAAAATTAATCTTAAATGATGCTAAGGCCAATGATAAGCATTAGTAATAAAACATTAATGTAGTACTAATGGCTGGTTGAAGTTAGTGCTTAATGGTAATGCTTAGTATTAAGTGTTATTACTAATAGATAAGTCCTAAAATACTTAGGTACTAAAAGGAAATACTAACTAAAATTGATTTATATTATTATGACCAGGGCTGATATCCAGAGTAACCGCCGTGTGCAGCAGACACAGCAGCTAGACGGACTAGGAGACTCAGTAAGGTCCTGGTAGGTGGTCACAGCTTTCTGGAACCATGCTGACTGCAGTGCATCCCACAGCTGCTGGAAGGCACATGGGGGAGGACACATAGAGCCAACACCACCATCCAGGTGGTCAATTAGGTTCTGGGGAATTAGGGGTCCAGTGTAGAACTTGTCTTGACCAGTTCTTCCAACCAGTGTGGGACATTTCTAGTCGTGTGATGTGTCGCATTGTCTTGCTGGAAGATCCCATCCACCCCAGAAAAGACCATTAGCATGTATGGTGTACGTGATCTGCAAGGATAGATTCAGACCCAAATCGGTTGGGACTGTCTTCCACATGGATGAATGGGTGCAGAGATTACCAGGAAAACACTACCCAGTCCAATGTAGGAAGTGGTCATAATAATGTGACTCGACTGTGTACTAGATGTTGTCTTATTCCTAGCAGGCCTTAGTGTCTTCTGCCTTGATGGCACTTTAACGGCGAGGCCTGATTCCTCAGCAGTGAGAGTGAGCGTACCTTCATGGCTTTGTATAGACGGTCCGCAAAGTAAGAGGGCTGGTTCTTCACACTCCTCACTGAAAAAAATGAGTCATCAGTGTAAGGTAATGACTTTTCCAACACACAGAAGAGGATTTCCTGCTTTTCAGTTGGTTTATCATCTGGCAGACTGACGGGATCTTACCGATAGCATACAAGGCTTGCTTGACGTCTCCAGACATCTCCTTCTTGATGATCAGCTCAATGTCCTTATTGGTACATCTGACGAACTCCTGGAACACTGCAGGGATAGTATCGAGAGTGAGCAGCTGCATACAGCCATGTTACAGCCAGACAGCTTTTTTAAAATGATGTGGAAAAGCTTTTATCCCGTATGAGTTTAACTGCTGCTGTCAGTAAAGCTGCACTATGTAAGATTTTGTAGGTGTGAAAAGTGAAAGTAGGTCTGATTCGGTGTTTACGTCCCAAAACCTCCTTCATACTAAAGATACGATCACAATAGTAGGTGGTTGCTAACGTGTTGCTAGGCTGTCGCTATGGTATTCTTGATGGTGGCTGAGATGCTGCTATTCTGTTGCTATGACATTTTAGGTGGTTGCTAATGTCTTTGTAGGCCACTGCTATGGTATTTAAGGTGGTTGTTAAAGTGCAGCAAGGCATTTGTTGCTATTCCTGGTGGTTGATAAAGTATTACCACACTGTTGCTATGGTAACTTTTATAGTTGCTAATGCACAGCTGAACTGTTGTTATCCCTGGCGGTGGCTAAGGTGTTGTTAGGACATTAAACTCATGAAAACTGGGACTTATGAAAACGGGCACTCGTGAAAACTGGGACTTGTGAAAACAGACACTTGCAGAAAACGACACGTAAAAAACTGGGACTTGTGAAAACTTGGACTTGTGAAAAACTGGGACTTGTGCAAACTGGGACTTTTTAAGCTTTTGAAAATGAACATCTGTAAAAATGAGCACTTGTAAAAAAACTGGGTATTGTGACGACCTGGCACTTGTGAAAAACTGGGATTCATGAAAACTGGGGCTTGTGAAAAACTGGGACTCATGAAAACTGGGACTTGTGAAAAACCACACTCGTGAAAAACTGGGACTTGTGAAAACTTGGGCCTGTAAAAACCTGAACTTGTGAAAACTGGGATTTGTAAAAACTGGCATTTATAAAAACTGTGACTTGTGAAAATTGTGACTTGTGCAAACTAGGACTTTTTAAAACTGTGAAATCTGTGAAAATGAGCACTTGTAAAAAAACTGGGAATTGTGAAAAACTGGCACTTGTGAAAAACTGGGATTCATGAAAACTGGCACTTGTGAAAAACTGGGACTCATGAAAACTGGGACTTGTGAAAAACTGGGATTCATGAAACCTGGGACTTGTGAAAAACTGGGACTCATGAAAACTGGGACTTGTGAAAAACTGGGATTCATGAAAACTGGGACTTGTGAAAAACTGGGACTTGTGAAAAACCGCACTTGTGAAAAACTGGGACTTGTGAAAACTTGGACTTGTGAAAACTGGGTTAGTGAAAACGGGGACTAAAAATGGCCATCTGTGAAAACGAGCACTTGTGAAAACTGGGACTTACGAAAACTGGTATTCATGAAAACTGGGATTTGTGAAAACTGGGACTTGTGAAAAACAGCATTAATAAAAAACTGGAACTTGTGAAAACTGGGACTTGTGAAAGCAGTACCAAACAAATGCAGAATCTCTGCAAACACAGCTACGTTGTGACAACTTGTTGTTTTGGTGGCCAAAAGCTAATAATGTAATCACAGTGCAATTACACGTTTCCACCAGAGAGGTCTCCAAACTCCAAAATCTTACATAGAGCAGCTTAATAGTCAAAACGCTGAACATTTGGTAATAGCATGAAAAATACATGGCCAGTCAAATGAAGTACTATTACATCTGAAGGTGGATTATTTCACAAATACTGCTGCTGGTCCTGATTCGTGTTAGTATTTAGAACTATTTGCAACTTGTGGAGGAATCTGACCTCCGACATTTCACCCTTCAGTGCAGCGAAACACTCACATACTCACATAGCGGGCAGTGAGCACACTTGCCCGAAGTGGTGGGCAGCCCTATCTACAGCAAGTGGGAAGCAGTGGAGGATTGGTGCTTTACTCAAGGGCATTTCCGTCAAACAGGTTGAGGGAATCAAACCAGCGACCTTCTGATAACAAGACTGGATCCCTAAGCTCCAGCTCACGACTGCCCCCTAATTTCTTATACTAGTGGGTTAAAAGCTGAAAACTGAGGCTGAGCAGTGAGTGGTTTGCGTTTGCTTTACCTCTCCGCAGGTGAGGGAAACTCCGCGTGCAGAGAATACTCATGAACTTATCCAACATCTCATCAGAGTCAGCGTTGCAGGCGTCAGCAAGGGCCTGAAAAAACGGAAGACGTGTGATTCCTTTTATTTATAAGATGACAGTGACGTCTGTGACTAACACCTGCTGATAAATGAAAGCTATTAAAGGCCTGAACCTAATTATGAAAGTGAGGTCATGCGGCCCGATCCCACTGACTCTTTACTCAGTACAAATGTCAGCTTTTGCAGCAGATTTGAGTCAGAGAGCCTACAATTAAATACCAGCTTCCTTTTTTGGGGCAGCTAAACTTAGAAAAATGTGAAGTTGCACCTAAAATTAGCCCACGGGCCCGAGAACCCACTTTCACAATATACATCTCTGGTCTTTAGCAACAGCGAAAACAAACTCCAACTCCATCGCAAAGAATGACACTGAGGAACATCTGACTTACTTGGGCATCTGGAACTGCTTTGTCCATGTCGGCAGGGTCTTCCTCACGTGCCCCCTGAGACAAACAGCCAAAATGAGAGCATGGGTTAAGAGCGGCCTGCGCATAACGCATTTCATCGCTGTCCAGAGAAAAACGAGCATCTCCAAAATAGTAAGTTTACAGGAGAGGCCAGAAACCTTCTTTACTTTCAATGTAAGTCAATGTAAACAGGTTTTATTCTGAGTGATCTTGGAGCATTTCTATTGGTCCACTCATCATGAGACCTTCACAGGATGTGAAGAGAAGCTGTTAAGTTCACATGATGTAGAAAAATGAAAATGGAGATGTCCACAGTCCCCAAGTAGCCTTGACTGAGTAACGGCCTACCTGCGCCAGAGAAACCAGGATCCGACAGAAGTGTCCTGAGGTGTCTGAGTGAATAGCATCTTCTAGGCTCTTCTTATAGGCTGGAAGTGAATTACAGTCATTAATTTCCATTTAAATGCCATTCAGTGCGGTAGATTCAGCTTAACCCTTTAAAACCTGAACCGTGAAGCAATTGCCCAAAGATTCTCAATCCTTGAATAAATAATAATAATAAAAAATAAAATAATAGAATAATGTGAAGGCTCACTATAGGGTGAAGGCAAACTCCAGAGGAACTCACGGATTTACATGGGGTGAGCAGAGGTGTCAAGTAACAAAGTATAAATACTTCATTACATTACTTAAGTAGAAAATACTTTCTACTCCTTACATTTTAAATATAGTCTCGTTACTCCTATTTCATTTACAGCTTGTTTTCATTCATTTCATTTACATTCCAGTAAAGATTATTGATAACATGACTTTGAAGTTTGACTTCATTACAATACTTATAGACAACTAGTCATCATATCTTCTGCTCCATCTATCTGCAGGAAGGAGTATGGGGAGTATGGTGAAAATAACCGTAGCTTGGGGGCCAGCTAGTTTGCCCATGTTGCTATGGCAGCCAGTAGGGCTATACTTATTTCTTTAAGAGGCCGCTAGGACCCTTTGGTGGTTTTTAATATATTTTTCTTTTGTAGACGTCTATCGAGTACTTAGTGTATTGGACGTGTCTCCTCACCATCTAACACACATATATATATGTGTGTGTGTGTGTGTGTGTGTGTGTGTGTGTGTGTGTGTGTGTGTGTTTGAGTATATATGTTAACAGCACAGAGAGTTAGTCACTCCAGTGTGTACTGCTGCTGCCCTCTGGTGGACATTATTTTCTACAGAACAACAATCCCACAACACTTACAACCATTCAGCAAATTGGGATTAAATTTAGACCCCTAATTTGACCAGGACACGAAATACATATGTAGTGGTCTTCTTACCCTAGAGGCCTTCTCTTCCCAAGTTAGCCTACATAGTGCTCTCCTGAAACAATGTGTGACACAGTGTCTTATACGTGAACCCCACTATTGTCTTAACTAGTTCAGCACAGCGGAGATACTCTTCCTTTCTTTCCTGGCAGTGTATCTGAGTATCTGTAGCATGTAAACATAGAACAAACCCTGCAAACATGGAGGATGGGTCCATAATGCAGTGCAACAGTATGCAATTCCCAAGACCTACAGAGGTCTTCAAAAGCACTGACCAGTTTAAGGTCTAAAGGGTCACTTATTTCATGGCTGCCTCCTCCTCCACTCTTTCCATGGCTCACCTTTCTGGTACTCTGCACACATGGCCTGGATCTCCTGGTTGCTTCTGGTTACCAGGATCTCAATTAGAGCATGTTCATCTGTTCCAGCTCCCTGTGGAGATACACACAGGAAGATATAACTGGTGCATGAAACCTCAAATCAGAAGCTTGCTTTCCACTAGAGGTGAATCTAATAGGTTTGAGATCGCAGAACTAAGTCTGGGTGTCAGACTAAAAAGATGACCATTGAAAAACTGTCTGCACTGATTTTGGTTCACAATAAAGCATAAATCTGCTTGGTTTCAGAAACGTCAGTTTCAAACAGCGTAGGACTGGAATGTCTGTAAACAAAGGGCGCATCACCCCTGCTCTACTTCTGACAGGTCATTGCCTCTCAGTCCACCAATCCGAGCGGAGGTCAGAAACAGCAGGTCCACCCAGTGGTCAGGGTTTGCCAGAGATAGCACAGTCAACTCTTGGCTTTTGCTTCAAAACATATCATTCGACCGGGGCACCCGAACTTCTGCCCACGGCTGTATAAGTGTAGTTATTAATCTTTTCTTGTTGTCACTGTTTTCAGGTATACATTTCTCTATTCTGTATTTTTTCAACCCTTGAAATTCCAGATTTATTAATTCTAAGGCTTGCTCTTCAATTCCCTGGTTAGGCGACCGGGATCCTTTCCTGCAGATGCTCTCGTTTTCTTCCACAGTCCAAAGACATGCAGATGGGCAGGCTGGAGATACTAAGGTGCCCCTAAACATGAGTGTGTATGTCTGCATATCAGCCATGCAATGAAATGGCAGCTTGTCCAGGGCCTTGCCTGCCTTCCACACAATAAGTGTTGGGACAGTCTCCAGCACCCACCCATGACCCAGGAGGATAAGGGGTGATGAGATGACATCACCATAAGCATAAAGTACAAGTTCTTAATTATCCAGCATCAAGAAAAAAAACAGAAAACATGAAAAATCAAACAGAAGACGCACAACTATATCCTCACTGTCCAAAGAAAAACAAGCATCTCCAAAATACCATCTTTACAGGAGAAAACAAAAACTGTCTTGACTTTCAATGAAAGTCAGTGGAACCAGAATTCCTCTTAAAGCTGTTCTGGAGCATTTCTATTGGTCCATTCATCATGAACCTTTCACAGGATATAAACAGCAGGTGTCGTGTTCAAATGATATATAGCCTTCTCTTATATGCGGCTGCTCTGAAGGTCGCTGAGGTCGGAACGTTGCTGTAATGAACAGAAAGGGAGCCTCCGTGTACGGATGTGTTTGTATGCTCTGTCAGCGTACCTCCATGGCTTTCTTCATCATTTTGGCATCAAATTCTGCCGGGGTCATCATCAGGCCCATGATGAGGCGGCACAGGTTCTTGGAAAGCTCTGACTTCAGATCTGCCATCAGGTCCTGCGGAGCAGTTGGGCAACAGGGTTAAACACATTCTTAAGACAAGCATCGCCTACTTCTATACCGCTCAGTGGAAATCAGTACGGCTAGTGCTTCTGAATACTCAGTAGTGATTGAGTAGTACGCGGACGTGGATGACCTCCTGAATCTGGAGACATTTTTAAGTATGCGACTGCAGCACACTGTGCACGCCACAAATGAACGATACGCCGGCTATGTGTACGTAGCCACTGCTGGTGAACTGCTGCCTCAGAAGTTAGAGCTACTTCTGTTTCTTCTGAGGTAAAATGATTCAATTCCTGATTCATCTTCTGCAAATCACATTTAAAATACATATTCAGATAAGCTCAGTGTCACAAACAGTATCTAAAATAAAGTCTCAATGGAGCTTTCAATGAATAGCGGGACGTTTACAGTGGTGGTCTTGTGTTAAAGGACGTTGGTAAGAAGGTGGACGTAGTACATCTGAGGTTATGTTGATGCTAAACATTCGCATACTGAAACAGCTACTACTTTACCGCTCAAGCAGTACATACTAGGTCCAATCTAGTACTGACTTTGTAGGCGATCTTAGACGCAGCTACAGCGCTCCCCTCAAACGGCTCAACTTTGCTCAACAGTTCAACAGGTAACGGAAGTAGGGGTGGGTGATATGGCCCTACAATAATATCACGATATTTCATGGTATTTTTGTGATAACGATACTCTTGGCGATATGACAAAACACTGAATTAAAAAAATATTTCAACAATACACTACTGCAACAAAATGAAAATTAAATTTTATTATTGCATACGATATGATATGTCACTCCCCTAACTGAGATACAAGAAAAAGTACAAGAATTTTCATCAGATTGTAACAGAAGTCAATGATCCAGAATGTCACGATACTAAATAATGCACTCCAAATATCTCCATATATCCAGGACTGAAGTAAAGTGAATGATACTGGAGATAAAATCTGTCTCTAGTAGATATATAATGGGAAATGAGAAAAGTGTGAATTTTTCTTTTTCTAAAAACAGTAAAAAGTAGTACCTGATGTGATAATTAGGGATGAGTGATATGGCTTGATATTTTAGGGTATAATATCGTGCACCATATTAAAAAATGTTGGCGATATTATTGTGTACGATATGATATGACACACCCCTCAATGGAAGTTCCCAAGATGTAGATCCAAATATGTTACGTTACCTGATATCTCTTTAGACTGTTAAGCAATCTCAAACAGACTCACTCGTAAGGTTTTAGACACTGTTTAATAATGCTAACGAGGTAATAAGCTTCCACTACTTGTAGCTACAGTGCTGTGAAAAAGTATCTTTTCTAGTTTTGCATATTAGTCGCACTTAATGGCTTTAGATCTTCAAGCAAAGCATAGAGAAGCACTACCAGTGAAACATGGTGGAGGTAGTGTAATGGTGTGCTGTGTTACGGCTTGGGCGACATAACCATGAATTCTGCTCTGTATCGGAAAATCCTGCACAAGAACATCTGGTCATCAGCGTGTGATCTGAAGATCTGCAGCAAGATAAAGATCCTAAGCTCAAAAGCAAGCCCACTTCCAAATAACTAAAACCCCAACTCTGGACCCCACAGAGGGGCTATGGCAG
The DNA here is from genome assembly GCA_021613375.1 of Megaleporinus macrocephalus. NCBI lineage: Eukaryota > Metazoa > Chordata > Actinopteri > Characiformes > Anostomidae > Megaleporinus > Megaleporinus macrocephalus. The sequence goes on along the minus strand of CM038702.1, from coordinate 62,120,286 downwards.
GAGCTTGAATGGAGAATTCCTGCAAGAAAGCCCTCCAACGTGGCTGAATTTGACGAAACCTGGACCAAAATTCCTCCATGGTGAGGTAAAAGACTGACCAAGAGGAGTTTTGGTTGCTGCCAATGGTGGCATCATCAGTTATTCAGACTGGGAGGGGGCAGTAACTTGTTCTCAGGGATAATACTAGTGTTTTTCCATCTTGTTCACCTTGACCTATATTACAGGCTGTATGGTCGGAAACCAGTTGGTGCAACAAATATGCAACAATAAATAACAATAACAATAAAAAAAACAATAGATAACTAAAATAAAAACTAGTTAATTAACAAATTCATGTAGTAATTGTATCACTCAGATTTTACAGTCACTTCAACATCAGATTAGGATGAAAGCCAGAGGTCAGCAGCAAGAAGAACCTCACCCGGCCCAGTAGAGACTTGAAGGCCTGTCTGATCTCCTGCCTCTGCTCATTACTCCTTCGTGCAATGATATCAATGATCGTGTCCTCATCCGTCCCTGGAGAAACACAATGGTTTATCGTGTGTCAAGGAAAGGAAGTATAGTAGGTCAGGTTAGACATACAGAGCCTGGTTTCATGAAAGCATCTTGGTGTTAAATCAGTGCCATGACACAAACTAGAGCTACTGTTACTAATAATAGAAGTCAATAGTCACCCAGATCTTTTCTGTAAATACACCACTATAGCTTTTCTCAACTTGCTCAAACAGCATCCAGCTTTTTACTCAGGTATGTCATCCAGCGTGCAGTCTTCTTTATGGGGTTTAGAGCACAATATGACTTACAGTCAACTATAAATATGACCAAAGGCTTTACCATGTTGGGGCTACTGAACACTAATAGACAGTATTCACACATAGACACTGTGTTAGGCTCTTCTGCTGGCCCTTTAAGTTCGGGCTGAGGAAAGGACTCGGTGTTCACTCGTGGCAGTGATTCGACTCTCTGTCGGCTCAATTAGGGAGCCCCTAACTAAGTTTCCCTCCTCGGGATTTTGGATTATAAAGCTAACTTTGCCTCAATGTCCTCACTCAAACTCCTACAACCAAGTATTTGAATGCACTGGGCAGCTGTTTTAGTTCTCTTTTGTGTGCACATACTCTACTATGCAAAAGTCTGAGGCACCTAAGCTGATAGTTTAAAAGTCTTTATCTGATCAATAAATGTATTATCACCAGTAAGAACATCAGATCTGATTAGAACAGATGTAGATAATCATACATACAATACAAAGTAACATGAATATCTTATTGTGAGAGAAGTAGATCAGATCTTGACTCCAGTTTAAAGAACAAATTGTAGTTCCAGATTTCTCCTGGACAAGCTCTCAGGGTACTGTGGATAGGGCCGCCCACCACTCCAGGCAAGTGTGCCCACTGCCCCCTAGTGTGTGTGTTTGTGTATGTGGGTGTTTCACTGTATAGATGGGTTAAATGTGGTTAAATTCCAAACACAGATAGCAAATAGTTCTAAATTCAGGATTGGAAGGTATCAGATGCAACAAGTTTTGTTTATGTTCATGGTTCACTGTAAGTGCTATGTAAGTGATCTTGGTTGGAAAGTAATTTTGGGGACATTTTTACAAAAAAGATTTGGGTGACTATTACCGTGTGTTGGAAATTGTTAGCCTAGTGGCTCCAGCACTGAACCAAAGCAGCTGATTTAGAGTTATGGCTGACGGAGCATGTCCAGGTGGAACATTCCATAAATTGAATTTCTCGCCAAACTCTTCCTGTAACCGGTAGTGTTCATTGTGACGCTCACTCCACCATTTAAGAACCATCAGTACACCAAGGTGCCTTCAGGAAGCCAAGCCCTGAGCTGTCAGTGAGTTTCTGAGTGTGTTCACTCACCAAAGCCTTTCATAGCTTTCCTCAGGTCCTGAGCATCACTGCCCGGGTCGAAGTCTGCGTAAGGCTGAACTGTTCCTCTCAGCTGGACACAAACAGAGAAAACGGAAGATCAGAACTGTCACAGATATGGAGGTGATTCATACAGTGGGATTAATACAGAGAGAGAGCTGCTCCTTGTATGGACAACGCAAAGGAGGAAAGACTGTGAGACGTCCACGGTCAGTGAAATCTCTTACTATTTATGATAAAAGTGCCCAAAAATCTTATCTGAATAAGGAGAGTTCAGTACATAGAACTGTATATACAGTGAGCCTCAAACACTGTTGTTCAATCAATCAATCAATCAAACTTGAACCAAATAAGATTGAAATTCAAGGTACTTTACAGGTGATTGAAAGAAAATATATAAAATAAAAAAGAAAGAATACAAATAATAATAATAAAATTAATCATTTAATATAAAAATAAAAGGTGAATAATTAAGACGATAAAAGTTAATTAATAAAACAAGAGCAAACAAAATGACAATAAATAATGAAGTAAAATAAAATAGTAGTTAAATTAAATATTAAATATTAGAGATTAATAAATAAAAACAGATTAAATACGATAAAAGTATAAAAGTATGGATATTAAGACTAAGAGAAAGTTTATAAAAAACACTACATAAAGGCCAGACTGAACAAATAGGTTTTTAGTTTACACTTAAAGATTTCAATGTTTTGAGCTTCTCTCACATCAGTTGGAAGGTTGTTCCAGCATTTTGGAGTTTTAGTTTTTCTTTGTGGAACAACTAAAAGAGAAGATCTGAAGGATCTGAGGAGCCTTCCTGGTTCATAAGTCGAAAGCATTTCAATGAGGTAGTCTGGTGCAAGACCATGTAGTGCTTTATAAACTAATAGAAGAATTTTCTAAATTAATATGAAAACAAACAGGTAACCAGTGTAAAGACTTTAAAATCGGTGTAATGTGTGCTCTTCTTTTGGTCTTAGTCAGCACTCGTGCAGCAGAGTTTTGAATTAACTGTAGCTGGTGTGTAGTAGCTTTTGGTAAGCCAGAAAGGTTACAATAGTCCAACCTGCTAGTTATAAAAGCAAATACAAATCCTGTATTTACAAAAGAGAGACGATAAAACAGGCCGAGCTCAGAATCCTATGACTTATGCCAGACGATGTTAATAACATAAGGTGGACTATGTGGAGAACTTCACTGTTACTTGAACTGAACTGTCAACGGGAAACAATGCCCCTCCTTTAAACAAGGCTTCCTAGTCACCAGCTTCTGAATCTGATGTTCCATTCCACCTTAAATGCTGCAGCTTGTATAGACACCAGAATGTAACTGCAGCACCTTTTAAGGTGGAAAGGAAAACTTCAGCTCCCACATCTCTAACAGGATCCTGAACAACCTTAACTCTGCAGTCTGTACGTCTCACTCCGGACTGAAGAGACTGAAGAGACGAGCAGCTCCACCTTTATTAGCACCACAACCTCCAACAGTGACTGTAAGTAGCAGCCATGCTGTGTGAGTGGATCACTGTGTGCTGGTTGAAGCAGATCATCTTAAACTGAAAGTTTCACAGAGACACCTTTAATCTACTTTGTGTTTGATGTGGAGGTGAAAGAGAGTAGCTGGTACAGGTAACGTTACATACTAGCAGCTCCTAGTAACTAATATAGCGAACGAAACAGCATACGGGCGGAGCTTATTTACACAGAGGTTCATTTAGTTTAGTCTATTTCGACTAATGTTGTGTCTGTGATCCTCACAGTGTCTCTGTGAACCAGCCAATCAGAGCAGAGCAACCAGAATATTAATGAGCTCAACAGAAATGGGAGCTTGTTTTATTGTAGGAGCAAATCATAGAGTATAAATGATGTAAATGGGTGTAAAACTGCATCTGGGCAACCGAAGTCACATACAGTCTATGTAGAGATCAGGGAACAATTTGAAATACAAAATAAATAAATACTACGTAGAGTTTATAGTTTAAAAACCTCAATAGTGTTACTAATGATGTTGTTCAGTATAGCAGACTCAGTCTTTTGCATTTAAGTAACAGATCAACATCCGTATCATGCTTTCTGCTGCAGTGACACACAAAAACAAGAGCACACACACAATAATACAAGCACACACACAATAATACAAGCACACACACAATAATACAAGCACACGCATGTGAGAGTGAGAATTGTCCACCAACCAAAACTATCCAGACAGCAGTGTCCTGTGGGCAGCGTCCTGTGTTCACTGATGAAGAACTAGAGAACACAAACTGTGCAGCAGCAGATGAGCTACTGTCTCTGACTATATAAGGTGGACCAGCAAGGTGGATGTGTCTAATAGAGTGGACAGTGAGTGGACATTGTGTCTGATTCACTCACACAAGCACAACACACACTAACACACCACCTCTCTATTCTCCACCTCTCTAATAGTACCTACTCTGTTATCTGGTGTTAAACCTGATTAGTGTCTAGACACAGTAGCGTTACAGTTGAACCCGCTGGCTGTGTCAATGTACCTGTGGTAAAGCCCTCTAGTGGTGCTCTGGGGGAAGTGCGGGAACATGGGTGGAACTGACGTTGGTTCAGGATGCTGATTTGTGAAATGATCGGCATTCTGATTCCATCAGCACCGAAACAAAAGCCCTACTATATCTCCACAGGGAACGACTTATCAGGACCCTGTGGCCATGATGGTTAACGAGAGGTCACTGGGGAGGCGTGTGGGTGTAATGCGCCACCGTGAGAAACAGAGGAATCAAACCTTGACTTTGCTCACGGCGCTGATTTCCCACATCTTGTAAGCAATTTGTGCAGCCTCGGGGAAGAACTCTCCTGCAACACTGAAATACAACAAGAACAATACATACACTTCAGATTATCTGGAATAAGATCTGGTTACATTTATATCTATCTCTGTTGTTGGTAGTATTTTGTTAATACTTGAAATAGTGCTGCCTACTGCATACTTAATGATGTTTACTCAGTAATTACTTTTAAATAGACTAGGATTTGAAGGGGAATTTCACAGATTTGTCAACATTCTGCCTAATTTAGCCATTAAGAGGTGAACAAAGTCATTCAGAATGCTCTATTCTAGAGTCAATATGGTTCACAATGGTGGTGACTGGAACCAGACATCCAATTTGATATCAATCTGATGGCAGACCATTCAGCAATACCAGCATTTTAGCCTTTTAAAGTACATTTTCACAATAAAAGTCATCTCCACTCACTCATCATCTCCGCCACACAGCTTCAGCAGAGTGCGCTTGTACTCTCCAGATGTGTCATCCTGTTGAAGAAGACGTGCTATGTTATATTAAGTAATGCAATCTACTGCTTTTCTATACGTTCAAACTATACATGAAATGTACTGGATTGAAATGTGTCACTGTTTTGTACATGAATGAAATATATCTTATGATATACAGACTAAAACAGGGTGGTATGGGTGGTAACGATGAAAAAGCTATTACATATTTAGAAAAAGCTATTACATATTTAGATCTTAGATATTTACAAGCGGTTATGTTATAATCTATTTAAAGCCCAAACATTAATATAGATATTAATAGATAGTCATAGTAATAAATTCTAAATATTCTAGTCTATTCTAGGTTTTCATGTCCATAGCGAAACATGTAAGGGGAGCCTTTTTAGTCACGCCCCTGTATTTTACAGCAGGAAGACCTTTATGCCTGTCCCTCATAGCATGTGTACAACTTTTCAAAGCTATATACTGGCTAGTATCACAACTGAAACAGTCACAACTGAAGCATTTGGTAATGTTTCAGCAGTGCTATGACTGTATAATCATTTAACACTCAAAGCAAAAGAACTTTAGTCTAAAGTATATATATATATATATATATATATATATATATATATATATATATATATATATATATATATATATATATATATATATATTTTTTTTTTTTTTTTTTTTTTTTTTTTTTTTTTACTGGTGGCATATAATGGTGGCATAAAAGTATTTAGAATATATATATATATATATATATATATATATATATATATATATATATATATATATATATATATATATATATAGTCTAAATACTTTTATGCCACCATTTGTTTTACTGTGGAAGTATTCTGAGCTGAGGACGGTACCTGAATCATACTGTGAAGGGATTTCTCATAGCTTAGCCTGAAGCACTCTCTAATATCCAACATATCGATCTCCGAGCGGGAAATCATTATTCTGATCAGAGTGTTATCAGCTGTACCCAAACCCTAGAGAGAGAGTGAGAGAGAGAGAGAGAGAGAGAGAGAGAGAGAATGAAATCAAAACAATAAACTATGTACACACCGAGAACTGAAAGGCAGTGCACACCAGGGGGCGCTCTGAGTCTCATGACCGCACACTGACATGCTAGAGCTGACAATGGCTACAGACTCCACAATATGATATTATTACAATACTTGAAGATTAGTGATGTGCCCGGATCTGAAAAAAGACATACATCTCAGTATATCTCAGTTTATTACATTTTACTGTGAGCCAAAAGTGTTTTCTAGAACCGCCTGGCAAACTGTGAGCCAAAGGTGACCCACACTGAAAAGTACACTAGGCCCACATGTGCTGGTACAGATCTGGGCCACTTCCGGCAGAACTACGGCAGTGATGCTACCAACAGCGACACGGGCAAACTGCATGTGAGCCAAAAGTAGCCAACAATAAAACTGCTATTACCTTCATGGACTTGTAGAGGCGTTTGGCAAAGAACATGGGCCGACTCCTGATACACTGCACTGAGGGGAACAAACGCACATGCACAGCTCATGTCAGAACTAGTCATCCTAAAGAGTTATGGATCTTATAAAACACCACCAACATTCAAGATACACAGTTTATCTATTTACGCTTTATGGCCAAAAGTTTGTGGACACAAACTTATATATTACCAAGGTGGACAGCACTAGTCTGCGCTAATGCTAATATCCTCCCAACCCCTCGCCACCCCCCAAGCCCTACAGTCCCCCACCCCATTGATAATAAGGTGTATTGAGCACATTGGGAGAAGTGTCCACAAACTTTTGTCCATAGAGTGTAAAACAGTAATCTTGTTAAATAATTACTCTTTCTGATACTTTTTTTTCCTGAGTGCCTGTTTATCCTTCTGCTGATATATCACTGTGAATTTCCACTACTGTGGGATTAATAAAAGATTTTAAACAATGACTTAATGTGATGATCTTAATGTGTTTTACTTCACGTGGAATTTGTACATTTAAACAGCCACAGCTGCAAGTTTAAATTGAATCCCTAAACAAAGTGTAAGTGCTTGAGTCACTTAAAATCAAGGGTTAACTTGGATTGTGTGAAACTAGAGTGAAAGATCTCGTGCCACTGGATTACCATTTAAATTAAATAAAGTGTGTGTGTGTAGCACAAACATACCAACAGCGAGCATCAGCCTCTCAAAATCCCCCGACAGCTCACTCTTAATGCTGTCCTCAATCGATTTCTCTGCAATCTTCTGATATTCGTCAAACACTGTACAACACCAGAGAAACACAATAAGCTTTATGAGCTCCCTGAGTTTTAGAGCAGGAAGCGAGACTGCATCCCTGTACCTCATGTTCACAGAGTGAGATTAACCTTTTGATGTACAAGCCAAGCAAATCTCTTCTAAAGCACAACCTGGGACCTGTATTCATTTCCTAAGTTATTGTATGTACTGCTGAGTATCTCCTTGGTATATATACTGAAATCAGTTTATTTCATTATTTAATGTTCTGAGTGTTCATTAAAAATATTGTTTTTGTGCTTAAATCTTTATTTTAATTCTTATGTATTTACTTCATGAACAAAAACAGTGTTTGTAAATATATTTCTGACTGCAAATGTTTTCAAATGTCAATACTTCCTATCAAACTCCATAGTGAACATAGTGAGGGTTAATTCTGACCCATGTTGTGTGTTAGAAGGCAGTGATACAAACTTGATTTAGTACAAATAATAAGTAAAAATAATACAATTAATGGAAGCTTCAATGAGGAAATGAATTTATTGCAAATATATAGAAGATAAAACCTCAGTTGGCTCACTTTTGACCAGGTTGTGCATGAAAGGGTTAAATTAAATGTGTTCTGAAGTCTGAAAATCAGTGTGGAAAAAACTGTCATTACTAAGTTTTGCTCAAAATTGGCTTAAATTGTCACCACGGAAACATCTGGTAGCGTTTGGTTGATTTATGATTGTATTGGTAGTGACAAAATTAAAAGTTTTTAATTAGTTTTTAATAAATTAAATGTAATTGAGGTTTTAAGGTCAGTCAGAGCTGAAGGATTTTAGTTTAAGTCAGTTCCAACTTCGATTTCAAACCTATATAGTAGAATGTCTCATAATGGGGCTGCGGGGTCTGTGTGACCCACTGTGTGTGTGTTGTGTGGTGTGTTTGTGTGAGTGTGTGTGTTGAATGTGTGTATTAATTAGTGTAAATGTGTGGCTGATGGGGTCTTTGTACCCAGTTGCAGGTGGGTCACGCTCCGGTTGCCCAAGAGCATGATGAAGATCGTCTCATCCGTCCCCCACTGCTCTTCACCGGCAGCGTACAGAGCCTGCACACACACACACACACACACACACACACACACACACACACACACACACACACACACAAACACACACACAGTATTAATATACACTATGAAGAACTATACAATGACGTTGTTAAAAAATGGTACAAATAAATGAAGGCTCATTTTTTAAAGAGGTGGGATCATAAAAAAGGTTCAGTGGTGTGTCCTATGAGCACGTCTGAGGCTGGAGGTCGTGGGAAAATGTTGCTGGTTATGATGATAATATAATAGAAATCGTCAAGAAAATATCATTGCTGCACATTTTTTCCAAAATGTAGTTAATCAGCTAAGAAGCCTAGATCCCACAAATAAACACCTTGTCAGGTCTACTCCACCACTTACCTGAGCGTCCTCCTCCACCAAATCTTCATGCACCACACCATCATCCTCTCTGGTCCCCTGCAGAACAAACATACCGCCATCATCACTGAATGAACAAACACTCTCAATCACAATCATTAATCACTGCTGACACCTACAGTAGCTACAGTACCACAATCTACAATTCAATATATACTACAGCACACACTCCACAATTCATTATATACTACAGCACACACTCCACAATTCATTATATACTACAGCACAAACTCCACAATTCATTATATACTACAGCACACACTCTACAATTCATTATATACTACAGCACACACTCCACAATTCAATATACACTACAGCACACACTCCACAATTCAATATATACTACAGCACACACTCCACAATTCATTATATACTACAGCACACACTCCACAATTCAATATATACTACAGCACACACTCCACAATTCAATATACACTACAGCACAAACTCCACAATTCATTATATACTACAGCACACACTCCACAATTCATTATATACTACAGCACACACTCTACAATTCATTATATACTACAGCACACACTCCACAATTCAATATATACTACAGGACACACTCCACAATTCAATATATACTACAGGACACACTCCACAATTCAATATATACTACAGCACACACTCTACAATTCATTATATACTACAGCACACACTCCACAATTCATTATATACTACAGCACAAACTCTACAATTCATTATATACTACAGCACACACTCCACAATTCAATATATACTACAGGACACACTCCACAATTCATTATATACTACAGCACACACTCTACAATTCATTATATACTACAGCACACACTCCACAATTCAATATACACTACAGCACACACTCCACAATTCAATATATACTACAGCACACACTCCACAATTCATTATATACTACAGCACACACTCCACAATTCAATATATACTACAGCACACACTCCACAATTCAATATACACTACAGCACAAACTCCACAATTCATTATATACTACAGCACACACTCCACAATTCATTATATACTACAGCACACACTCTACAATTCATTATATACTACAGCACACACTCCACAATTCAATATATACTACAGGACACACTCCACAATTCAATATATACTACAGGACACACTCCACAATTCAATATATACTACAGCACACACTCTACAATTCATTATATACTACAGCACACACTCCACAATTCATTATATACTACAGCACAAACTCTACAATTCATTATATACTACAAGACACACTCCACAATTCAATATATACTACAGCACAAACTCCACAATTCATTATATACTACAGCACACACTCCACAATTCATTATATACTACAGCACAAACTCCACAATTCATTATATACTACAGCACACACTCCACAATTCATTATATACTACAGCACACACTCCACAATTCATTATATACTACAGCACAAACTCCACAATTCATTATATACTACAGCACACACTCCACAATTCAATATATACTACAGCACAAACTCCACAATTCATTATATACTACAGCACACACTCCACAAGTCAATATATACTACAGCACACACTCCACAATTCATTATATACTACAGCACACACTCCACAATTCATTATATACTACAGCACACACTCTACAATTCATTATATACTACAGCACACACTCCACAACTCAATATATACTACAGCACACACTCCACAATTCATTATATACTACAGCACACACTCCACAATTAATTATATACTACAGCACACACTCTACAATTCATTATATACTACAGCACACACTCTACAATTCAATATATACTACAGCACACACTCTACAATTCATTATATACTACAGCACACACTCTACAATTCAATATATACTACAGCACACACTCTACAATTCATTATATACTACAGCACACACTCTACAATTCAATATATACTACAGCACACACTCCACAATTCAATATATACTACAGCACACACTCCACAATTCATTATATACTACAGCACACACTCCACAATTCAATATATACTACAGCACACACTCCACAATTCATTATATACTACAAGACACACTCCACAATTCAATATATACTACAGCACACACTCCACAATTCAATATATACTACAGCACACACTCCACAATTCATTATATACTACAAGACGCACTCCACAATTCATTATATACTACAGCACACACTCCACAATTCATTATATACTACAGCACACACTCCACAATTCAATATATACTACAGCACACACTCCACAATTCATTATATACTACAGCACACACTCCACAATTCATTGTATACTACAAGACACACTCCACAATTCAATATATACTACAGCACACACTCTACAATTCAATATATACTACAGCACACACTCCACAATTCATTATATACTACAGCACACACTCCACAATTCATTATATACTACAGCACACACTCTACAATTCAATATATACTACAGCACACACTCCACAATTCATTATATACTACAGCACACACACCACAATTCATTATATACTACAAGACACACACCACAATTCATTATATACTACAGCACACACTCCACAATTCATTATATACTACAGCACACAAACCACAATTCAATATATACTACAGCACACACTCCACAATTCAATATATACTACAGCACACACTCTACAATTTAATATATACTACAGCACACACTCCACAATTCATTATATACTACAGCACACACTCCACAATTCATTATACACTACAAGACACACTCCACAATTCAATATATACTACAGCACACACTCCACAATTCAATATATACTACAGCACACACTCCACAATTCATTATATACTACAGCACACACTCCACAATTCAATATATACTACAGCACACACTCCACAATTCATTATATACTACAGTACCACACTCTACAATTCAATATATACTACAGCACAAACTCCACAATTCATTACATACTACAGCACACACTCTACAATTCAATATATACTACAGCACAAACTCCACAATTCATTATATACTACAGCACACACTCCACAACTCAATATATACTACAGCACACACTCCACAATTCATTATATACTACAGCACACACTCCACAATTCATTATACACTACAAGACACACTCCACAATTCAATATATACTACAGCACACACTCCACAATTCAATATATACTACAGCACACACTCCACAATTCATTATATACTACAGCACACACTCCACAATTCATTATATACTACAAGACACACTCCACAATTCAATATATACTACAGCACACACTCCACAATTCAATATATACTACAGCACACACTCCACAATTCAATATATACTACAGCACACACTCCACAATTCATTATATACTACAGTACCACACTCTACAATTCAATATATACTACAGCACAAACTCCACAATTCATTACATACTACAGCACACACTCTACAATTCAATATATACTACAGCACACACTCCACAATTCAATATATACTACAGGACCACACTCTACAATTCAATATATACTACAGGACCACACTCTACAATTCAATATATACTACAGCACAAACTCCACAATTCATTATATACTACAGCACACACTCCACAACTCAATATATACTACAGCACAAACTCCACAATTCATTATATACTACAGCACACACTCCACAACTCAATATATACTACAGCACAAACTCCACAATTCATTATATACTACAGCACACACTCTACAATTCAATATATACTACAGCACACACTCCACAATTCATTATATACTACAGCACACACTCCACAACTCAATATATACTACAGCACAAACTCTACAATTCAATATATACTACAGCACACACTCTACAATTCATTATATACTACAGCACACACTCTACAATTCATTATATACTACAGCACAAACTCTACAATTCATTATATACTACAGCACACACTCTACAATTCATTATATACTACAGCACACACTCTACAATTCATTATATACTACAGCACACACTCTACAATTCATTATATACTACAGCACACACTCCACAATTCAATATATACTACAGCACACACTCCACAATTCATTATATACTACAAGACACACTCCACAATTCAATATATACTACAGCACACACTCTACAATTCAATATATACTACAGCACACACTCCACAATTCATTATATACTACAGCACACACTCCACAACTCAATATATACTACAGCACAAACTCCACAATTCATTATATACTACAGCACAAACTCCACAATTCATTATATACTACAGCACACACTCTACAATTCATTATATACTACAGCACACACTCTACAATTCATTATATACTACAGCACAAACTCCACAATTCATTATATACTACAGCACACACTCTACAATTCATTTTATACTACAGCACACACTCTACAATTCATGATATACTACAGCACACACTCCACAATTCAATATATACTACAGCACACACTCCACAATTCATTATATACTACAAGACACACTCCACAATTCAATATATACTACAGCACACACTCCACAATTCATTATATACTACAGCACACACTCCACAATTCATTATATACTACAGCACACACTCCACAATTCATTATATACTACAGCACACACTCCACAATTCAATATATACTACAGCACACACTCCACAATTCATTATATACTACAAGACACACTCCACAATTCAATATATACTACAGCACACACTCCACAATTCATTATATACTACAGCACATACTCCACAATTCAATATATACAACAGGAAAAACTCTATTATTCATTATATACTACAGCACACACTCTACAATTCAATATACACTACATCACACACTTCACAATTCATTATATACTACAGCACACACTCTACAATTCATTATATACTACAGCACACACTCCACAATTCAATATATACTACAGCACACACTCCACAATTCATTATATACTACAGCACACACTCCACAATTCAATATACACTACAGCACACACTCAACAATTCATTATACACTACAGCACACACTCCACAATTCAATACACACTACAGCACACACTCCACAATTCAATATATACTACAGCACACACTCCACAATTCAATAAACACTACAGCACACACTCCACAATTCATTATACACTACAGCACAAACTCCACAATTCATTATACACTACAGCACACACTCCACAATTCAATATACACTACAGCACACACTCCACAATTCAATATATACAACAGGAAAAACTCTATTATTCATTAAATACTACAGTACACACTCCACAATTCAATATACACTACAGCACACACTCCACAATTCAATATATACTACAGCACACACTCCACAATTCAATATATACTACAGCACACACTCCACAATTCAATATATACTACAGCACACACTCCACAATTCAATATATACTACAGCACACACTCCACAATTCAATATACACTACAGCACACACTCCACAATTCAATATATACTACAGCACACACTCCACAATTCAATATACACTACTGTACACACTCCACAATTCAATATACACTACAGCACACACTCCACAATTCAATATATACTACAGGACAAACTCTACAAATCATTATACACTACAGTACACACTCCACAACTCATTATATACAACAGGACAAACTCTACAATTCATTGTATACTACAGGACAAACTCTATAATTCATTGTATACTACAGGACAAACTCTATAATTCATTGTATACTACAGGACAAACTCTACAATTAATTGTATACTACAGGACAAACTTTACAATTCATTGTATACTACAGGACAAACGCCAAACTAATTCCTATGTGCTTTCAGAGCAACACAGTCTACTGAAGTGGCTAAACTAAACAGCATGATTCATAATTATCTAGAAAATGTGGAATAAAACACAATGTTCATTTTTGTAAGTTAAACTATTACAGCAAAGAACTGATTTAGATAAAAAGGTTTAATAATCCAAAAAACAGTAAAGCACATCATTCACAATTCAGAAATCAACCTGGAGCAAAACAACCAGCATCTTCTTAAAGTGTCCTGAAGTGTCTCCTATGATGTCCTGCTCGATGTCTCTGCCGTACGCTGTGAAGGAATAAAAACACAAACCATGAGACATCATTTTTAAAGCATATCTGTGATTTATGTCTCTACTGGTCGTGTATGATTGAAATAATTTTGGATGATCTGACCATCATTGTATGCCGCCACAAGGCTGTGCATTTGTTCGTTAGTCCTTGAGGCGAGTATTTCAATCAGACATTTCTCATCCGTTCCTGCTCCCTGAAAGAGAGATACAGACGAGAAACATGTCAATACAAAGCGTTTAAGCTTCCCTGTTCTGATCCACACAGTCTGTATACAGTACAGTTCCACCTGAGGAGTGATGTCACACAGTGTTCTTGCAGTGGTAATACAGTAAAGTGGAAATAGTGCAGCATTATCAGCTGAATTAAAGCCGTCTAGCTTGTTAGAATGCAATTTTCATCAGCGCTGCATGAGCTGCCTTGCAAATCATGCAATTCTGTACACGCAAGTCCTTCACAGCGACAATGCAGGTTTCAGTTCTGCAGTTCAGTCCACTGGGCTTGAAATGAATCACTGACTACTGAGTTAAGGCTGTAGTTTTGCAGTCAGCTTTAATTTGACTGTATCTGGGTAAACCATATCAGTGTGGAACCCCGAGGGCTGCTGAGTCCTTCAAAAAAGGCCTACTGATTTATGGGAACTTAAAAAATAAATAAAACAAAACTCCACAAATGATTATATACTACAGGACAAACTCTACAATTCATTATATACTACAGGACAAACTCTACAATTCATTATACACTACAGGACAAACTCTACAATTCAATATACACTACAGGACAAACTCTACAATTCATTATATACTACAGGACAAACTCTACAATTCATTATATACTACAGGGCAAATTATACAATTCATTATACACTACAGGACAAACTCTACAATTCATTATACACTACAGGACAAACTCTACAATTCATTATACACTACAGGACAAACTTTACAATTCATTATATACTACAGTACAAACTCTACAATTCATTATACACTACAGGACAAACTCTACAATTCATTATACACTACAGGACAAACTTTACAATTCATTATATACTACAGTACAAACTCTACAATTCATTATACACTACAGGACAAACTCTACAATTCATTATATACTACAGGACAAACTCTACAATTCATTATATACTACAGGACAAACTCTACAATTCATTATACACTACAGGACAAACTCTACAATTCATTATATACTACAGGACAAACTCTACAATTCATTATACAGTACAGGACAAACTCTACAATTCATTATACATTACAGGACAAACTCTGCAATTCACTATATACTACAGGGCAAATTATACAATTCATTATATACTACAGGACAAACTCTACAATTCATTATACATTACAGGACAAACTCTGCAATTCACTATATACTACAGGACAAACTCTACAATTCATTATATACTGCAGGACAAACTCTACAATTCATTATACAGTACAGGACAAACTCTACAATTCATTATACATTACAGGACAAACTCTGCAATTCACTATATACTACAGGGCAAATTATACAATTCATTATATACTAAGGGACAAACTCTACAATTCATTATACATTACAGGACAAACTCTACAATTCATTATATACTACAGGACAAACTCTACAATTAATTATACATTACAGGACAAACTCTACAATTCATTATATACTACAGGACAAACTCTACAATTAATTATACATTACAGGACAAACTCTACAATTCATTATTTACTACAGGACAAACTCTACAATTCATTATATATTACAGGACAAAATCTACAAATCATTATATACTACAGGACAAACTCTACAATTCATTATATAATACAGGACAAACTCTACAATTCATTATATACTACAGGACAAACTCTACAATTCAATATATACTACAGGACAAACTCTACAATTCATTGTATACTACAGGACAAACTCTACAATTCATTATACACTACAGGACAAACTCTACAATTCATTATACACTACAGGACAAACTCTACAATTCATTATATACTACAGGACAAACTCCACAATTCATTATATACTACAGGACAAACTCTACAATTCATTATACATTACAGGACAAACTCTGCAATTCAATATATACTACAGGACAAACTCTACAATTCATTATACACTACAGGACAAACTCCACAATTCATTATATACTACAGGACAAACTCTACAATTCATTATACATTACAGGACAAACTCTACAATTCATTATTTACTACAGGACAAACTCTACAATTCATTAAATATTACAGGACAAAATCTACAAATCATTATATACCACAAGACAAACTCTACAATTCATTATATAATACAGGACAAACTCTACAATTCATTATACACTACAGGACAAACTCTACAATTCATTTTATACTACAGGACAAACTCTACAATTCAATATATACTACAGGACAAACTCTACAATTCATTATACACTACAGGACAAACTCCACAATTCATTATATACTACAGGACAAACTCTACAATTCATTATTTACTACAGGACAAACTCTACAATTCATTGGATACTAGGGGCAGTCATTAGGGATCCTGCATTGGTTCGATCCCATGACTTGACAGTGTGTGTTTTCACTAGTGTGTGTGTGTATGTGTGTGTTTCACTGCCCCCTAGTGTGTGTTCACTGGTGTGTGTGTGTATATATGTTGGTGTTTCATTGCCCACTAGTGTGTGTGTTCACTAGTGTGTGTATGTGGGTGTTTTACAGCCCCCTAGTGTGTAAGATAAACTAGGATACATAAATGGTACATAGTAAACCTGTTGTGAAATATAAGGTTATATATGTTAATGTCTGTCTATAGAAAACAACAAGTATCTTTGAATTTCTATTTGCCAGCTTTCACAGGATATGCGTTTTTCTTTGGACAGTGTATGTAGCTTTGTTTACAAGCTTTAAATCTGTTTAATCTAGAACAACGCGAGAATGCTAATAAGCTCAAATATGGTGGATATTTGACATTTATAGGCTGGACTAAAGCCTTAGCTCTAATAGTCACAGTTCACTCCTGCACTGTCCTCCATTCCTCAAGCCTACTCAGTTCTCTTGGCCAAATGTGTTGCTAGTTCAGGATTCCAGTTCCAGTTGATTCCAGATGTGATATTAGCATGTGAAGTCTATTAGTGTTGTCTCTCAACTTAAGGACCAAATAAGTGTCTGGAGAAGAAACGCAGGCCATCATGAAGCTAACAAGCCAAAAGAGATCAATCAGACATGCAGGCAAAAGAGTGGACAACACTTTTTCCTTTTATTGAAACATGCAATTATTTGTAAATACAATCTTAAGAGTTCTTGACCTTTTATTATTTATATTGTATATACTGTACTGTTCATTTATCTATTTTTTGTACTGAGTGCCTTGCTGTCCATTTGCTGCTGTAACACAGTGAATTTCCTCCACTGTGGAACTAATAAAGGATTATCTTTTCTTAACACATTTAAAACACAATTATTTCTTTTTAAATGGATAAAAAAATCTGGCTCATTATTCTTTAATTCAAACATGCTTTTAAATAGCTTTCCATTCATTTCCAGCAAACTTAATAATTACTCACGAGTCATTATTCTGACCTACTAAGTCAAACTGTTGAGAGTATAAGTAATTGTTTCGAGCTAACGAGTGACAGTTTGAAGATAAAGCAGACATGAAATGAATAAAAGGGATGAATAAAAGTGAATAAGAGCCTATAACAAATAAATATCATTATATAGCACTGCTTAAATACTATGAGGTTTTGCCTGTGATCATTGGCATGGACGTTCAGAGTGGATCACATGACTGGCCACCACTACCCGCTCAAAGTATCAGTGGGCTGTCAGTAATTAGTGCCTCTCTTAGTAAATCTGCCACCAGTGTGTCACAAACCATTCAAACGAGTGCTTTAAAGCTTTGCAGCAGGTTAATGACCCAAAACAAACTATTACAGTAACTAATATGGCTGTGTGGCACAAAAGCAGAACTCAGATATAAAGAACAGAGAAGTCACGCTAAAGAATCACCCAACAGGAATATACATAAAAAAAACAGAGATAAAAAATAAAACCCATTACGATTAATACACTAAAAAACTCTCTTATTATGATTCGTGAAGTGCTATGATGTGGTTAAATGGTAGCGACTGTGTCGGCTATGCAAAATGCAGCCTTACAATAATGAGGTTAATCACCCAATCAGATCTTCCTGAGACGTTTCGCTGACTGAACATCAGGCTGAACCTAAAAAGACCCAAAACAGGCAGGAACTGAAAACGTAAAGTGTGTTTAATGAAGAATGTGCAACAAAGTACAACTTAACATGTCACTCGTCCAATTGCTTATGTAATACAAGATAATACAAGTTTGGCGGGAGATAAAGTTTGGCGGGAGATCTGACTGAATTGCGGGAGGAAATACAAGTTTGGTGGGATATTGGACTGAATTGCGGGAGGTTGTACAAGTTTGGTGAAAGATCAGACTGAATTGGGGGAGAAAATACAAGTTTGGAGAGAGATTGGACTGAATTGCGGGAGGAAATACAAGTTTGGTGAGAGATTGGACTGAATTGCGGGAGGAATGACAAGTTTGGTGGGAGATTGGACTGAATTGCGGGAGGAAATACAAGTTTGGTGGGATATTGGACTGAATTGCGGGAGGTTGTACAAGTTTGGTGAAAGATCAGACTGAATTGCGGGAGAAAATACAAGTTTGGAGAGAGATTGGACTGAATTGCGGGAGGAAATACAAGTTTGGAGAGAGATTGGACTGAATTGCGGGAGGAATGACAAGTTTGGTGGGAGATTGGACTGAATTGCGGGAGGAATGACAAGTTTGGTGGGAGATTGGACTGAATTGCGGGAGAAAATACAAGTTTGGTGGAAGATCAGACTGAATTGCGGGAGAAAATACAAGTTTGGAGAGAGATTGGATTGAATTGTGGGAGGTAATACAAGTTTGGTGGAAGATCAGACTGAATTGCGGGAGAAAATACAAGTTTGGCAGGAGATCAGACTGAATTGCGGGAGGAAATACAAGTTTGGTGGGAGATTGGATTGAATTGTGGGAGGTAATACAAGTTTGGTGGAAGATCAGACTGAATTGCGGGAGAAAATACAAGTTTGGCAGGAGATCAGACTGAATTGCGGGAGGTAATACAAGTTTGGTGGGAGATTGGACTGAATTGTGGGAGGTAATACAAGTTTGGTGGGAGATTGGACTGAATTGCGGGAGAAACTACAAGTTTGGAGAGAGATTGGATTGAATTGTGGGAGGTAATACAAGTTTGGTGGAAGATCAGACTGAATTGCGGGAGAAAATACAAGTTTGGCAGGAGATCAGACTGAATTGCGGGAGGTAATACAAGTTTGGTGGGAGATTGGACTGAATTGTGGGAGGTAATACAAGTTTGGTGGGAGATTGGACTGAATTGCGGGAGGAAATACATGTTTGGTGGGAGATTGGACTGAATTGCGAGAGGTTGTACAAGTTTGGTGGATGATCAGACTGAATTGCGGGAGAAAATACAAGTAGTACATCTGTCACCAGTGTGTCACAAACCATTCAAACGAGTGCTTCAAAGCTTTGCAGTGGGTTAATGACCCAAAACAAACTATTACAGCAACCATTATGGCTGAGAATCTGCATTCAGTCAATGTTTCATTCCAAGTCTTGGAGCCCAAACTGCAAAAACTGGCCCTGTCCAATTACTAATGGAGTTTATGTACGTCACGAAATTGCATTATTACTTCTAATTTGCACAGAAAGCATGTCTTAATCACAATAACCTATAAAATGTACAAGAAATCGCAAGAAAACCTTAAATATGAAGTGAATACAGTTTCTGTATATAGTGAATGACTGACTCGCCCTAAAGAGGCTACAGAGAACCTGGACAGGCCTCATATCTTCACTACCTGATGGAGGAAAATCACTTACCGCACCCTAATGCAAGCAGTAACGGAGCAGATACACAGAGAAAGCAGTCAGTACAAACACACAGTCAACAATCAGTCAGATAAAAATAAACACAATTAATGCTACTACTTCACTGTAGGGTACATCTGTACCCATTACATACACCCAGTACCTCATATCTACACTCACTGTCCATCATATCAGCTCCACTGACCATACAGGAGCTACACTTACAGACTGTAGTTCATCTGATTCTCTGTATACTTTATTACCCTGTTCTTCAATGATCAGGACCCCCACAGGACCACCACAGAGCAGCTACTATTTGGCTGGTGGGTCATTCTTAGCACTGCAGTTCATGTTTTTCAAGTCCTTCATCAGTGGACACAGGACGCCTCCAACAGGACACTGTTGTCTGGATAGTTTTGGTTGGTGGACGATTCTCAGTCCAGCAGTGACACTGAGGTGTTTAAACACTCCAGCAGTAGCACTGCTGTGTCTGATCCACTCATACCAGTGCAACACACACTAACACACCATGTCAGGGTCACTGCAGTGCTGAGAATGACCCACCTCCCACATAGTATCTACACTGTGGGGGTCCTGATCATTGAAGAACAGGGTAATAAAGTCTACAGAGAATCAGATGAACTACAGTCTGTAAGTGGAGCTCCTGTATGGTCAGTGGAGCTGATACAGTGGACAGTGAGTGTAGGTGTCATATAGCCGTATGAACAGTACCCTACAGTTAAGTGTTACCAAATAAACAATCCCAGAGATTTGGTTGAGGAACTGATCGACAGTACGTCTGGCTTTACTATATTTGGTTGACTTGAAATGTGTGGAGTAATTAAATTCACACCACAACTTCATAAAACTCATACCACAGGGCTGCCACTGCTAAGGAATTAGTTGGTGGGAGATTTGGAGTGACAGAGTTGAGTCACTTCTATCTACCTGTTATATAAATTACTCCAATCACACTACAGACAGAAATCAGACACACAGTTACAAACGTCTTCCGCAGAGAAACAACAAACCAGGCTCTAGAAGAAACACTAGTATTTAGTTGAGCTTCATGGCCTCAAGTTTCCGCATTGGATTTCCAACTTCAGGAGAAAATACAAGTTTGGTGGAAGATCAGACTGAATTGAGGGAGAAAATACACATTTGGCGGGAGATCGGACTGAATTGAAGGAGGAAAAGCAAGCTTGGCGGGAGATCGGACTGAATTGCAGGAGGTAATACAAGTTTGGTGGGAGATCAGACTAAATTGAGGGAGGAAAAACAAGTTTGAAAAGGAATTAGACTGAACTGAGGGAGAAAAAACTAATTTGGCGGAAGATCAGACTGAATTGTGGGAGGTAATACAAGTTTGGTGGGAGATCGGACTGAATTACAAAGGTCTCCTGCCACTGGGGAGAGTTGGCAGCCCTGGATCATTTATTTCTATTAATAGTAGTGAAAAGAGTAAAACTCAAAACACACAGACTGAAGTAAACGTCTATTTTATTAATGATATGTGAACTGCTGAGAGAGGCTGTCAGAGCTCTGTTCACACTAAAGGAAAACACATTTACTTTAATAACAGATCAGATCTCAGCTAAAGCTCCTCATCTAAATAATCAGTGAACACCAGCCAAGCACTGACATGCAGCCATCCTGAAGCAGTGCTAGCCTCCACGCAGCTGCAGTGCCTGCATTACACGTCCAGCCGGGTTGCTTCAGACACTCACTCACCTTGATTGCGTCCTTGATCTCTTTGGCATCGTGATAAGCTGGAGGTCGCATTAAACTGACGATCAGACGCTCAAACTTGCCCGTCAGTTCATACTTCAGATCCTCAATCAAGTCCTACAGACAACAACATTCATAAACAAACAGGATCATTTTTACAGACAGACAATTACATTGAAAGCACAATAAAGTATATATATATGGAGTTTGTTTGGTTTGTTTGGTCTCCCAGTGTCTGTGTGGAGTGTGTATGGTCTCCCAGTGTCTGTGTGGAGTGTGTATGGTCTCCCAGTGTCTGTGTGGAGTTTGTATGGTCTCCCAGTGTCTGTGTGGAGTTTGTATGGTCTCCCAGTGTCTGTGTGGAGTTTGTATGTTCTCTCAGTGTCTGTGTGGAGTGTGTATGGTCTCCCAGTGTCTGTGTTGAGTCTGTATGGTCTCCCAGTGTCTGTGTGGAGTGTGTATGGTCTCCCAGTGTCTGTGTGGAGTTTGTATGTTCTCTCAGTGTCTGTGTGGAGTTTGTATGTTCTCTCAGTGTCTGTGTGGAGTTTGTATGTTCTCTCAGTGTCTGTGTGGAGTTTGTATATTCTCTCAGTGTCTGTGTGGAGTGTGTATGGTCTACCAGTGTCTGTGTGGAGTTTGTATATTCTCTCAGTGTCTGTGTGGAGTTTGTATGGTCTCTCAGTGTCTGTGTGGAGTTTGTATGGTCTCTCAGTGTCTGTGTGGAGTTTGTATGGTCTCTCAGTGTCTGTGTGGAGTTTGTATGTTCTCTCAGTGTCTGTGTGGAGTTTGTATATTCTCTCAGTGTCTGTGTGGAGTGTGTATGTTCTCTCAGTGTCTGTGTGGAGTGTGTATGGTCTCTCAGTGTCTGTGTGGAGTTTGTATGGTCTCTCAGTGTCTGTGTGGAGTTTGTATGGTCTCTCAGTGTCTGTGTGGAGTGTGTATGGTCTCTCAGTGTCTGTGTGGAGTGTGTATGGTCTCTCAGTGTCTGTGTGGAGTCTGTATGTTCTCTCAGTGTCTGTGTGGAGTTTGTATGTTCTCTCAGTGTCTGTGTGGAGTGTGTATGGTCTCCCAGTGTCTGTGTGGAGTGTGTTTGGTCTCCCAGTGTCTGTGTGGAGTGTGTATGGTCTCCCAGTGTCTGTGTGGAGTGTGTTTGGTCTCCCAGTGTCTGTGTGGAGTGTGTATGGTCTCCCAGTGTCTGTGTGGAGTTTGTATGTTCTCTCAGTGTCTGTGTGGAGTGTGTATGGTCTCCCAGTGTCTGTGTGGAGTTTGTATGGTCTCCCAGTGTCTGTGTGGAGTGTGTATGGTCTCCCAGTGTCTGTGTGGAGTGTGTATGGTCTCCCAGTGTCTGTGTGGAGTGTGTATGGTCTCCCAGTGTCTGTGTGGAGTGTGTATGGTCTCTCAGTGTCTGTGTGGAGTTTGTATGGTCTCCCAGTGTCTGTGTGGAGTTTGTATGGTCTCCCAGTGTCTGTGTGGAGTTTGTATGTTCTCCCAGTGTCTGTGTGGAGTGTGTATGTTCTCTGTATGGGAGACACTGGGAGAACATAGACCCACAGTCCAAACACATGCAGTCAGGTAAATTGGAGATGCTCAGTCAGGTAAATTGGAGATGCTCCAATGAAGTAGGAGTGTATGTGTGATAAGCTTTTTTGAAGATGAATGAATGAACTTGTAAACTAACAGTGGACCTATTTGGACCTACTTTTATTGTAATTACAGTACAACATATGTAAACTAGTTGTGTACTCAAAGTTTAGTATACTCTTAGTATATGAAATATACTTTAATAAACTACATTGGTTACTAGTCCCAATAAGTATTGAAGAAGTTTACTTACAAGTTTACTACTAGTACATTAATATTAGTATACTTACTACATTAAGTGTTCTTGGGAAACATACTTCAACTTACTTGGGTTTACATAAGTTTTAACTTGATTGCAATGTTCTAGAACGTGGAGTTAGCTGTTAAAATGATAAATGATGTTGGTTATTCAAAGTACAATGGTGTTTAATTTATTTCCACATCTGTCTAATAAACTATAGAATATGCTGTAGAGCTGTTCTATCAGCATGCCACAGCTTTACTACAGCAGAGGTTCATTTTGGCTCAATGAAATCCAATCGATACACATTTAAAGAATGAAAGACTCAATCCGGTACAGATAAATCTGTTGTTGTGTGAGAAGCTGTTAGCATAACATCATACAAACACAGTTTGAACTCTACAGTTGTCCTTTACATTGTCTCACAATGTCTTGATGATTGGTTTACTAAAAAATGCTTTATCTGCATGGAACCAAACACTTCTCCACTAACCTAAATAGAAAGTTAACAGTTTTTGTCCTCTGCTGTGAAGTTATAATTTTGGAGATACTTGTTTTTGTTTCTTTGGACAGTAATGATAAACTATCTTTAATTCATGTCCCTGTTCACACTAGAGGTGAGACGGCTTAGCGACCAGGCTAATAAGTTTGTTACATCAGAGTGAGAGACAAGCAGAACGTTTCTGATTATAAACTTTATAGTGGGAGCTTATTGTTGTTCCTGCTCTTGGGGTAGTAGATGGTGGAAGAGGCGGGGTTTGCAAAACGAGGGGGCGTTTTTAATTTGCATAAGGGTGCATATCGTCACTATCCAAACAAAAACATTTATCAATTAATAATTTTCTGCATCATTTGAACATGACAGCTGTTTACATTGTACTTCAATTTCAGGATGAATGAGCCAATAGAAATGGTCCAAAGTAGCATAAGAAAAATTCTGGTTCCATTGACTTACATTGAAAGTAAAGTTTTTGTCCTCTCCTGTAAAATACTTGTTTTTCATTGGACAGTGCCGATATTCATAGATCCCCCAGAACAATATTAAACAATGTATTGCTTTTTCCTTTATTATTCTTTCCTTTATTAATAAATGCACTGCTCGTTATCATATAGATAGATAGATAGATAGATAGATAGATAGATAGATAGATAGATAGATAGATAGATAGATACTAAACCAAACAGTGTGTTGTTTTTAATTAGCTGACTGTCTCGCAGTCTGTCAGAGCTGCTGTTGAAGTACCTTCCCGTAGAGTGATTTGTAGGCCGAGCAGATCTCCTGTCTCTGAGCGTTGCTTCTGGAGGTGACCAGGTCCAAAATAGCTTCCTTATCACTTCCTATAGCACCAAATCAGGGGATCCTGTTAGCCACTCCATCCCTGAGGACACTGTCCCGCCAGGTGACTTCTGAAAAGTCAGTGAATTGAAAAGCAGCTACTCACCAAAGCCTTTCATGGCATTGTAGAGGGCTTCAGCATCGCCGTTAGCATCAAAATCAGGGAAGTCTGACACGGTGCCTCTGAATCCCTGAAACACAAACGGTAGAAACATTGTTTTTGTGCTTCAGTACTCGTTTATGATGTGAACATCAAACATACATGGACTCAACAGCAACTGCTGTTTTTATTCTTTGTTGTTTTTTTAAAGCTTTTATTTTCTGGCAGAAGTTTTAGCTGAGCCAGTTTAAGGCGAGCCTGCCCACCTATTTTAGAATTCAGAACTATTTGCAACTTGTGTTGGCATCATTTGACCTCCACGTTTAACACTGTTCGGTTAGCATTAGCAGTTTTCTATATTCTTCTATATTTTCTATATTTTTTTAGTGTGCTGTTTGGGAATCAGCGTTCAACTCTTGCACTAAAGCTCCATAAAAGCCCATTCAATTTAGTGCCCTCTAGTGTTTGTCGGACCCAGGAGACCCTATTGAGTGGTAATTCTCTCGCTACTGCTCTCCAGGTTGCTGAATGCACAGGGTTCTGGGGGGTCTGGGACCTCCTATGTAAGCATTTGGACCACCTGAATGTCTCGGAAATGTACATTCTGGGGATCTTATCATTACAACTTGATATCTTATGATTATACTGTGATTTGGCATGTAAACACAGTCTTCTGTACTTTTCTGAGGGTGAAACTTGGATAGCGAGAGTCGTGAGAGCCCATTTGAAAGCTCTCTTTAGTGATACAGGCAGGTGTTCAGTGATGTAGGAGGCTGATGATACCAATAATATTGTGAACAATACATCACAATAACAGAAATGACATCATCATATCGCCCAGCCCTGCGTCCAGAGAGAGAGAGATGCTCAATAATGCAGATGTTCTTGTCTCTGGGGGGTAACAGCTATCTGAGCAGTTTCACAATCAGCAACAATGGAACAGGCTCATGTGACAACCATCGCCAGCCCGGTGGACACGTCCTTTTCAGCTGTGTCCTCTCCTTCTCAGCTATATTAGACTCACAGTGCTAATGCAGGAGTACAACAGCAAACACCAAACACCACACCCCACCCTCCAAACCCTACACTCCAAACCCAACACTCCAAACACCAAACCCCACACCCCAAACACCAAACCGCACACTCCACCTTCCAAACCCCAAACCCTAATCCCCACACTCTAAATTCCAAACACCCTAACACCAAACACAAACACCAAACCACAAACAAAAAAGCCCAAAGACAAACCCCAAGCACCAAACCCTAAACAACAAACCCCAAACACCTAACCCCAAAACATAAATCCCCAAACACCACACACCAAACCCCTAACACTAAACCCCACATACAAAACCCCTAACACCAAACCCCTAACACTAAACCCCACATACAAAACCCCTAACACCAAACCCCTAACACTAAACCCCAAACACCAAACCCCTAACACCAAACCCCTAATACCAAACCCCAAACACCACACCCCAAACCCCTAACACTAAACCCCAAACACCAAACCCCTAACACTAAACCCCACATACAAAACCCCTAACACCAAACCCCTAATACCAAACCCCAAACACCACACCCCAAACCCCTAACACTAAACACCAAACCGCTAACACTAAACCCCACATACAAAACCCCTAACACCAAACCCCTAATACCAAACCCCAAACACCACACCCCAAACCCCCAACACTAAACCCCAAACACCTAACCCCAAAACATAAATCCCCAAACACCACACACCAAACCCCTAACACCAAACCCCACATACAAAACCCCTAACACCAAACCCCTAACACTAAACCCCAAACACCAAACCCCTAACACCAAACCCCTAATACCAAACCCCAAACACCACACACCAAACCCCTAACACTAAACCCCTAACACCTAACCCCAAAACATAAATCCCCAAACACTACAAACACCAAACCTCAAACCCTAAACTCTACCCTCCAAACAACACCCCCCAAACCCCACACATATTCATATTTTTTCATATTTTCAGAAATAATTATTCGGACAAGTTAATAGATTATTATGTAATAAGTCATTATGTCACCATAATAAGTCAAAATTTTGAAACAATAAGTCCAAATACATTATTATTTTAAGATAGTAAGTAAATATTGTTTACGTTTGATGTTGGCCTGATGGTTATACTTCATTATGTGAGTTATTCGCTAACTACTTTAAAACCAGTCTGTAATGTAGGTGGTCAGGAAAGAGAGAGGAAGCCCACTCGGACAACTGAATGGTCTCAGAATTCTCAGTAGTGGAGAAGTAAACCTCTTCCACACCATCTAAGCTGTA
The DNA here is from genome assembly GCA_021613375.1 of Megaleporinus macrocephalus. Lineage (NCBI taxonomy): Eukaryota > Metazoa > Chordata > Actinopteri > Characiformes > Anostomidae > Megaleporinus > Megaleporinus macrocephalus. The sequence goes on along the minus strand of CM038702.1, from coordinate 62,092,123 downwards.
ACTCTGTGGCTGGCTGTTGAACTAAAGCTGCTATTCTGAGTCCCACTAGCGTGTGAATTGCCATGTATGTGTAACTGAGCATTTCTGAGCTGAAAGAGGCCACGAAGGTCACTCCTGTGTCCAGTGTGGTCTCTCCTGCAGCCCGTAAAACACTCCTCTGGGTGTAAGGGGGACATTTAGCACAGCCTGTGAAGCCATAAGCAGAGAACAGTGGGCGGTCAGCTGACACCTGTCCAAGTCTGCAGCTGCCTGGTGGCCTCAGCAGTGCATGCGAGCCGGAGAGCGTACAGGTTTCACCTTACACGCGCAGCTCCATTCAGCCTGCGGGGCCATCGCTCAGCCTTCTCACAGACGCAGACGCTTTTTGTCTGAGCGAGCAATAATCCTACATGACTGTGCACTTCTGCTTCCTCTCCTCATTTTCCTGTAATTCCTCCCCCTGCTGGGCTGCGGCGCTGCCGGGGCACCGAGCCAGAACCCTCTGGGCATGCTCAGAGCTGCTCTCCTGTCCAGGCCCATTTCTGAGAACGTTCCTCAATGGGACAGCTGTGAGGTTCAAGTCTCAAGGCAACAGCCCCCTTAGCAACGATGACCTCAACAAACAAACATCCCACCAGGTCCACGGAGAAGATAAAGCCTCAGGAAAAGGACGAGGAGCTGCGTATGTCCTGGAGAAACCTGCTGCAATTTGCTGGACACTGTAAAACTAGCAGAGACTCCCAATACGCTATATGTCACAACATGCATCTCCAATTCTGTATATATATATATATATATATATATATATATATATATATATATATACACCCTTTTTTAATGGAGCATTTCTATTGATCCATTCATCCTTACATTTTTATATATATATATATATATATATATATATACTTTTCTATTGGTAAAATCTAATAGTACAATACATTTTACAATGCACAACATGTCACAATATGCACATAGAGGATAAAAATCTGGTTATATTCTGGTATATATTATATATTTATATAATAAGGTATATTGTGTACAGCATTTGTTGTTTACATTGTGTGAAAATGTAATAATGAGTGGACCAATAGAAATGCTCCAATTAAAAAAGAGTATATATATATATATATATATATATATATATATATATATATATATATATATATATATATATATATATATATCACAATACATTTTATGACACACAATGTACATATACAGGAAAAAAATCTTGTTATATTCTGGTATATATTATATATTTATATAATAATGTATAATAATGTATGAATTTTGTATATCATAATGCAACTCCAATTCTGTTCACTTTTGTGCATCACCTGAACACAGCAGCTATATATATATAGCTATATATATTTTTTAATTTATTTATATTTTTGCAAAAGTCAAATATCACAATAATTTTCACAATGCACAATATGTCACAATATGTATATACGGGGGGAAAAACTGGTTATATTGTGGAATATATTATATATTTATTTAATAATGTATATTTTGTATATCATATGCAACTCCAATTCTGTTCACTTTTGATGTTTTCCTGCACACCTGAACACAGCAGCTATATAAATAAAAAAATATATGTATTTATTTATTTATTTGTTTATTAATTTTTAAAAATCTAATATCACAATACTTTTCACAATGCACAATATGTTACAATATGCATATACGGGGATAAAATCTGGTTATATTGTGGTTATATATTGTATTATTGTGCATATCACAATGCACAATATGTAACAATATGTATTTTATTGCTGTCCAAAAAACATGCATCTCCAATTCTGTTCATTTTTATTTTTCTATAACGTTTGAACGCAGCAGCTGCCGTTCACATGGTGTGAAAATGTCATGATGAATGGACCAATAGAAATGCTCCAAAATAGCTTGGAAAGAATTCTGGTTCCATTGACTTACAATAAAAAGTAAAGAAGTTGGTCTCTCCTGTGAAGCTGCCTTTTTGGATATACTTGTTTTTCTTCAGACAGCAAAGATTTGTTCAGGTATCTGATCAGTTGGAAGACAGATAAACAACCAGTAGTGCTATATTTAAAATAAATACTATCAGAATTCATCTGTAAATATAAAGATTTTGATTCATTATCTGTACATACATTGTACATAATGTGTTTTGGGCTCATTATTGAGCTTTATGTTCTCCTCCTGGTTTGCCTCTTGTTCTGAAGTCTTGTTGGGACCTCCTGCAGTTCTGAGCCTTTGTGATTATTCTGTGGTCAATCTGTGTTTTGACCCTTGGACAGTTTTCTGACTTTTCTCCTTTAGACTCCGTAAGTCTGTTTATCTTTGTTTGGTTAGTTAAACTTGCAAGTGGATTTTTTCCATAGTTCTGTTGTGACATAATGAAATGTGCAGTTGATCAGTGATCCACAAAGTATTGACCACATACAGCATATATTATAATATATTATATATCATATTATAATATGACCTTACCATGATGATATATTGTTATACTGCCCAGCACTATTGTTTTCTATGGGGTTAGAAATGCAGTAAAATGAATAAAATGCAGTAGCTCAGCATCAACTAAACACTCTGCTCCTCTGGAGTTCAATACATCATCAACATATCTGTAGAACATGTTGGCCAAATCGAAATATCTGATGCTAATAATTTTAATAAGCACTTATCAACAAAGACTGATGATTCTGATATCACTGAGCATTGCCTAGTAACTAAAATGCATTAAAACTACAATATTCTGTTTATAATATTATAATAATTATTATAATGATGATTGTTATTATTTCTTTTTTTGTTTATTTATTTATTTTCACTGAAACATCACTGAAATGGCTGTCCAACGCCTTAGCATTCAAGTAAAACACCACAGCAATGCCCTAGCAATACCATAGCAACTACCTGGGATACCCTCAAAATTGCCTAGACACACTGCACCACCCACCTGGGATCCCATAGCAACTACCTGGGATACCTTCAAAATTGCCTAGACACACTGCACCACCCACCTGGGATCCCATAGCAACTACCTGGGATACCCTCAAAATTGCCTAGACACACTGTACCATCCACCCAGGATCCTATAGCAACTACCTGGGATACCCTCAAAACTGCCTAGACACACTGTACCATCCATCTAACACCTTACCAGCAACCCAGGATAACACAGCAACTTCTTAGCAACACCTTAGCATCCAACTGGGATACCGTAGCAACTTCAGAGCAGCACTTAAGCAACCAACCACCTGGAATATTCAATAATTCAACAGTCACCAAAGGTCGTAAATTATTATTATTATTATTATTATTATTATTATTATTATTATTAATAATAATAATAATAATAATAATAATAATAATAATAATAATAATAATACAACTACTACTACCACTACTACTACTACTACTACTTACTACTACCACTACTACTAACTACTACTACTACTTACTACTACCACTACTACTACTACTACTACTACTTACTACTACTACTACTACTACCACTACTACTTACTACTACTACTACCATACTACTACTTACTACCACTACTACTACTTACTACAACCACTACTACTAACTACTACTACTACTACTTACTACTACCACTACTACTACTACTACCACTACTACTTACTACTACCACTACTACTACTACTACTACTTACTACTACCACTACTACTTACTACTACTACTTACTACTACTTACTACTACCACCACTACTACTTACTACTACTACTACTACCACTACTACTACTTACTACTACCACTACCACTTACTACTACTACTACTACCATACTACTACTTACTACAACCACTACTACTAACTACTACTTACTACAACCACTACTACTACCACTACTACTTATTACTACTATTACCACTACTACTTACTACTACTACCACTACTACTTACTACTACTACCACTACTACTATTTACTACTACTACTACCACCACTACTACTTACTACTACTACTACTTACTACAACCACTACTACTAACTACTACTTACTACAACCACTACTACTACCACTACTACTACCACTACTACTTACTACTACTACCACTACTACTATTTACTACTACTACCACTACTACTTACTACTACTACTACTTACTACTACCACTACTAGTACTACTTCTTATTACTACTACTACTACTACTACTACTAATAATAATAATAATAATAATAATAATAATAATAATAGTAATAATAATAATAATCTAAGCTTATAAATTTGAGATGGTCACCACTGAGGAACCCTTTTTGGGGAATCCTGGAATTGGAAATATATCACTGCTGTCAGGGAAACAAACTTGTATCTCCATAAAAAGACATACTTTTGATGTAAGTCAGCAGAAGCAGACTTTCTCAGCCCACTCTCGGCCTTTTCTTTCTTTTCGTCTGTTCAGCATGAAAAGTACACTCTGAGTGGAGCACGCAGAGGGCTCTCAGAATCCCTGCACCTCCCAGGGCAAAAGTATTTACAGTTCTTAACCGATTACCTGATTAATAGATAGAATAGCTGGTAGAGTACTAGATTACTAAATTAATCGATAGCTGCAGCCTTAATATACATAATATATATATATATATATATATATATATATATATATATATATATATATATATATATATATATATATATATATATATATATAATGTGTGTGTGTGTGTGTGTGTGTGTGTGTGGAGTATAAGACAGAAGCTTAGGCTTACCTTGCCCATGTTTTCTCAGTTGCAGGCTGTCGGTGGAATGATGGAATAAATTGACTCTGAAAGACAAACATTGCAGGATTGACTGACTGACAGAAGTTCAGTTACAGTGCAGTTCATCTCTTACACTTTCAGGTTTGTTGCACACCTAGAACATTACCTAGTAACTACATGGAAAACCACCAAACAGTGTTATTTAATAATAAAGAACTGAGACTTTTAAAGCTGCCATACAATTAAACTGTATTTAACTATATCTACTACTATTACTACTACTACCACTACTACTACTACCACTACTACTACTACTACTACCACTACTACTACTACCACTACTACTACTACTACTACTACTACTACTACCACTACTACTACTACTACTACCACTACTACTACTACCACTACTACTACTACTACTAACTACTACTACCACTACTACTACTACCACTACTACTACTACTACTAACTACTACTACCACTACTACTACTACCACTACTACTACTACTACTACTACTACCACTACTACTACTACCACTACAACTACTACTACTAACTACTACTACCACTACTACTACTACCACTACTACTACTACCACTACTACTACTACTACCACTACTACTACTACCACTACTACTACTACTACTACTACCACTACTACTACTACCACTACTACTACTACCACTACTACTACTACTACTATTTACTACTACTACTACCACTACTACTACTACTACTACCACTACTACTACTACTATTACTACTACTACTACTATTACTACTACTATCACTACTACTATTACTACTATTACTACTACTACCACTATTATTACTACTACTACTACTACTACTATTACTACTACTATTACTACTACTACTACTACTACCACTACTACTACTACCACTACTACTACTACCACTACTACTACTACTACTACCACTACTACTACTACTACTACTACTACTATTACTACTACTACTACTATTACTACTACTATCACTACTACTATTACTACTATTACTACTACTACCACTATTATTACTACTACTACTACTACTACTACTATTACTACTACTATTACTACTACTACTATTACTACTACTACTACTACTACTATTATTACTACTACTACTACTTCTTACTACTACTACTACCACAATTACTACTACTACTACTACTACTACTACTACTTACTACTACTACTACTACTACTGCTACTACTACTTATTACTACTACTACTACTACTACTTATTACTACTACTACTTACTACTACCACTACTTATTACTACTACTACTACTTCTTCTTACTACTACTACTACTACTACTACTACTTATTACTACTACTACTACTACTACTACTTATTACTACTACTACTTACTATTACCACTACTTATTACTACTACTACTACTTATTACTACTACTACTACTACTACTACTACTTATTGCTACTACTACCATTACTACTACTACTTCTTATTACTACTACTACTACTACTTCTTATTACTACTACTACTACTACTACTTATTACTACTACTACCATTACTACTACTACTTCTTATTACCACTACTACCACCACTACGACTAATACTACTTCTTATTATTACTACCACTACTACTACTTTTTATTACTACTACCACTACTACTACAACAACTTCTTATTACTACTACTACTACCATTACTACTACTACTTCTTATTACTACTACCACTACTACTACAACAACTTCTTATTACTACTACTACCACTACTACTACAACAACTTCTTATTACTACTACTACCATTACTACTACAACTTCTTATTACTACTACCACTACTACTACTACAACTTCTTATTACTACTACCACTACTACTACTACAACTTCTTATTACTACTACTACCATTACTACTACTACTTCTTATTACCACTACTACCACCACTACGACTAATACTACTTCTTATTATTACTACCACTACTACTACTTTTTATTACTACTACCACTACTACTACAACAACTTCTTATTACTACTACTACTACCATTACTACTACAACTTCTTATTACTACTACCACTACTACTACAACTTTTTATTACTACTACCACTACTACTACTACAACTTCTTATTACTACTACTACCATTACTACTACTACTTCTTATTACTACTACCACTACTACTACAACAACAACTTCTTATTACTACTACTACCATTACTACTACAACTTCTTATTACTACTACCACTACTACTACTACAACTTCTTATTACTACTACTACCATTACTACTACAACTTCTTATTACTACTACCACTACTACTACTTCAACTTCTTATTACTACTACTACTACCATTACTACTACTACTTCTTATTACTACTACCACTACTACTACAACAACTTCTTATTACTACTACTACCATTACTACTACTACTTCTTATTACTACTACCACTACCACTACTACTACTTCATATTAATACTACTACCACTACTACTTCTTATTACTACTACTACCATTACTACTACTAATTCTTATTACTACTACTACCACTGCTACTACTACTTCTTATTAATGTTACTACCACCACTACTACTACTACTAATTCTTATTACTACTACTACCATTAGTACTAATTCTTATTACTACTACTACCACTGCTACTACTACTTCTTATTAATGCTACTACCACTACTACTAACTACTACCACTACTACTACTTCTTATTACTATTACTACCACTGCTACTACTACTTCTTATTAATGCTACTACCACTACTACTAACTACTACCACTACTACTACTTCTTATTAATACTACTACCACTGCTACTACTACTTCTTATTACTACTACTACTACCACTACTACTACTTCTTCTTATTACTACAACTACTACAACTACTTCTACTTCTTATAACTACTACTACAACTACTATTACTACCTCTTATTACTACTACTACCACTACTACTACTACTACTTCTTATTACTACTACTACAACTACTACTACTACTACCTCTTTTTACTACTACTACCACTACTACTACTACTACTACTTCTTATTACTACTACTTACTACTACTACCACTACTATTACTACTTTTTATTACTACTATATGCTTCTACTTATTACTACTACTACCACCACTACTACTACTACTACTTCTTATTACTACTACTGCCACCACTACTTACTACTACTTCTTAATACTACTACTTACTACTACTACTTACTACTACCACTACTACTACTATTACTACTTTTTATTACTACTACCACCATTACTACATATTACTACTACTACTACTACTACCACTACTTACTACTACTACGTCTTATTACTACTACTACTACTTACTTTACCTCCTTCAGACACAAATCCTGCATCTACCAAAGAGAGACGATAAAACAGGCTGAGCTCAAAATCCTACACTGTTACAGACTCATTAATATTCACACCCCACCATTCACATACAACCACAACAGCAACCAAACCAGTGACTATGTGGAGAAATCCAGTGTTCAACTTTTCACTCCCTTCCCAACAAACTGAACTGTCAGCGGGGCTGATATTTATCTTTAAACTAAGCTGAGCTTGCTTCCAATTCTCCAGCTTCTGAATCTGATGTTCTGCTCCACCTTAAATTCTGCAGCTTGTACAGACACCAGGATGTAACTGCAGAACCATTTAAAGGTGGATTCGCAAAACAATCCAGCGAATAGGAACTTCAGAGCCCTCATCAACAAAATCCTGAATAACTCTGCAGTTCGTACATTCCACTCTGGACTCTTGGAGCAGCTTCAGCTCAGCGTTCAACACTGAAGAGACTGAAGAGACGAGCAGCTCCACCTTCATTAGCACCACAACCTCCAACAGTGACTGTAAGTAGCAGCCATGCTGTGTGAGAGTATCACTGTGTGCTGGTTGAAGCAGATCATCTTAAACTGAAAGTTTCACAGAGACACCTTTAATCTACTTTGTGTTTGATGTGGAGATGAAAGAGAGTAGCTGGTACAGGTAACGTTACATACTAGCAGCTCCAAGTAACTAATATAGCTAACTAAACAGTGTGAGGGCGGAGCTTATTCACACAGAGGTTCATTTTATTTAGTCTTAGGCATGTTGTGTCTGTGATCTTCACAGATCTTCACAGCGTCTCACTGTAAACCAGCCAATCAGAGCAGAGCAATTAGAGTATTTATCATAGGGTTTAAATAGGGTTTAAATTTATCATAGGGTGCTGAATAGGTGTATTCTATGGCACCTTTAACAACATAAATATCTCATCAGAGAAAAGCTGATACTGTAGACCCCCAAACTCTACTACTGTGATTCAGCTGAAAGGAATGAAACTGAGGGCGTAACTGAGACAGCTCAGACCCGAAGCTGACACGGTGGCCGCAGCTTCCAGCGTGCTTTCATTCAGGGCCTAAATGCCTTCAGTTAAAGTTTATTACAACTGGAACGTGTTCAGTTTTCAGCCATACGTTCACTGAGGGAGCAACTGTGGCGCTGCCTACAACACCCCCCACCCCCCAACCCCCTTCCAGACAGACACAGCAGTGGAACAGGCCTCCTGGCCACCGGCCGAGTGCTTTAAAGCAAGGCCACGTTTTCCATACTTTCGCCAGCTCACGCCACGCTCTCACAATGAGCTCTTTGATTACGTCACACAGGGGGCGAAATCAAGGATACTGCATGTTCGACAGAGGTGCTGACCAAAACCGGGGCGGCCTCTATTGATTACATTAGTGATCGAGTAACTGTTATCGCCTGGAAGTCCCATCTAGAGGCTTATTATTCAGTAACTACATGGACTACAATGCCAAATGACTCATAAGCTATAGGCAGGTCCAGATCCTGTGCTGTTACAAACTCTTTGGGAATACACAAATGCATGCAAATGCAGAAAAGATGCATTATCATGATGTCATGCAGCCCAGAACCTGAACAGCTACAGATCCATAGGTGTTAAATCTTCAGTCATTCTTATTTTTATATTCGTTTTAGCCCTGCGTGAAGCATAAAACAGTAAATGCACATACATGCAGCTGTAAGGACTGTTTGCTGCATTGTTTGAATTGTAACTGGGGAGGCCAAAAATAGCCTGCTCAGATGGGGTAGTAACACATGCAGGGTCCAGGACAGGGGGAGAGCCACACCCAGGGGGTAACCCCCCCACTTCTTTAAAGGTTATACACATTCTAATACATTCATTTACTGTATACAGGAGCTCGGAACGGAATGTATGTCTTCACACGGCTGCACTGTCTTTGCACCTCTGATGTTAAAGAAAGTTTCTCTTTCATTCCTAACTGGACTCTGTAAGTGAGCTACACTGTCCTATGTATGCCATATGCTCTACAGCTGCCTATATAATGCACATACTAGAACCTGCAGACCTTCAGCTCGTGGAGAACAGCCAGATCAGCAGTGCTGGAACAGTGGAACTCACCTCCTCGGGGGGTAGTGGTGTTTAGTCCTGCTGCGGAGAAGCTCCTGTCCTCACTATCAGCCAGAGTGAGGGACTTAAGCAGAAGCAGCTGTTCTTCGCCGTTCATGCGGCTCTGACGTCACACATGCAGCAGCCCGGTGCCAATCCGATTGGCTGGCGGCTCAAACTCTCAGACAGTCGGATGCTCTAGAACACTACCTAGAACGCCTTTGGAGCGTCTGGTATCTGAAGAGGTTCCGTTTAATAGAGCAGCTATTAAACGCGGTAAACGGCACAAAGCTTCAAAGTGCAAGGCTGCTCGAGACACCAGCCAATCGCAGCGTGGGGGGGCGGGTCTTGGCGGAATGTGGGTGGGAAAGAAAAAAAGACACAGCGCCCACAGTTCGTCAGTCCCAGCGCAGGAGGCGGGGCTCTGCTACCCAATACGGGTGGAGTTAAAAATAAATACCGGGGTGAACGGTTTCCCCACAATGACGTAACACAATAAAAGCCGGCTTTTTCTAGCGCACGAGGCCAGGTAATATGACGTTCTATGTTCGGGAAAGTCACGTGCGTTCTAATTATTAGGAATCAATCAGAATTGATACGATTTAAATGTTAGGCATCATGAGCTACACATACATATAAATATAAGGGTTATAAAATATGTGAATAAGTAAACAAGTTAAAAAAGAAATGAATATATTAGGAAACAATTAAAATAATATTTATTTATTAATTTATTAATTTATTTATTTATTTATATAGTGGCTTCTCACAAAGCTTAAAGTGCTTCACGAACCTTGGGCAAAAATCAGAAGAAGGTACATTACATTAACATAAACATACAAACAAGAGAAGAACACTGAATAATAAACAATGGATAGTAATGAGAATATAAAATAGAATAAAGTAACAATTTGGAAACAGAGATGAAGAACACATAAAAATAAATTTATCAATACACTTATAATACATTTCTGATGGATATTCCAAAACGACCTGTGTATATAAAGTTACTGGAGAAAAAAAATAAAATAAAGTCAATAAAAAAACTGTAAAGTCAATAAAGTCAATAAAAAAATTTCTTAATTTATGTTTTATATATATATATATATATATATATATATATATATATATATATATATATATATATATATATATATATGTATCTCCTTGTATCTGCACTCACTGTCTATTATATCAGCTCCACTATTCATATAGGAGCTACACTTACAGACAGTAGTTCATCTGATTCTCTGTATACTTTATTACCCTGTTCTTCAATTATCAGGACCCCCACAGGACCACCACATAGCAGGTACTATTAGGGAGGTGGATCATTCTCAGCACTGCAGTGTCACTGACGTGGTGGTGTGTTAGTGTATGTTGTGCTGGTGTGAGTGGATCAGACACAGCAGTGGTGCTGCTGGAGTGAGAATCGTCCACCAGACAAAACTATCCAGACAGCAGTGTCCTGTGGGCGGCGTCCTGTGTCCACTGATGAAGAACTAGAGAACACAAACTGTGCAGCAGCAGATGAGCTACTGTCTCTGACTTTACATCTACAAGGTGGACCAGCAAGTAGTAGGAGTGTCTAATAGAGTGGACAGTGAGTGGACACAGTGTTTAAACACACCAGCAGCACTGCTGTGTCTGATCTACTCATACCAGCACAACACACACTAACACACCACCACCACGTCAGTCTCACTGCAGCGCTAAGAATCATCCACCAACCAAATAATATATTCTCTGTGGTGGTCCTGTGGTCCTGATCATAGAAGAACAGGGTAATAAAGTATACAAAGAATCAGGTGAACATGGTCAGTGGAGCTAATATAGTAGACTTAGTTATAAGTCTAGTTATAAGACTATAGTTTCTGTAGATACAAGATGTTATGGCTGATGGTATATAGATATGGAGTGGAGACTGAGCAGAGATGGGGTCTATTTGTCGGTGGAGACTGAGCAGAGATGGGGTCTATTTGTCGGTGGAGACTGAGCAGAGATGGGGTCTATTTGTCGGTGGAGACTGAGCAGAGATGGGGTCTATTTGTCGGTGGAGACTGAGCAGAGATGGGGTCTATTTGTCGTGGAGACTGAGCAGAGATGGGGTCTATTTGTCAGTGGAGACTGAGCAGAGATGGGGTCTATTTGTCAGTGGAGACTGAGCAGAGATGGGGTCTATTTGTCAGTGGAGACTGAGCAGAGATGGGGTATATTTGTCAGTGGAGACTGAGCAGAGATGGGGTCTATTTGTCAGTGGAGACTGAGCAGAGATGGGGTATATTTGTCAGTGGAGACTGAGCAGAGATGGGGTCTATTTGTCAGTGGAGACTGAGCAGAGATGGGGTCTAGTTGTCAGTGGAGACTGAGCAGAGATGGGGTCTATTTGTCGGTGGAGACTGAGCAGAGATGGGGTCTAGTTGTCAGTGGAGACTGAGCAGAGATGGGGTCTAGTTGTCAGTGGAGACTAAGCAGAGATGGGGTCTAGTTGTCGGTGGAGACTGAGCAGAGATGAGGTCTAGTTGTCAGTGGAGACTGAGCAGAGATGGGGTCTAGTTGTCAGTGGAGACTGAGCAGAGATGGGGTTTGGCCTTGTTGAGTCAGAAACGTCTCTGGGGTGTGCTCTGTTTAAAAACAGACTGAATTAAGTGGTAAAGCGGAGCTGAAATTGCAGGTAAGTATGGCAAAGACAAACACGCGCTCATATGAATCAGGGGGAGGGGGGCGAGCAGAGGGCGGTCTGGGAGAGTATGTGGCAGCTTCACGGCTCAGCATGTTCAGCCCGGTCTGCGATCCTGACAGAGCTATTTCTGTCCCAGCACAGGGTCGTTCCGGTAAGTGGCCGAGGAATTCAAAGCAGCACAAACACGGAGAGAGGGAATGGTGGGCGGGAGTAGAAAGAGAAACAGAAAGACAGAAAGTGGGCTGCAGTGTCTTAATCACAGTGTCCTAAAATGGAGATGACTCACCCACTCACAACACAACCTGGACACTTCCGGGAAGTCACTCCGCTTCCCGTAGCATCCACATCCAAGACAGATTCACTGGAGTGATGTGTATATATATATATATATATATATATATATATATATATATATATATATATATATATATATATATATATATATATATATATATATATATATATTCTTCACACTCAGACATTCAGGTTCTGTGGCATCCTGCTGAGAACCCTTTTCTGGGCACCCTTATTTTCAATAGTGTATGTTCTTCAAAGACGGTTCTGTAGTACAAGTTCTATGCAAAACCATATTCAGCACATTCTCCATCAATCAGAAGAACAATTTCACCAAGCAAAGATGCATGCAAATGGTTCTTTGCGTGTTTATGGTTTTACTTAGAACCACTATTTTTACTAATAAACCATAAAAAGAGGGTAGGATCTTATAGTGGGTTGTATCACCTGAGAAACTATCTAATTACCTAATGTATGCCACCACTTCACATACACTGACTGAGCACTTTGTTAGGAACGCTATACTAATACTGGGCCACTCTTTACTCTCAACACAGCTTTAGTTCATAAAGGCACAGATTCCTCCAGATGAGAAAACATCTCCCACCCTCATTACACCACCTCCACCAGCCTGGACTGCTCACAAAAGGCAGGTTGGGTTCATGGATTCATGCTGTAGGAGCAAGAAATGGAGATTCATTAGTCCAGGCTACCTTCCTCCAGTCGTCCTCTGTCCAGTTTTGGTAAAACAGCCACATAACTGGATGTAGTGTCGCTTATGCAGCCAGCACGTAAGGCCTTGAAGTTCTATGAACACCACTAGTCCAGGCAGCCCCACAGCTGCTCTACAGCATCATTCAATCAGCTGGGCCAGGCAGTCACGCAGCTGTGGCATATATATATATATATATATATATATATATATATATATATATATATATATATATATATATATATATATATATATATATATATATATATATATATATATATATAAACTATATTTATACTTTAAAAATAAAAAATCATTAAAATAAAAATAAAATATCATGAACTAAAATCTCAGCTGTTCTAATACATAGCCCACATTCCTCACTAGCACTTTATTTCAACATACAATGTGACTTTAATCAAATGAGGAATGTGGACTTTGTATTAGAACAGCTGAGATTTTAGTCATTGGTGTTCCAGTCCATGGTGTTACTCTTAGAACATCTAGTGTGCAATATTTGTCATTACAATACCTGTAATTGTGGAATATTTTTCATTTTCTACATTTTTATAGTCAAAACATTCTACATGTTTTGACTATAATATAGAACAGCACGGATTTTATTCATGTTGTCAATGGAGCAAGTGTCAGTGGTGTAACTTATGAAACATTAATTGATTTTATAGGTGAAAATAAATATAATGTCTTTTTTTCCTACATACCATGTGACTTTGAAACACTAAAGTAGTGAAAGCAGACTTTGATTTAAAAAAAGCTTCAGCTTTAAGTCATTTAGTCAGTCGTGTTACAGTCAGCGGTGTCACTCACTATACTAATATTGTTCAAACTACCTTTTACACTGGATTACAAACCAACTCCCACCACACTGACAGAACAACCCTCATCAAGTCCACGCTTTCTGAAAGGCATTGAGTTCAAGGTCTGGAGTCAAACCTCAAAGATGAATGCCTTTTGGCAGAGAAAGAGAAAGTTCTCTGGCCCCCTCTAGTGCCCGAACACAAGACTGCAACTAAGCTGCTGCCAAAGCCTCTACATCGCTGCCTCAGTTCCAACAAAACACAACCCACAGCGCACTTTTGATCATGCGTGCTCTTTCCTATACCAACAATAAGCCCCCCTCACATGACCAAGTGTGTTACAAAAGCGGCTCTGATAGACATCCTGGCTGTGTCCACTCTGGCGGTAAGAATGGGCACATTATGGGTCAAGCTGAAAAGTGCGAGGAGACTGAAAGGCTACTTTGTGACTAATTCCACCGAGTGGGAGGGTCACACAGGCCACTCTTGTATATATTGTGACCCCCCGCCCCAAAACAAATCACTTGCTTGAGCAGCGTAAACAGAGCTGGAGATATTTACCATAGGAGCAGACGTCCAGCAGCCTGAGCAGGTAAAGAAGAACTTGCTTACTTCATACAGTGAGACTGTGTAGATATCATGCCTGACTTTCAGATGTATTAGTTATGAGTGTATATAATAATAAGTATTCCTAGGAGAGCATGGGAATGGGGGTGGTCCTTATATGGCAGGTGCAAACTGAATGCAATATGCAATATATTTAAAATGCTTAAATGATGGACAGCATTATAGGCAATAGCTCATAACAGTAATAATACTTCTATTATATATACATATATTCCATGTGTGTTCTATGTATGGATACTGACCCTTATGGAAAATGGTCAGTCTTCAGCATTGTTCACTGCTGCTGGGCAGCATGCAAGCATACTGGAGCGGATGCCAAGTGGGATTAGGAGGGATTCTAAAGCTCTTAATGGGACGCTGGAGAAAAGCTCACAAAGAGCAAAGTGTGCAGAGCTTCTACCGCCAGAGTCCTGAAAGCAGCTTTGTCCCTTTATTGGAGGAGACTCAATTCTGGGTTAATGAGAGGAGACTCTGAGTGTATGTGGGTGTTTTCCTGCTCACACATACCTGACTTCTCAGTTACACCTGAACTCCAGCAGCTGCATCACTAAATGGATAATGGTAAATGGCACTTGTGAAAATTAATATATTTAAAAAAAGCTTTTTCTTTTTTATGTACTCAGTAAAACACTTTATTATTAAAATATTAAACAGTATTAATAGAGTAAGTAGTGCTTTTACATACATCAGTGTGTATATTTAACCCTTTCCAAGCTTCTCCTTCTTTAAACAACCCAGTATTATTTACAGTTCTCATCTAATACCTGCTTTGACTGCTCAGTACTTCATTAAGCTAAATCAAGATTGCTGCTGAAGGAACTGAATACATTCATACAATGTCTGGGGCGTCCAGGAGAAATCTGGAACTACACTTTGTTCTTCAAACTGGAGTCAAGATCTGATCTACTTCTCTCACAATAAGATATTCATGTTACTTTGTATTGTATGTATGATTATTTACATCTGTTCTAATCAGATCTGGTGTAAATACATTTATTACACTCTGAGGCTTCTGAGTTAATAGTGACCAGCATAACCAAAAGATAACAAGCTGAACCTCATGTAGCTGCAACATCATTCCTTTATCATCACCAACACTGTTCCTTCATCTCTTCATTCCTTTATCATCACCAACACTGTTCCTTCATCCCTTCATTCCTTTATCATCACCAACACTGTTCCTTTATCTCTTCATTCCTTTATCATCACCAACACTGTTCCTTTATCTCTTCATTCCTTTATCATCACCAACACTGTTCCTTCATCCCTTCATTCCTTTATCATCACCAACACTGTTCCTTCATCCCTTCATTTCTTTATCACCACCAACACTGTTCCTTCATCTCTTCATTCCTTTATCATCACCAACACTGTTCCTTTATCCCTTCATTCCTTTATCATCACCAACACTGTTCCTTTATCTCTTCATTCCTTTATCATCACCAACACTGTTCCTTTATCTCTTCATTCCTTTATCATCACCAACACTGTTCCTTTATCCCTTTATTCCTTTATCATCACCAACACTGTTCCTTTATCTCTTCATTCCTTTATCATCACCAACACTGTTCCTTTATCTCTTCATTCCTTTATCATCACCAACACTGTTCCTTTATCACTTCATTCCTTTATCATCACCAACACTGTTCCTTCATCCCTTCATTACTTTATCATCACCAACACTGTTCCTTTATCCCTTCATTCCTTTATCATCACCAACACTGTTCCTTTATCCCTTCATTCCTTTATCATCACCAACGCTGTTCCTTCATTCCTTCATTCCTTTATCATCACCAACACTGTTTCTTCATCTCTTCATTCCTTTATCATCACCAACACTGTTCCTTCATCTCTTCATTACTTTATCATCATCAACACTGTTCCTTCATCCCTTCATTCCTTTATCATCATCAACACTGTTACTTCATCTCTTCATTCCTTTATCATCACCAACACTGTTCCTTTATCCCTTCATTCCTTTATCATCACCAACGCTGTTCCTTCATTCCTTCATTCTTTTATCATCACCAACACTGTTCCTTTATCACTTCATTCCTTTATCACCACCAACACTGTTACTTCATCCCTTCATTTCTTTATCATCACCAACACTGTTCCTTCATCCCTTCATTTCTTTATCACCACCAACACTGTTCCTTCATCCCTTCATTCCTTTATCATCACCAACACTGTTACTTCATCCCTTCATTTCTTTATCATCACCAACACTGTTCCTTCATCCCTTCATTTCTTTATCACCACCAACACTGTTCCTTCATCCCTTCATTCCTTTATCATCACCAACACTGTTCCTTCATCCCTTCATTCCTTTATCATCACCAACACTGTTCCTTCATCCCTTCATTCCTTTATCATCACCAACACTGTTCCTTCATCCCTTCATTCCTTTATCATCACCAACACTGTTTCTTCATCCCTTCATTCCTTTATCATCACCAACACTGTTTCTTCATCCCTTCATTCTGTTATCATCATCAACACTGTTCCTTCATCCCTTCATTCCTTTATCATCACCAACACTGTTCCTTCATCTCTTCATTCCTTTATCATCACCAACACTGTTACTTCATCCCTTCATTTCTTTATCATCACTAACACTGTTCCTTCATCTCTTCATTCCTTTATCATCACCAACACTGTTACTTCATCCCTTCATTTCTTTATCATCACTAACACTGTTCCTTTATCACTTCATTCTGTTATCATCACCAGCATTGTTCTTTCATTCCTTTATTATTTTGGTGCACTTCCTCTCAAATGCCTCCTCCAGACGGGCTTCTCACTGTTAACTCCAGAAGTAGGACTTGCTTTGTGGATTCAGATGCCACATCCAGTGGTAGTTGCAATGTGCTGCGAGAACCTGATTCGCCTCTCCAGCTCTAACATCAGCTGCTGTTAGCCCCTTGCAGGGATGAGTATTCCTGTACAAGGTTCTCTGAGAGAAGATCAAGTATTCTTGGTCCACTCTTCTCGAGAGATGATGGAATCTGCAATGGTGTTTAACACCTCTGTTTATACCACCCTTCTCCCAATACCTTGATGCAGCAGCTTAGGATGTGTTCTAGGGTGTCTTTGTTGAAGCCAGGGGTGAATTGAGGGACTAGAAAGTGCACCATGGACCGCCTGAACAAGGAACAAGGATCCAGCTTGGTCCAGGTCACTTACCATACATGGCAATAATCCAGCTGGAGCAAGTCAGAAAACAGGTTCACTGGTCAGGTCGAGTCAAGGTTTATTTATACAGTGCCTTTTGCAGCAGACGTTGTCACAAAGCATCTTTGCAGAAAATCTGGACCCCTGGTGAACAAGCCAGGGGCAACTATGGCAAGAACAACTCCCTCAGAGCAAGAAACCTCGAGAGAAACCCGGCTCAAAAAGGGGAACTGGTCTACAGAGGACAACAACTATATGGAATATTGTATGTAGAGAAAAAAACAGAAAGAAAACAGTTGGAGTCTCATCAGAGCAGTAACCAGAAGCAGCTCAGCGTTTGTGAAAGTAGGAGAAGAAAGCGCAAGCAAGCAAAGATCTTGGGCAGGGCCAGCATGCTGGTGAAGCCTTCAACAAAGCTCTGGACAGCAGGAAGATGCATGGTGGGTAAACTGGTCCAGAACTGGTGCTTTGGGATGGTGAAGGATGGCTATATTTGTGTTGTGACCCCTGATTCCTCAGTATGTTTCCAGAGGAGGATGGGTTTCCCTTTTAGAGTCTGGTTCCTCTTGAGGTTTCTCCTCTTGATCTGAAGGGGGTGGTTTTCTGCCACTGTGGCCCCTGGTTTGCTCATTGAGGGACGTGGAGCCAGATATTCTGTAAAGCTGCTTTGTGACAACATCTATTGTTAAAGGCGCATGTAAGTAAACCTTGACTTGACTTGATGATTGAAAGGACCAGGTTTGCTTGTTCCTTGGTCCTTCGCCGTGGAAACAACAGGGTCTATGAAAAAAATGTACATCAACAGAACAAGCTTGTTCAGCATAACAGTGTTGATCCAGCAAACAATGTATATCAGTCAGTGGAGGGAAAGTATTTGCTTTTCTCAGCTTATCTCGAAGGAGTTGGCTTAGGGGCCTTGAGATCTGAATATAAGAAACAATGTAATTTCACCTTGCTCTTTAATAACCGGACCTATGAGCGAGGGTCCTTACTGCTGCTGTTATTCGTGGAGTGTCCTTGCCCCCACGGACTCCAGCTTTCACTGATCTCCTGCGTGCACCCCCTCACTCTGCCTAAATCTCTGTATCTGAGATAGATTGCACGCTGGAGTTTGTCTTCAGCGTTCAAGGCTGCAGCCATACAACCACCCCCTCACCCCCCCAACCCCCAGCTATCGCAGATACAGCCACTGTGAGCTTTAATCTTAATTCTTGAATGCCACATGAGTGACTCCCTCGCTCAGTTTAACCTTTCCCTCACCCTTGCGTTCAAGGAGGAATGGTTCCAAGACTCATGGTTCCAAGCAGCCTGAAAGCATGAACCCCTCATTTTAAGGTGAGTGATGCTTTATTTGGCTATAAATCTCTAGTTATTATATAATAAGACCAAGACACGCACCAGGACTACTTTTATTAAGTACTGTCATATCAAGCTCAGGCTCGGGGCACCTACTGCCATCAGCCTCGTCCTAGCACAGTTGTGATAAAGCGATCTGCTGCAGTCAGGACTTTTTGAAAGGGCTTAAGAATGACACATCACGTCTTCTCCCTCTCAGACACACATGCCGGAGCCGAGAATCAAGCACAGGTAAGAACCTCAGACGCATTTCCTTTCTACTGCATAAGACGCTGCTTAAAGGGGAATTCCACCCATTTTTCATAATTAAGAGTTTCATCCAGAGTGGTATATGTATATGTGGTATATGCTCCAAATGTTGTTTACAGTGGTGGTGAATGGAAACCAGGGGTCACCATGTCTATAACACAAATACAGCATTTTATTCACTATAGAAACCACCAGAGAACCTACACGTGTCTGCTGAGTGTTTATAAGTGACGTAGATGATGATAAAATAGTGATGAGTCTAAAGTGATATGATTTCACTGGGGACTACTTTGCCTTATAGCACCAACAGTGTGCAGTAATAACTTTTAGAGAACTTTTAGAGGCATTTCAACGTCTGGTTACTATTATCACCACAAATTTTAAAAACTAGTGGAGTTGCCCTTTTATCAGTGCTGTGTTGGCAGACTGTTAATTGCATTTTGTCTTTTTTATTCTGTTTTGTTTATTATTATTATTATTATTATTATTATTATTATTATTATTATTATTATTATTAATAGTAGTAGTAGTAGTATAAATAATTAATTTTATGTATTTATTTATTTTATATATTTATTTTTAGGCATCAATGGGTTAATCCATATATATATAAATTATATATATAGTAAATTTATTATATATTAGGATATAAGGAAACATGCTGCAGATCTTATTTTGATTGTTTTAATAGGGATATGATTCTATAGAGTTATACTTTAGACAAAAAAATATTTTGTGTTGTTTTCTTGTCAGTAACTCACTTTTAAGCCAAATGGTTTGATCATACAATACTGTGTAAATGTTTTAGGCACTTTAGGGACATTATTATATATAAATTATATATAAAAAGCTTTTATTTACTCATTAAACATTTTATTGTTTAAATATTCAAACACTATTAATACAGTAAGTAGTGCTTTTCCATATGTCAGTGTGTTTATTTAACCCTTTCTAAGCTTCTCCTTCTATAAACAACCCAGTATTATTTACAGTTCTCATCTAATACCTGCTTTGACTGCTCAGTACTTCATTAAGCTAAATCAAGATTTGCTGCTGAAGGAACTGAACACATTCATACAATGTCTGAGGCGTCCAGGAGAAATCTGGAACTACACTTTGTTCTTCAAACTGGAGTCAAGATCTGATCTACTTCTCTCACAATAACATATTCATGATACTTTGTATTGTATGTATGATTATTTACATCTGTTCTAATCAGATCTGGTGTTCTAACTGGTGTAAATACACTAATTGATCAGACTTTTAAACAATCAGCTCAGGTGCCTCAGACTTTTACACTCTAGTGTATATGTGGTCAGTCAGGCTCAGAGAACACATGGAAGCTTTACATGTGGACATAAATGGGTTAATTACGACTGACACAAATTAAGCCTCACAGAAGTCATGACCTCTCGTTACTACCACTGAACATCTCTGTTTCCTCTCTGGAAGGGCAGCTGACCATGTGTGGACGGGAGTTTTGTTCGTTCCTGCGCGGGCTCTCCCGCAGGAAGCCTCTGGAGCCGGAGGGCGAAGTGTCCACCTTCCGCCGCTGTCTGACCACGGTGGACTTGGTGGCTCTGGGCGTGGGCAGTACGCTGGGTGCCGGTGTTTACGTGCTGTCCGGCGAGGTGGCCCGAGCCCTGTCCGGCCCCAGCATCATCGTCTCCTTCCTCGTTGCTGCTCTGGCCTCCATCTTCGCCGGCCTGTGCTACGCTGAGTTCGGCTCCAGGGTGCCCAAGACGGGCTCGGCGTACCTCTACAGCTACGTCACCGTGGGGGAGGTGTGGGCTTTCATAACTGGCTGGAACCTCCTGCTCTCCTATGTTATAGGTGGGAATTGAAATACTCCTGCACCAGTGCAGTAACATGCTCAGCTCTGAGTATTTCATAGTTTCTCAACCTGATATTTATCTTCTGCAGCTGTTTCAGAAGGCCAGTCACCTTAGACTGTAATGACGAGGCATTTTTAGGCATAAAAGAGCATCTCAGAGAGATAGAGTCATGTTAAGATGGAGAGGGGGTCACCAATCTGTAAGAAGAATATTTCTCAACATGAAATAGCAAAGAACGTGTGAATTTCATCATCTACACTACATCATATCATTAAAAGTTTCAGAGAAATCATTGTACGTAAGGAACAAGGCCATAAACCAGTGCTGGATGTTCACTCCATGAGCTCAGGAACACTTCCCAACACCATCATCACCACAGTTCTTCAGTGCTCTGCAATCACAAGATAAAACCCTACAATGCAAAAAGAATAAAACCAGATATAAACAGGACCAGAAATAGCAGAGCCACCTTCTTTGAGCCTGAGATCACTGAGAAGTGTCAAACATAAAGATGGCTTCTGATTCAGGAGGTCATCCGGGTACTGTTCACATACCGCTAGATTACTACTGAGTATTCAGACATACTAGCCGCGCTTGCCTACTGATTTCACTACTGAGTAGTAGGCAAGTAGGCGATTTGGGACACACCCAAAGAGGAAAGAAACGAAAAACAAAGACAGGGAATTAAAAACGGAGAACACAAACAGAATCAGATGACTTCACAAATGCCTCACAATCACAGCTCCACAAATGCCTGACACAGACAGGGGCTCACCTGGGAAAAGGAGGAGCTACAAACTTGGAACAGGGAGGGGGGCATGGCAAAAGAGAGAAACAAGAAGGAGCTATTAATGAAAGCAAACAGAAGCATATGGAAATGACAGGAGGGCAAAACAAAGGAGGAGAAGCAGAGCAAGGTGTGGCTGTTAAAGAGGTGGTGAACGGGAACCTGTCCCAAACGTGTTGTTGGCATCAAATTCAACATAAGCCCATATTTTCACATTCAATGTGTTCTCTTTGTACTATTTCCTTGTAAATGTAGTGTTCAAATGAAGCACACATGACTGTATTCAGGTCTTCCTGCTCTCTTCCTCCTGCTATAGGAACCTCCAGCGTGGCCCGAGCGTGGAGCGGCACTTTTGACGACCTCATCGGAAACGTGATGGCCAATTACTTCAGCAAACACGCAGCCATGGGCCTGCCAGGCCTGGCTCCGTACCCAGACTTCTTTGCAGCTGGTCTCATCATGATTCTGGCTGGTATTGTATCAGAATCTCCTTCTCATCTTTCTTAATATCAAGCTTTGACACTGAACCTACTTACCAAGCATACATGTTACAGGCCTCCTGGCCTTCGGCGTGAAAGAGTCGACCACAGTCAACAAGATTTTTACCAGCGTCAACATACTGGTGTTGGTCTTCGTCATCATCACTGGCTTCATCAAAGGGAACCTGGAGAACTGGAGGATCACAGAGGAAACGTTACTGAATGTAACGGCAGAGCTTGAGTAAGTCCACAAGCCTAACTGAAGTCTTCACATCCTCCATGCTTCAGCCTTAGGATGAAGAAAGGATGAAGGAACAGTGTTGGTGATGATAAAGGAATGAAGGGATAAAGGAACAGTGTTGGTGATGATAAAGGAATGAAGGGATGAAGGAACAGTGTTGGTGATGACAAAGGAATGAAGAGATGAGGGAACAGTGTTGGCGATGATAAAGGAATGAAGGGATAAAGGAACAGTGTTGGTGATGATAAAGGGATGAAGGGACAGTGTTGGTGATGATAAAGGAATGAAGGGATGAAGGAACAGTGTTGGTGATGATAAAGGAATGAAGGGATGAAGGAACAGTGTTGGTGATGATAAAGGAATAAAGGGATAAAGGAACAGTGTTGGTGATGATAAAGGAATGAAGGGATGAAGAAACAGTGTTGGTGATGATAAAGGAATAAAGGGATGAAGGAACAGTGTTGGTGATGATAAAGGAATGAAGGGATGAAGGAACAGTGTTGGTGATGATAAAGGAATGAAGAGATGAAGGAACAGTGTTGGAGATGATAAAGGAATGAAGGGATGAAGGAACAGTGTTGGTGATGATAAAGAAAGGAAAAGATGAAGGAACAGTGTTGGTGGTGATAAAGGAATGAAGGGATGAAGGAACAGTGTTGGTGATGATAAAGGAATGAAGGAATGAAGGAACAGTGTTGGAGATGATAAAGGAATAAAGGAATGAAGGAACAGTGTTGGTGATGATAAAGGAATGAAGAGATGGAGGAACAGTGTTGGTGATGATAAAGTAATGAAGGGATGAAGGAACAGTGTTGGTGATGATAAAGGAATGAAGAGATGAAGGAACAGTGTTGGTGTTGATAAAGGAATGAAGAGATGAAGGAACAGTGTTGGTGATGATAAAGGAATGAAGGGATGAAGGAACAGTGTTGGAGATGATAAAGGAATGAAGGGATGAAGGAACAGTGTTGGTGATGATAAAGTAATGAAGGGATGAAGGAACAGTGTTGGTGATGATAAAGGAATGAAGAGATGAAGGAACAGTGTTGGTGATAATAAAGGAATGAATAGATGAAGGAACAGTGTTGGTGTTGATAAAGGAATGAAGAGATGAAGGAACAGTGTTGGAGATGATAAAGGAATTAGGGGATAAAGGAACAGTGTTGGCGATGATAAAGGAATGAAGGGATGAAGGAACAGTGTTGGTGATGATAAAGGAATAAAGGGATGAAGGAACAGTTTTGGTGATGATAAAGGAATGAAGGGATGAAGGAACAGTGTTGGTGATGATAAAGGAATGAAGGGATGAATGAACAGTGTTGGTGATGATAAAGGAATAAAGGGATGAAGGAACAGTGTTGGTGATGATAAAGGAATAAAGGGATGAAGGAACAGTGTTGGTGATGATAAAGGAATGAAGGGATGAAGGAACAGTGTTGGTGTTGATAAAGGAATGAAGAGATGAATGAACAGTGTTGGAGATGATAAAGGAATGAAGGGATGAAGGAACAGTGTTGATGATGATAAAGAAAGGAAAAGATGAAGGAACAGTGTTGGTGGTGATAAAGGAATGAAGGGATGAAGGAACAGTGTTGGTGATGATAAAGGAATGAAGGAATGAAGGAACAGTGTTGGAGATGATAAAGGAATGAAGGGATGAAGGAACAGTGTTGGTGATGATAAAGGAATAAAGGAATGAAGGAACAGTGTTGGTGATGCTAAAGGAAGGAAAGGATGAAGGAACAGTGTTGGTGATGATAAAGGAATGAAGGGATGAAGGAACAGTGTTGGTGATGATAAAGTAATGAAGGGATGAAAGAACAGTGTAGGTGATGATAAAGTAATGAAGGGATGAAGGAACAGTGTTGGTGATGATAAAGGAATGAAGAGATGAAGGAACAGTGTTGGTGATGATAAAGGAATGAAGAGATGAGGGAACAGTGTTGTTGATAATAAAGGAATGAAGGGATGAAGGAACAGTGTTGGTGATGATAAAGGAATGAAGAGATGAAGGAACAGTGTTGGAGATGATAAAGGAATGTAGGGATGAAGGAACAGTGTTGCTGCTGATAAAGGAATGAAGGGATGAAGGAACAGTGTTGGTGATGATAAAGGAATAAAGGAATGAAGGAACAGAGTTGGTGATGCTACAGGAAGGAAATGATGAAGGAACAGTGTTGGTGATGATAAAGGAATGAAGGGATGAAGGAACAGTGTTGGTGATGATAAAGTAATGAAGGGATGAAGGAACAGTGTAGGTGATGATAAAGTAATGAAGGGATGAAGGAACAGTGTTGGTGATGATAAAGTAATGAAGGGATGAAGGAACAGTGTAGGTGATGATAAAGGAATGAAGAGATGAGGGAACAGTGTTGATGATAATAAAGGAATGAAGGGATGAAGGAACAGTGTTGGTGATGATAAAGGAATGAAGAGATGAGGGAACAGTGTTGGTGATGATAAAGGAATGAAGAGATGAAGGAACAGTGTTGGTGATGATAAAGGAATGAAGGGATGAAAGAACAGTGTTGCTGCTGATAAAGGAATGAAGGGATGAAGGAACAGTGTTGGTGATGATAAAGGAATGAAGAGATGAAGGAACAGTGTTGGTGATGATAAAGGAATGAAGGGATGAAGGAACAGTGTTGGTGATGATAAAGGAATGAAGGGATGAAGGAACAGTGTTGGTGATGATAAAAGTAATGAAGGGATAAAGGAACAGTGTTGGTGATGATAAAGGAATGAAGAGATGAAGGAACAGTGTTGGTGATGATAAAGGAATGAAGGGATGAAAGAACAATGTTGGTGATGATAAAGGAATGAAGGGATGAAGGAACAGTGTTGGTGATGATAAAAGTAATGAAGGGATAAAGGAACAGAGTTGGTGATGATAAAGGAATGAAGGGATGAAGGAACAGTGTTGGTGATGATAAAGGAATAAAGGGATAAAGGAACAGTGTTGGAGATGATAAAGGAATGAAGGGATGAAGGAACAGTGTTGGTGATGATAAAGGAATGAAGTGATAAAGGAACAGTGTTGGAGATGATAAAGGAATGAAGGGATGACAGAACAGTGTTGGTGATGATAAAGGAATGAAGGGATGAAGGAACAGTGTTGGAGATGATAAAGGAATGAAGGGATGAAGTAACAGTGTTGGTGATGATAAAGGAATGAAGTGATAAAGGAACAGTGTTGGTGGTGATAAAGGAATGAAGGGATGACAGAACAGTGTTGGTGATGATAAAGGAATGAAGGGATGAAGGAACAGTGTTGGAGATGATAAAAGAATGAAGGGATGAAGGAACAGTGTTGGTGATGATAAAGGAATGAAGGGATGAAGGAACAGTGTTGGTGATGATAAAGGAATGAAGTGATAAAGGGACAGTGTTGGTGATGATAAAGGAAGGAAAAGATGAAGGAACAGTGTTGGTGATGATAAAGGAATGAAGGGATAAAGGAACAGTGTTGGAGATGATAAAGAAATGAAGGGATGAAGGAACAGTGTTGGTGATGATAAAGGAATGAACAGGAATGAATAAACAGGAGGTAGATAGATCGTAATGCAGTTATACTTAGAGGGATAGATAGATAGATAGATAGATAGATAGATAGATAGATAGATAGATAGATAGATAGATAGATAGAGCGTGAAAAGAAAATATATAGAAATCTTCATAAACACACTTGAAATGGCCTTTTTTCAGAAACCTGACGTCCACGCTGAACGTGACCTCTGAGTTTGGGGTCGGTGGGTTCTTTCCCTACGGGTTTGAGGGGACGTTGGCCGGAGCAGCTACATGTTTCTATGCGTTTGTGGGTTTTGACTGTATCGCAACAACAGGTAACAGATTTGATTGCTGCGTGTACATCATAATAATCATTTATTGCTGGATACTGTTTCTCATAATTATGACTTAATATTTCATAGCTATGAAAAGTCAGTTATTAGAGAAATTAGGTCACAGTTATCAAAGAGTTAATCATAATGATGACTATATATATATATATATATATATATATATATATATATATATATATATATATATATATAAACACATACTTATAAAATCCACAGTTTTAATTATACTAGGTCATGATTGGATACTACATGACAATTATAAGATATTAAGTCAGAATAAGTTGTAATTATGAGATTTCAAGCCATGCTCTTGAGATACTAAATCATAATTATGAGACATTTAAGTCATAATACTCAGATACTAAGTTATAATTATGAGATTTTAAGTCATAATCCTAAAATATTAAGGCATAATTATGAGATTTCAAGTCATAATCCTGAGATAATAATAAATAATTATGAGATTTCAAGTCATACTCCTGAGATACTAAGTCACAATTATAAGATTTCAAGTCATAATACTGAGATACTAAGTCATAATTATGAGATTTCAAGTCATAATACTCAGATACTAAGTCATTATTATTAGATTTCAAGTCATACTCCTGAGATATTAAGTCATAATTATGGGTTTCAAGTCATAACCCTGAGATACTAAGTCATAATTATGAGATTTCAAGTCATACTCCTGAGATACTATCTCATAATTATGGGTTTCAAGTCATACTCCTGAGATACTTAGTCATAATTATGAGATTTTAAGTTATAATTGAGACCCTGAGTCGTAATAATGAGATTATAAGTCTTAATTATGAGATACTAAGTACTAAGTATAAGAGAAAAAAATAATTACTATAGCATATTAAGTTACTGTTATGAGATCCTTAGTCACAATTATAAGATACTAAGTTATAATCATATCAGCAACTCATTATTTAGAAATAAGAAGCATAAAGTGCTGATTATAAGCCAGCAAGTCATAATTAAGAGAAACTAAGTCTGGAGAATTAGGGATCCAGGGTCAGTACTTGGAAGTCTTGGTCAGCTCTTCCATCCAAAGTGGGACACATTCTGTGAAGATGATTTTTTTTTCATTATTATGACTCAGCATCAGAAACATCCATACACAGAAAACAAATACAAACTGTTCCCCAAAGTTTTGCAGGTTAAATTTCAGTGTGTTCTCTGTAGAGAACCAACAAAAACCTGCCATTTGACCTGAATGTTCAAACCTTTGCACTGGACTTTGTATGAACTGAAACCATTGATTAGTACTCTGCTGGTGGAACGGCCACCAGGAGGTCTGCAGAAAGAGGTTAACGTTAAAGAAAGCTTTAATTCCCATTTAGATATACTGAGCTGATCTGAGCAGGCTTGAACTGACCTGAGCTTTTGTGGATGTAGTAACGTAGCTCTGAATGTGCTGCTGCAGGTGAGGAGGTGAAGAACCCTCAGAAGTCCATCCCGCTGGGCATCGTCATCGCTCTTCTCATCTGTTTCCTGGCTTATTTTGGTGTGTCGGCCGCTCTGACGCTGATGATGCCGTACTATCTACTTAACATCCACAGTCCACTGCCCGTCGCCTTCTCCTACGTGGGCTGGGCCGCCGCCAAGTATGTGGTGGCTGTGGGATCCCTGTGTGCACTCTCTACCAGGTAACACAGAATTATGGGATATGTAGTCATAGACTTGTGTTCCTTGACCCACATCATTATGACCTACTCTCAATGATAGCAGTGTGTAGATGGCAGCGTTATGATATGAGGAATGTTTTGGTGACATTCTCATCCATGTGGAGGACCCTCTAAAGCGACTTGGGTATGAATACACCCTTACAGATCACGAAGACCCATTCAGGCTGATTGTCTT
Source organism: Megaleporinus macrocephalus (assembly GCA_021613375.1). NCBI lineage: Eukaryota > Metazoa > Chordata > Actinopteri > Characiformes > Anostomidae > Megaleporinus > Megaleporinus macrocephalus. The sequence goes on along the minus strand of CM038702.1, from coordinate 62,063,001 downwards.
CCCTGGGGCAGATGGGATCTTCTAGAAATCCCGACTAGAAATGTTCAGCATTGGTTGAAAGAGCTGACCAAGACTTTCAAGTACTAACCTGGACCCTTAACTCAGCAGACTTAAACCCAATTAAGCATCTGTGGGACCACCTGGATGGTAGTGTTAGCTCTATGGATCCTCCTCCACGCTCGCTCTGGCAGCTGTGGGATGCACTGCAGTCAGAATGGCTCCAGATACCTGTGACCACCTACCAGGACCTTATTGAGTCTCCTAGTCCGTCTAGCTGCTGTCCATGCAGCACACAGCTCTTACTCTGGATATTAGCTGGTGGTCATAATAATATGCCTCCACTGAAAAACCCAATTCCCAAAGTTCTCCCACAAAGTTAATCAGTCAGCCACGAGATGCTCAGTGTTTAGCTTTAGTTGTTTCTGGCCACAGCTATTCATAACTACAACTAACCCCATGACGTAGCGAGTTTTCACTCACCGTGACATACAGCTGGACAACTTCCCCTTTTCTTCAGATTTATTGTTTTGTGTTCACCTTTATTAAGAGCACTCTCCACAGCTATGACCACTCTGACGGTATGAGGGCTTCCAACAAGAAAGCAATTCACCTGATTACTGTGTAGTTCACCTCAGTGGTTGGTTCTTATAGCACTCCTAATTACCCAGGAAACACAGTTACGTTGTGACAACCTATTGTTTTGATGCCCACAGCGTTGTAAATGCAATTCCTCAGAAAGCTGTGACAACGTTATTTAACATTGTTGTGACAATGTAGTGGCAACATTGTCAGTATGTTGTCACAACCTCCTAGAATCTATCATTTATTCCATTATATATTTTGTTAAGTTGCCAATAAGTAGACATAATGTCGTTTTGACAACCTGTTGTTTTGGTGCCCACAACTTTGAAATGTAATTTTTAAAAAGTTGTGACAATGTTATCTGACAACATTGTGACAACAATGTCAGCACATCTGAAAACCCTGGAATACTTTCCATTATATCTGTATGGAACTCCATGGAATAATGTTATGTTGCCAATAGCTAGTTATATTGTGACAACGTTGTGGCAACCTTCAGACAATGTAAATGGCACAACCTTTTGAAAACGTTGTAGCAACAATGTACCAATGTTGTAGGAAAGCATAACACATTTATTTTTTGGTATTTTGCTGCAGGACATTGTTTTTATGTGCTCAGTATCAAGGAATGCTTATTATTTTGTTTGCAATACTCCTTCATTTGGAGGATTCATGTGTTGACCCGCTCCCACCAACACACTAGGCTCCCAAATTTCGTAGCTCAAATTTGCCCAACTCAGTCCAATTTCAGCAGGAAACTGTGTACTCACTTAGGACTGGGACTCTATATTGATATACTGTTTATCTACTAGGGTCAATAATGATCCAATCTGTCCACAGTCTCCTGGGCTCCATGTTCCCAATGCCTCGAGTGCTGTTTGCCATGGCCAGAGATGGACTCCTCTTCAAAGCTCTTTGTAAGGTCAGCTCCAGGAAGAGTCCGGTGGTGGCTACTCTCTCGTCTGGCACTGTAGCAGGTGAGGAAAGAGAGAAGGCTGTGTTTGCATGTCAGAATTTAAACAAAAAAATGGTTTAGTGCCTCATTGAGTAGAATTTGACCGACACTGGCATAAAGCAATGGTTGCACACATAAAATACAGCATTCTGATACCCTTAGCTGTGCACACTGTCCACCGTTTACTCTACAGTGTCCACATAGTGACTTTCCCAACTCTGAAATATGACAGACTCAGCTAAAAACCCATGTGACCTGAGTGCCGTTCTCACCGTCTGATGAATGGGCTTCAGAAACCTCGTCTGTACTGAACACAAAAGGTCTACAAAGAAGAAAAGGAAGCAAAATCTTGTGCTCTGCTTTGTTTACAGCAATAATGGCGCTCTTATTCGACCTGAAGGCGCTTGTGGACATGATGTCCATCGGAACCCTCTTCGCCTACACGCTGGTGGCCATTTGCATTCTCATACTCAGGTTAGTGACCCGGCTTCACGTCTACGTCATTCCTGAACGTCTGACTGAGACACTGAGCAGCACACACAAATACAAGCACCACTCATAATGTTTGAAATTAGTAATGTAATGATTACAGCTGCACTATTCAGCTTTGAAGACCTCTGTGGTGGAAATGTGTAACTGCAGGTGCAGAAGAACTTTGTAATGTGGGTCGTGCTTCAGACCTGAGAGGATGAATGCGATGTTTGAACTAGAATTCAAAGAGAACTCAGTCAAAACTCGGTGATAAACTTCCAAGGATGCGAGTGAAGCATCTACTGTTGGCATCAACAGTTTAATGTTGATTTTGTATTATTTGACCTAAATATCAAGCTAGGCCTTCATTTAGAGGCTGTGTATATATATATATACAATGCCTGTGTTCAAAATCTGCAGTACGAACTAGACTGGAACCAGTGGTCACTGCTGGACCAGTAGAGCAGTCGAGCTCTTTCAGTATACAAGTGTGTAGACTCCATGCCACCTTGAATGCACTTCATTTGCCATCGTACCAACGTTCTCTGTTCATGATGTTACACCACCACTGGAAACGACCTACTATCCCTTCAAAGCCACTCTGGTGTGCTCTTTGAGCTTTATAGCTACAGAACGTCTACATGCACAAAAACTACAATACACTAAAGAAATGTGAAATCCTTTTTCTCCTTGGCAGGTATCAGGAGAGCGAGTCTGCAGAAAATGATGAGAACATCACGCAAAGCTCCACGTTTGGATTTTTAAAACCTCCCTCCTACCCGACCAAGAAAACTTCAAGCACCGTCAGCACGTGCACTGCATTTATCGGTACAGAGAAACAAGCTTTACACTTTATAAACACAGCATTCTGGCACCTAGACCAATAGACACTGTACTCACTGTCATTATCACAGTATTACTCACTCTGAGTAACAACTACACAGTAATCCTTTAATATGTTCATTCACACCAACTTTATTTCTACACACAACACAAACACACATATATACACAACAAACACATGACTAATCTGAAGTTTAGCAAGTTTGGCCAGCCAGTTTCTATAACCCATTAGGATAAACTCAACAAACTGGGGTTAACTTTCCTGAAGTGATTGAAGTGCTACTTATGTCTTTCTAACAGTCAAGATTATTTTGCCGTTATTGTTGTAGTAGTTGTTGTTGTATTTTGGCCTGCTTGATGTTAATATGTTAATATGGTTGTGTTTTGCGCCAACTATGTACTGTATCTATTTTTTAACAAAGCTAGAACCTTTAATATTAGATTAGTTGGGTTAGTGTTTCATTTTCAGCTAGCTAGAGCCTTAATTGTTAGAAAAGTTTTGTTATTGTTGTATTTTAGGGCAGCTGGAACCTTAAGTGTTAGAATAGTTGTGGCATTGTTGTATTCGGGGCCAGTTAGAACTTTAAATGTTAGAATAGTTATGTTATTGTTGTATTTCAGGCCGGTTAGAACCTTAAATGTTAGAATAGTTATGTTATTGTTGTATTTCAGGCCAGTTAGAACCTTAAATGTTAGAATAGTTATGTTGTTGTTGTATTTCAGGCCGGTTAGAACCTTAAATGTTAGAATAGTTATGTTATTGTTGTATTTTGGGGCAGCTGGAACCTTAGATATTAGACTAGTTGGGTTATTGAGTCATGTCGGACCAGTTAGAACCTTAAATGTTAGAATAGTTGTGTTATTGTTATATTTCAGGCCAGTTATAACCTTAAATATTAGAATAGATGGGTTATTGTTTCATGTCAGGCCAGTTAGAACCTTAAACTTTAGAATAGTTGTGTTGTTGTTATATTTCGGGTCAGCTGGAACCTTAAATGTTAGAATAGTTGTGTTATTGTTATATTTCAGGCCAGCTAGAACCTTAAATATTAGAATAGTTGGGTTCTTGTTTCATGTCGGGGCAGCTGGAACCTTAAATGTTAGAATAGTTATGTTATTGTTTCATGTCGGGCCAGTTAGAACCTTAAATGTTAGAATAGTTATGTTATTGTTGTATTTCAGGCCAGCTAGAACCTTAGATATTAGAATAGTTGTGTTCTTGTTTCATGTCGGGCCAGTTAGAACCTTAAATGTTAGAATAGTTATGTTATTGTTGTATTTCAGGCCAGCTAGAACCTTAAATGTTAGAATAGTTGTGTTATTGTTATATTTCAGGCCAGATATAACCTTAAATATTAGAATAGCTGGGTTATTGTTTCATGTCAGGCCAGTTAGAACCTTAAACTTTAGAATAGTTGTGTTGTTGTTATATTTCGGGGCAGCTAGAACCTTAAATGTTAGAATAGTTGTGTTATTGTTATATTTCAGGCCAGCTAGAACCTTAAATATTAGAATAGTTGGGTTCTTGTTTCATGTCGGGCCAGCTAGAACCTTAAATGTTAGAATACTTGGGCTATTGTTTCATGTTGGGCCAGTTAGAACCTTAAATGTTAGAATAGTTGTGTTATTGTTGTATTTCAAGCCAGCTAGAACCTTAGATATTAGAATAGTTGTGTTATTGTTGTATTTCGGGGCAGTTAGAATCTTATATGATAGAATAGATGGGTTATTGTTTTATTTTGGGTCAGCTAGGCCTGCTTACATGTTAGCATAGTTGTCATTATTGTATTTTGTCCTGTATCTCTTTTATTATGTTAGCATAGTTAGCATAGTTGTGTTATTGTTGTATTTTGGGTCAGCTAGGCCTGTTTGGCATGTAACATAGTTGTGTCCTTGTTGCATTTTGTCAGGATAGGCTTTGAGCCAGCTAGCCACTACTCTTTTATCGTGTTGTATTCTGGGCCTTTACATGCTAAGATAGTTGTAGAGTTTTGGGCCACCTAGGCACTGCAGCTGTATAAACATGTCGGGTTATTGTTGCATTTGGGCCAGCTAAGCCCTTTTAACATGTTAGCATGTATGTTTTACTGTTGTATTCTGTGATGGTCAGACAATTATGTTAGAATAGTTGTTTATTACTGTATTTTGGCCCACTATTGTAGACTGTAGCTGTTTTAACATGTTAGTGTGGTTGTGTTTTGGGCCAGCAAAATACTGTATCTCTTTTAAAATGTTAGCATACCCTGCTATGCTATGTTGTGTTCTGCTGAGAAATGTGATGCTAAAAACAGCATACCAAAATACTTTTCATGCTGGTTTGTTGCTGAATTAGCCATTCATCTCAATTTGATCATGCTTTTTGACCAGCATAAAAGCATTCATTTTGCCCCTGACCAGCATACCAGCATCCAAACACAACATATGCTGCTTTTACTGGTAAGAAGCATGCTGGTCTATGCTGGTTTTGTCTAGTATAGTAGTTGTATTCAAGCTGTATTCCAGGCCATATTGGAACTGTGGCTGTTGTAATATTAGTTTAGTATAGTTAATTAGTGTAGTCATGTTGTGTTTTGGGCCAGGTCATATACCTCTTCTTATATATTAGTTGTGTTATTGTACTTCAGGCCAATTAAACACAATTTTAGCATAGTTGTGTTCTCTACTAGAAAAACCAGCAAAGAAAAAAAGAACATATGGTAAAAAATCACCATATGTTGTGCTCAGAATGGCGGCATGCTGGTCAACCCATATGATCATGCTGGGTGACAAGCTAAACCAGCACCAGACCAGTGTAAACAAGCTTAGACTAATCTTAATGTCACTGGTGTATGTTTGTATGTAAGCATGGTTATGTTATTTTGTTCCTCTCTCTGTTCACCCTGGTCTTTGCAGTCGTCATGGTGTTGGTCCTGACTGTGCTGTTGACTAAAGCCATCAGGAATCTGCTGCTGCTGGAGGTTTGGAGTCTAGTGTGTGTGTCTGTCATCCTCTTCTTAATAGCGCTCGGTGTTCTGCTGATCTGGAGGCAGCCGCAGAACCCCACCAAAGCCTCTTTCATGGTAGAACCCACAGCTTACAGAATGTGCATGCATTAACACTACGCCACCATATATATGCATTGTGAGTTCCCACAATGCAAGTACTGTATGTCCCATAGTGTGTTCACAGACTTAGCTAGTTGGCTCTGTCTAATTGGTTGAAATATACTCCACTCATATTGTTATGATATCAGCATGTTTTTCTACACTATATGGTCAAATATATGTGGACATGCATATATCCTAATTACTTAGTTCAGCCATATCCATCGCTAACAGGTGGGTAAAATCAAGCTCATCACACAGTATCAGTAGAATTGTTTGTGAAATTTCTGCTAGATTGTCTAGATGAAATGGAAACATATGCCATGTCAGCACAAGATCTGTGGAGCTTGATAAAATGGGTTTCCATGGCTGAGCAGCTGCACACAAGCCTAAGATCACTATGCACAATGCCAAGTGTCGGCTAGAGAGGTGTAAAGCTCCGCCCACTGGACTCACTGGAGTGAAGAATTCTGCTTTACTATCTCCCAGTCTGGCAGATGAATCTGGGTTTGGAGGATGCCAGAAGAGCGATACCTACCGGAATGTATAGTGCCCACAGTAAAGTTTGGTGGACAGGGGGAGAATGGGGTCTGGGGTGTTTTGCAGGGTTTGGGCTCCTAGTTCCAGTAAAGGGGGGTGAGGTCAGTCATGGGCTGATGGTTAGGGAACCAGTCTTGTGACCGGAAGGTCTCAGGTTAGATCCTCTGGAACAACAGGACATGACTGAAGTGCCCTTGAGCAACCCAACTTGTATCCAGGCACTGTGGATAGGGGTTGCCCCCCACTCCGGGTACACCGTTCACTAGTGTGATTCACTAGTGTGATTCACTAGTGTGTGGGTGTTTCACTGCACAGATGGGTCAAATTCCATTGTGTGCAAACACAAGTGACACATGGTTCTTAATTAAAAATTTATTAATTTAATGCTACAGCATACAAAGGCATCATAGACAGTTATATGCTTTGTGGCAGCAGTTTGGGGAGGCCTAAGTCCCTGTCCACAAAGCCAGCTCCATAAAACATGGTTTAGCGAGTGTTGTCTGGAGGAACTCCAGTGACCTGCACAAATCCCTGACCTCCACACTTCTAGGATGACCTTGAGCTTTGTGAGCCAGACCTACTACTGCGAGTGCCTTGCGGAACGCCTTCCCTAGAAGAACCACAGAGGAGGTGCAAATGGAATGTTTAACAAGGTGTGATGAGCAAATGTCCACATACTTTTGGCTACATAGAGTGTATATAATGATTGGCAAAACTGATATAGGTTTAAACGTTTCAAACATTATTCTATTTTGAAGCCTAGATAAATAAATGGTTGTAGTACGTCTGTTCTAGGCTGAAAGTAACACAAAGGCTTGCTTTGTATACGTGTGCAGGTGCCTTTCCTGCCTTTACTCCCTGTGGTGAGTGTGTTCATCAACATTTATCTCATGGTCCAGCTGGGAGGGGACACGTGGATCCGCTACGCAGTCTGGATGGCTGTAGGTAAGTGCCAGAGTACATGAAGGGGTCAAAATAAGAAAAGGGATCACCTAAAGCAGGAATGTCCAACCTTTTTCACTTGGGGGACCCAAAATTCTAATGTCTGTGGTGGGCTGAGGGCCAAAAAGACTTACCAATGTACAGTACTGTGCAAAGGTTTTAGGCACTTGGGGGCATTATGATATTTGAAACCCTATTCTGAATTGTATTAATACAATAAGTAGAGCTTTTACATGCGTCAGTGTGTTTATTTAACCCTTTCCAAGCTTCTCCTTCTATAAACAACCCAGTATTATTTACAGTTCTCATCTAATACCTGCTTTGACTGTTCAGTACTTCATTAAGCTAAATCAAGATTGCTGCTGAAGGAACTGAATACATTCATACAATGTCTGAGGCGTCCAGGAGAAATCTGGAACTACACTTTGTTTTTATTTATATATATATTCACTACCGCTCAAAAGTTTAAGATCACTTCAGAATTTACTTTCATGCAATTTTCATGCAATTTACATACAATATTGTTCATTTTACAATTAATTTAAGTGTAATAGATGCTTTTTAAAGAATAAAAATGTTTGTATTAAAGTCTATTTTTGTATAGAGGCTTATTTTGTATATAGTCCTATTATCAGTAATTCTCAGTCCTCTGTCTAAATCTCCTGGTACGACCACCAATCCAAGTTAAGCATGTTATTGGACTAATTGGTTGTTAGGACACTCTTGCTCAATTGTGATGCACAGCTGAAAAACATTCTACTAATAAGTGAGTATAAAAGGGAACAACATTCTAGGTTAGTTTAGGATCTGAAGATCAGCAGTTGATGGCTTGCTGACCGACTCACAATGACCAGAAAGAAACAACTTTCTTTAGAGACCCGTCAGTCCATTGTTGTGTTAAGAAAGAAGATACTCCATTAAAACAAGAACATTTCACTGTGATCCCAAACTTTTGAGCGGTAGTATATATCTGAGGAGACACTTTATAGGCCAACCTTTACTTTTTCTTGCCTGACTCAGGTTTGCTCATCTACTTTGGTTACGGCGTGCGGAACAGCGTGCAGAAACAGCGGCTGCTTGGCCACCTGGTCAACATTGAAACCACAGAGACGAAGTCCGAGAAAGACCCAACCAAAGCAGAAGATAACGTCAGTCCAGACAGTTAGACCTCCAGCGTTTCAGCAATCGGCTAACGTGTTATAGTAATCAGCTCACATTCTTAATCACATTCCATTGAGATTATAATGACCAAATTCTGCTTGTTATTTTTATACTTTTATAAAAATGTTTGATGTTATTGTTATAACTGTTATAATATAATAACATGTTAAATGTCTGATGTTTGATGGACTAATTTGTTAAACTGGACTGCAGTCCTTTCAAGGAAAAAAGAGCTCATGGTCAAATAAAAAGGGGTTAAGCATCATGTGTTTATGTTGTTTAATACTATATTTTAACATACTATGATATATATATATATATATATATATATATATATATATATATATATATATATATATATATATATATATATATATATATATATATATATATAAATATTAGGTACACCTATCCTGTATCTACAGACACTGTCTATACTATCAGGTCCACTGACCATATAGGAGCTACACTTTCAGACTGTAGTTCATCTGATTCTCTGTATACTTTATTACCCCGTTCTTCAATAATCAGGACCCCCACAGGACCACCACAGAGCAGGTACTATTAGGGAGGTGGATCATTCTCAGCACTGCAGTGACACTGATGTGGTGGTGGTGTGAGTGGATCAGACACAGCAGTGCTGCTGCTGGAGTGTTTAAACACTGTGTCCACTCACTGTCCACTCTATTAGACACTACTACTACTTGCACAGTTTGTGTTCTCTAGTTCTTTATCAGTGGACACAGGACGCTGCCCACAGGACACTACCCAGAGGATGTTGCCAACGGGACACTGACCACAGGATGCTGCCCATAGGACGCTGCCCACAGGACACTGACCACAGGATGCTACCTACAGGATGCTGCCCACAGGACATTGACCACAGGACGCTGACCACAGGGCTCTGCCCACAGGACACTGCCCACAGGACACTGACCACAGGATTTCTACCCACAGGACGCTGCCCACAGGACACTGCCCACAGGATCCTGTCCAAAGAACACTGCCCACTGGATGTTGCCCACAGGATACTGTCCACAGAATGCTGACCACAGGCCACTGTTGTCTGAATAGTTTTGGTTGGTGGACGATTCTCAGTCCAGCAGTGACACTGTATCTGATCCACTCACACCAGCACAACACACCCTAACACACCCCCATCTCATCAGTGTCACTACAGTGCTGAGAATGACCCACCACCCACATAATACTTATCTGTAGTGGTCCTGTAGGGGTCCTGGTTATTGAAAAACAGGGTAATAAAGTATACAGAGAATCAGATGAACTACAGTCTGTAAGTGTAGCTCCTGTATGATCAGTGGAGCTGATATAATAGAGAGTGAGTGTAGAAAGTACGAGGTGTATGTAATGAACCGGTGGGTGTATATAAGTGTTTTAACCCTTTATGTTCACTAGCAGTCGGTCCA